>JACGDI010005765.1:93823-163204 GCA_014898725.1 Jacaranda copaia
TCTCCATCTCACCGAAAACCTAACTTGAGCGTCGGAGAGCCTTCGTCGGGGCAATTCCAGATAGTTCACGTTTGTTCTTGTTGCAGATCTCAAGCCCAAAATCATCTCAATCCACCGGACTTCCGGACCATCACGCTCTTTGCAGCATCAGTTAGGTTGAAGTGGGGGCACACATTAATTTCTTCAATCCGATCCCTATGCAACTCAGTGACAACGTAAAGTCTCTAACCTTAATGCAACCCGATTGACATCAAGTCAAGTGTGGGTCGACTTGATTTTTATCAAGTCGACCTGCCAACCCAAATTCACCCAACCAACCTCTCAACCTGATTTAAAATAATTATTTCAAATATTTATTTCAGTTTTTAAATTTTTTTTGGTATTTTTATTTTTAAATTCTATCTGCTCTTAATTATTAATAAATTAAAATAGGATTAAGGAGTTCTCATCATAACTCCATAGTAGCAGCTTTCTAAAAAAGTTTCAATTGAACCACATAATATATTGATTTTTAGAACTTTTTTTCCTTTTCATTTTCTAGTATCTATTGGCATCATAAAACTATTGAAATCATAAAGTTTCTTATTTTAAAAGAAACACACTTAATCCACTCTCTTTAATTTTTGTACTTTTTGTATCAATCAAATTGTCTCTTTTAACTTCTTAAAATGACATTATTTTCTAACTTTGTATTGATTCAATTAAACAGCACATAAATCAATAAAAATGTATTGTCAAGCAAATAAGCAAACAAGTATTTTAATTATACACACAATTTCTTATAAATACTTGCTTGAGTCTTTTGAATGTGTTTATAACCTCTCAATTGACAGAATTCTTGTCTATCTATATATGCAAAATCTTGGATTGTGTAAGACCTAAGAAAAATTTCTTGGACAATTTAGTAGTCAAAGCAGTGATTTATCAACTCTTTGCAGAATAATTTTCGTGTCCACCTGGATACCCAAAATAATCATTGGAAGCAGTATAAAATTGTAATAATCCATCCTTATGTTTGTGTAAATAAATAAGACGAAAAAAAGACAAAGTGCTAATTTTGATATTGTTAAAGTTGAATTTTCAAGCTTTATTTTGTTATTTTATATTTTTACTCCTGAAAAATTTTAAATTTTATTTGTTTAATTTCAGTTGGGTTAAGTTGGTTTAGGTGGGTTAAGGTTATCGTATGGCCCAAAATCAAATTTTAGGTTGTTCGTGTAATTTGAAATTCAATCCAACCCAACTCATTTTCTTCGAATTTTTATTTTTGTTGATCTTGTCAGACCGGACCCTAAATTAGTCGATCCAAGCTGAATTTCTTTGTGTTGAACTCGTATTCTATTGGAAATTGCCACTCCTACAAAAATATTCCGTAAATATGGCTCAAAGTTGTGATTTTAGATCTATGTTTACCATCATATTGCAACTCCCTTTAATATTTTCTCCCGATATCCTTTCCTATATCCAATCAACGTAGCTTTCTATTTTCTGGTAATTTTATTTCTAATATTGACGCGTGAACAAATTAAGGAGTTTTATCTCCCTTGATGCATTATGACAAGTAAGCCGAAAGTTGACCATGTCCATGCAATGAACCATTAGTAGAGTCATCATGTATCTTAATTCCTAAATTAAAATATATAAATACAAAATGTTGTGTTTCTTTTTTTTAATTAGCGTCACTAAATCAAGTTTATTTGCATAGACTTGGTAACATACAAACATCTATTGTGAGGATGATAATCTACATGTACACTTTTGATCCTAAATCCATAGATATAAGTAATTTTTGTCGAGAACTTTTATTTCCCAACTACTAGCTAGCAAAATTAGATACAATGAATCAATTTTTGGTATAAAAGAAAAAAGTACAGAGTTAGTTAATTATTTAGCTATTGAAGCATGCTCAGCTTTAAAGTTTCGCGTTTATAGCTCTTTTCTTAGTAAGTATGTTTATGAGATGTTTTTACCATAACCAAGAAGATTCCATTTTTAACTAACAAATTTTTACATGAAGGATCATTCGTGTGAGATATTCAAAGGTAATTTCAACTAAAGATAGAGCAAAAATTGGGCTTTTGGGATAAAAAGTTTTTGGATTGAAAAATATTTTTATGAGTTTTTTTAGATATAAAAGTTTATTTAAGGGATTTTTAGTAATTTAAACTAATTATTTTGAATGTAATTTGATGAAACTTTTTCAACTCAAGAAAAGGTAGCAAAGCAAAAATGACACCTGCTAAACATGGGAGTTGGATTTCTGAGGTCTCATAGAATGTGAGCGAGCAAAATATTGACTATATCCGACCACAAGACAGATATCCCAACCAGTCCTTTAATTAAAAGATAAATTCTAAACTGACACAAGATGACTCCAAATCAGAAAATGAGAGAGAAGTTGCAATAGGTGATTGATTTGTAGAGACATAGAAGCAAATAACGAAGATGTTCAAAATTAGTGCTGATCATATTGGGCATTACCACCAGGTTAACGTCATATGAGATAATGTTGGCTTGATGAAGTTCAGGGATATGATGCTTGACATGCAACATACCAGTCGAAAGATCCCAAATATAATAAGAAATACTGTTGAAAAATCAATAACATCTCTTTCAATAATCTCAAACCAGCTTTATTGGTCCCTTTACCCAACCATTAAGAATAAAATTTTAAATTAAGGTTATATACTTCCAAAAACCAATACACAGAGCAAATAGGGAAGGAGTAAATGGAATGTTCGGATACTAGACTTGAACAGATTGGTGCATCCGAGGATTCAATGAAAAACTCATCCATCTAAAAAACATGGCCGATGCTCATCATGTCCCCATTGATGATCACAATGAGTTCCCCTTAAATCCAATGGCTGTGAAGAGGATATCATTCAGTATTTGTTTGATAAAAAGTGTAATCAAGAGTGAGTAAATTTTATGTAAGTTTATAGAGATTCATTGTCCAAATACAAACACACACACACACACACATATACATATCACTAATTAATGAATTTGTTATCTACATTTTTAGTACTATAGCTCTGGTAGAGCATGAGTCAGTTCGGTATAAGGTGTTCGCAACTAGAATTTTGCATCTCCAACTTTGTAACTTTAACTCATAATCCTAGTCAATTTTATATTTTGCTTTAATTATTGTTTGAAAATTACGATTTAAGCATATAATTGCAATTAATCATATAAATCATGATTTCAAATAAAGTGGCCTACTGTTACCTTTTGATTAGCAAAAGACTCATGAATACCACCTTGCATCGAAACTTATCTACAAGCCTTGAACATATACAAACCCTACATCCTTTAGACTCGAATGGCCTTCTATCGATTTCTTCTTCTCACCTCACAGGGTTGCTACTAGAGCATCCACAAGCTTACATACCTTAAACCCTTGGGACTATTTGGTGATACCCTAAGAAAAACGTAGAAAAAGAACTACGAATTTGAGAGAGTCTTTTAAGAGTAAATACTCAAGTCGTGCGTATTAAATTTATAGGAAGAGGGCCTATTTATAGGCAAGTCTTTCAAGAGTCCAATCCAACTAGGAGTATCAAAAGAGATATAGATAATATGAGTCCCACACAAGGGAGAGTTATTCTTCTAGATATGGATTAGTATTATCTATCCAAATCTATTCACAAAGAAGAGTTCTAATCTATCAAGAACTGCAATTCTTTCTAGATGTAGATAAGATTTTTATTCAAATATGGATGTCTATTAGGTCAAGAGTCCAAACTTGACTCAATTTGTAACACCTTCCACTAATACATATTTGGCTCAATCTCATTGAATTCATAATCTTTCATGTCCTTTCTTTCATACAGAGAATAAGGCATCCAACCAAATGAGAAAAAATCAAGTGAGGGGAGTTACATTAAGCCACCACCAAACTAATATAACCCTACAACTCAAAGCTCGCTAAGTACCCCAAACTATATGATAGCACTAGATCAAACATCCCTAATGCCTCAGTATCTAGTAAAGCATGCTTAACTCTTTCCACTGTGTATCTATGCTCATGACTATGTCAAACATTTTTGACTTTATCAGCTAGCCTATTAGCTACAGAATAAGAGTGCATTACCAATTTTAGTTCTTCCTCAGTTCCTCATGCTAATTTACTTGGTCTTGACAACTTCCTAGTCATGCTTCGATAGACTGGATTAATCATGGCCATTGGAGGCATTCTAAAATAGTGTCATCAAGCTTACACTTCATGCCATAGTCCAAAGTCCAAAAGGGTACAAAAAATAATAAAGGCTCACACAATGATGAAGTAAAGACCCATTCAGTCACTATCCTTTGAGGTCATTGTATAGAACATCTAGTATGAATATATGCTAATTTTAGGCATGTCATGCTCTTAACATCATATAAACTTTAGTCTAGTTGTTATTCAAGTGCCTAACTTGCACAATACTAGACTGTCATTTCTAAAGTGCCTTTTAGTATTTCACTCATTCATCTACAAATAGGCTTTTATGAAGTTGGACATACTTCAAAATAAATAAATATCATCTCATCTTAGCCTCCAATCTAAGACAACTTTAAGTTATGTTTTAACCTTCCTTGTTTTTTTAAAAACATGAAGGCAATAATTTGTATACATCTCAAGAATATATACATGATGTATAAACTCATCTTGCTCCATATCAAAGTGCTAAGGTGATTGCTCGTGTAAGTGGGTCAATCAAGGCCTGGGGACATTCACACATATCATAAACTCAATACACTAACATAAGAATGAAAAAAATATCATAATTTCATTAATCAATAAAAATGTTCATACAAGCTAATGATCAAATCCTATGAAGTTCTATACTACTAACATGCCTTTGAAATGCAACTCTATGCAAAGACTTGGTAAATGGATCAATGACCATATCATTGAGAGGAATATACTTGAGAGCTACTTGTCCTTACATAATGTTATCTTGAATAAAGTGATATCTAATACCTATATGCTTGATCTTCCCATAGTGCTTAGTGTCCTTAGAATATGCCAAAGCAACCGTGTTATCACAATAGATAACAATTGCATCATCAACATGTACTAACATATGCAAACTTTGAAGAAATCTCGTTAACCAGATAGTCTCTTATATTACTAATGTATGAACAATGTATTCTACTTCCATTGTGGATAAAGAAATGTAAGGCTATTTTTTGCTACACCAAGTGATAGTAATGCTTACTAGTAGGAATGCACATCTTTATATAGATTTGCGTTTACCTTTGTTTCTTGATCCATCAAATTAGTTTTAAACTACCTCCATGGTAGCATAGAGTGAGATTACTTGTTCTTTTTTCAATATCTAAGTATCCTTTTGACTGCTACCCAATGATTGGGTCCAGGATTACTTTGATATTTACTTACCATCCTAACTACAAAGTACAAGTTGATCGAGTATACATCATAGCATACATCAGCCTTCCTATAGCACTCATTTATGGAATATTAGCCATGTACTTCATTTTTTCTTTTATCTTCGAGCATATTTCTTTGCTAAGAACACAAATTTTGTCCATGGTTGTGTTTACTAGGTTAGCATTATGCATACGAAATTGTTTTATAATCCTTTTGATATAAGTCTCTTGAGATAAACTTAATTATCTTCTTGGATAATCTCGATGTATCTTAACACCAAGTATGTATTTAGCTTTTTCTATGTCCTTCAATTCAAATTTAGAGGACAAGTACTTCTGAGTGGCAACAATAAATCCCTTGTCATTTCCAACCAACAAAATATCATTCACATATAGTGAGAATATCAAAAAACTCTTCCCACTTTTCTTAACATGCACATAATAGTCTTCTTTGATCATCATGAAGCCTATCAATATGATAGCTAGATGAAATTGATGGTACCATTGTCTGGACAATTATTTTAACCCATAGATAGAACATTTTAAGTAATAGCTTTATACACTTATCCCATTTCTTGAAACCCTATAAGTTGATTCATATAGATCTCTTTGTCTAGTTCTCCATTGAGAAATGTTGTTGTAGCATCTATCCAAAACAATTCCAAATCTAAGCATATGACAATAGCTAGAATTAGGCAAATAGAGACAAATCGCACCACTAAGGATAATGTCTCTTTATAGTCTATCCCATCTTTTTAGGTATAACCCTTTGCCATAAGTCGAGCTTTGTACTTTTTGATCAATCCATCAGCCTTTCACTTGACCTTTACAATCCATTTGTTCCTAATGGTCTTACGTCCAATTAGAAGGTCAACTAACTCCTAAACATGATTCTTAGCCATTGAGCTCATCTCTTCTTCCATGGCAGTTATCCACTCTTTCGTATTAAGAGAAGTTATAACCTCATTATAAGTAGCTGGTTCATTAATATCCATAAAAGCAGTTGTGAAAGATTCCCCTTTGATTTCATAATGTCAACAAGGTATTGTTCCATGTCTTTTTCTTTGTGGCCATGGATTTTGGGAGTTTTCTTCCAATAGAACACTTTCATTGGATCTAAGATTGCTCTCATCATCCTTGTCAATTATTGGATAAGATTTTAAGCTCTCACCATTGCCAAAGATAGATGTGCTGCCTTGAGGATCTTGTAACTCATATAATTTAAGATCTCTTTTTACTTCTCCTATAGTTGGAAAATTCTCCTCGAGGAATCCACATTACAGCACTTAATCTCAATCATTCCTCCATCATGGTTTTCACCATACATAATATATTCTCCTGAGTGTTCACAATATCTTATAATGACATATTTACTTGCTCTAGGACCAAGCTTCCCATGCTTGTGAGAAGCACTATGAACAAACCCTGTTAACCCCCAAGGTCACAACTCATCTAATTAGAATTTTTTCCTATGCCAAAGTTCATAGGGTGTTGAAGGAACTGATTTAGAGGGCACACATTTTAAAATATTGGCAACAATTAAAATTGCATCTCCCCAAAATGACATTAGAAGATTTGTTTGCACCATCATTGATCTGGTCATATCCAAAATTGTTCTATTCTTTCTCTTTGCAACCCTATTTTGTTGTGGAGTGTGTGGAATCATTAATTATCTTATTTTATCCTTTTCCTCACACATTTGTCTAAACTAATCAAACAAATATTCTTGCCCACTGTTAATACGTAGAACCTTAATTCTTTTATCTCTTTGATTTTCAACCTCTAGTAAGAATCGCTTAAAATAATCAAGCACTTCTAATTGATGAGATAAAAGATATACTGACCCATAGTGCGAATAATCATCAATAAAAGTAGAGAGATAGTATGCACTGTGTCATGCCCTTACATTCATAGGTCCGCATATGTCTAAGTGGACTAACTCTATAGAATAAGTAGCCCTCTTAGCCTTTCCAAAACGCTTCCAATAGGTGTTTCCCACCATACATGGATCACATATAGAGAGAGTGACTTTAGTGAGCGGCCCCAATAGACCTTTTTGAGCTAACCTAGCTATCATTTCCAATCCTATGTGTCCTAATCTTGCATGCCATTTAATAGAATCAGAAATAATATCTATAGCAAAAGAAATAAAACAAGCACAATCATGTGATAATTTTAACAAGAAAAATCCATTGTACATAAAACCAAATCTATAAAGGTTTTTACTAAGAAAAATAGAAAGATTAGTGTTCTCAAATAGAAAAGAAAAACCATATCCCAAAAGTGCATTAACCAAAACTAAATTAAATCGAATGCCATGTTCATATTGCACATCACTAAGAAGTAGTTCACACCCAGTGTTGAGCTTTAGCAGGTATGTGCTAACTCTAAGGACTTTCTCTTGTGCACTATTCCTCATAGCAATGTAGTTGTTGCAAGCTAGCATTCAATGGTAATCTACATATCTCGCATGATCTCTCATCATATGTTTTGTTACTTCGATGTCTACAATCCAACCAAGGAAAGAATTAGCAACTAATACATGTGAGCAAACAAAAGAATTGAGAGAGCTTTGTATAGGCCTTACCTTTTTCAACTCAGTGTAGTCACGAGCGAAGAGACCTATCTTCTTACAGTTAAAGTACACAACCTTAGTTAGGTCTTTCTTTCTAGCCTTCTTTCCTCAATGATGCTTTATAGCATTATCAGTTTGTGGGACCAAGTTCTAACTTTGATTATTACTTTGTACGTATTTACCTTTATTTGGCTTATGTTTAGCAAAATATGTGACAAGAATAGCTACTTGTGGACACTCCGACTCTCTACAGTTAGCCTCCAACTTAAGGTGGTTGGACAATATTGTTGAATGTCTTTATTTGCTCATTATACGTTAGAATAAGCTTAACATATCCCCAAGTCAACTTAGGTAGCAACCTGAGGACAACCAAAACCTATTGTTCATCTGTGAGCTCACATCCAGCATTTTGAAGTTCCAAAATCATATCTTTTATCATATCAAGATGTTGGATCATCAATTACTTTAGATCAAATACATACTAGTTGAACTTAAGAGTAAGTGCTTGTAGTCTAATAATCAAAGTGCTACTATATGTGACCTTCAATACCTTTTACAGATCTTTAGCAGTAGGATATTTCTCAAATTCATAGATCAGATTATTACGCATGTAGCTCAACATGGTAAACTGCACACTCGTATATAGATCTACCCATTTATTATACACATCCAAATTGTAATGATATTGGGCAGTTTGTCCATTTTCTGGCTAAATAAGCTTAGAAATGGATGTGGTGAGATGAGCAATGCTCTTTTCTTTGTGAAGTAAAAACTAAATTTTTCTATGCCACATTGCATAATTTTGGCCATCAAGTTTGCCATTACCATGAAGGTTGGAAAAAGCTGTTTGGATCTCCATAACTATATGACATACACATTTATGTTAGATACTAGTTTAATATTTTATTTTAGGTCTAAGTAAATTTTATTACTCTCTTTAATTTAGTAAAATTGAATTTCACCATTAAGGTTAATGATCATCTCCTACAGAAGTAAAGAGTTTAATAAAATTAACAATCCAAAAATAAAATAACTTTATGTCCGTAAATAAATAATCAGAGCACTTACAATTCGAAAGAAAATTACATAATCACACGGATAATTTAATTCTAATCAAAAAATAGAATTTCGTTAATTAATTGCATGCTCAAGAAATTCTCATGCTCTTTCATGGAAAATTAACCATAATTTTTCACATTAAAGATAACAACCCAAATTATATTGCTTTCAAATTAACAATTAGTGGTATAAATATTGTATGAATCCAACCATTTAGAATAACAAATTGCAAGTATTCACTACTTTACAAAAATCATAAAAAAACTTCTCATACATTGAATTCAATTAAACAACAATAAATTACTAGCATGCTACTATATCAGGCTTTGAATTCAAATTACAATCATAGATGCCTAATTCATAATTGAGTCCAAACTCTAAACAAATTTGATGATGGCAAACAAAATTTTCGGCATATATTATATATAGAAAAAATTCCTATTTTTCATCATAAAAAAAAATTACACTGAATTCTTCTTAGTAATTTGACTTAATTATTTTAATAGCAACAAGTCTTTCAAATGTCACTAAATGACATAAGGCCACCAATTAACTCTTTTAAAGCCACCAAATGATATTTCATAAAGAAATAAGCTAGTGCTTGATTTGGTGCTACTTTCCATTATTTACTTAACATGTATGTATGTATAGATAGTAATGAAAACGACATTACAGACTTGGCAGAATCTTTATGAAGGACTTGTGTACATATATATGCATATATATTTTTTGAATTTTATTATATTTAAATTAAAAAAATTATAGTCTAATGTGCTTAGAAATTGCAAGATTGAGCCTTATTTGTTCCGATACCACTATTGAAAAATTATGATTTAACCATATAATTGCAATTAATCATATAGATCATGATATCAAATAAGGTGGTCTAGTGTATGTGTACAAGTATCTATTTTACCCTATTAACAAAGTGCATTTTTTTTTTTCATAGATAGTTGATGTTGTTGGGTTCTACATACACCTTGAAAATAATCGACGAAAACTCTTTCACTCAATGGTGACTTTCTTTTGCTTGTTTTATGTCATTTATTACACAAATAATTAACAATGACACCTGATTTAGTTAATATAGATTCATATTGTCTTCTTCTACATGTAGAAAAAGATACTTATAGGTGAGCATTCTGATGATAAGTTCATATGTATATTTTTTGTTGGCAAAAGAGTTCACAAATAGCATTGAACATTTGCAAGAATTAGTCCTTCCAATCCATGACTTAAAAGACATAGGTCTTGGAAACTATAAATTGTGACATTTGAAATGAGTCGTGTGTTGCTTTTGGTTGTCCTAGCCATCAAAATGCTGAAACTTTGGGGTTTGGTATCGAATTGGCATCTTTAAATCATCAATCCTTTGATTATAAGGCTTAGAGTAAGTCATAAATGATTTAGAACTTCCCTCAAGCTTGTCTTTGATAGTCTCTATAATAAACTCCCTCAATAGAACAATGAGAATTAGTCTATCAATGAAACTTGTAGTTCTTTTGTTGCAATCTCTTCATTTTTGATTTTTTGTCTCTTTGTAGATATTTTGCCATCATCCTAAGCCGCAATTTTTTTTCCACCATGCAGTTGGCTAGGGGTGGGCATTTAGGTATAGGTATTAGGTCCTCAACCTAGAAATGCACAATCTAGATGCGTATTTTTGAGCTTTTTCGGGTAGCCAAAAAATTAGGTACCTAGTTCTCTGTATTTGAGCTATGATTCAAGTATCGAATCCAAGCCCAGTCAGGTACTAGGTACCCAGTCATTTAATTATTTAACAAAAATAATTAAACCAAATAAATAATAACAACTAAAAAGTGCAATCCCTCTTAGCAAGTCAACAACAGTACAAAACATAGCAAGCAAAACGAGAAACCCTTCCCCACATCTACTATCTTGATTTTGGTGTTTCCCTTGAGCCCCTCCTCTTCACCCATTTTAATTTTTCCTCTGCGGTGTCGCATCTCTCCCTCCCTCCTGTAGCCACCACTTCTGACCTTTCTCTACCACTCGTCTACCACCGCTATCCACATCGCAATCAAGGTAAGATATTATAAATCTAAAATTAAGGTTTAAGAATGATTATGAGACATTCTAATTTAGAGTTTTCTTGGTAAAATTTAGGCTTTCCAGTTTTCCACTTTTTTCTTGTAAAATATTTAGATATTTAATGTTTGTATATTCTTTTATTATCTATTACATATGCAGTTGTTGATTTTTTAGTTTATTCATTATTGTATAGTTGTTTTTTGTTAATGAATGTGGCCATATGGGTTAATAGTGGTGCAAAGTTTTTGAATCTTGTATATATACTCCAATTTTCTTGCAAAAGTTTTATATATTTCATATATATATTTACTTCACTATTATCTATCATTTATGTAGTTGACTAGTTGTTAATTTTTTTAGTTTATTTTTTATTGTATAGTATAATGTATTCATTATTGTATAGTTGTTATCAAATGTGGGTTATTGTATAGTTTATTATCCTCTTTCTTTGTGAGTGAAATTGATTCTTTAAATTTGTTATCCTATTCCTTATATTTCTAGTAGATGCCACAAACCGGTGAAGTGCCTCATTTGAGTGATTCTCAAAGTGATTCAACTAATCCAAAAGCTAAACCCATGACATCTAAAGAGGTTAGCATCATGCTATTAATGTTTTAAATTGATATATACTAAAAATTAGTGTCAACTGTCAAATATAGAAAATTTAATTTTTGTTAATTGCATTTGCATGTACACATTTGAAATAGAGGATCCTCTCAAAGGCAAATTGGAAGTGATAATCTAAAAATAAAAAGAAAAGCTGAGGTGAGTTTTGCTAATCCAAGCGATGAGGAATTAAATGTGTTAGATGACCTGGAGTTTGGTTTGAATGATGATAATGATTTTATAACTCTAGGTTTAGAGTGTTTTACCGAAGATGAATTTTTTGTAGAAAAAAAGGTAAATGAGGAAGAATTGCCTCCAAAGAAAAAAGTCAAAAAGAAATTGCATCTAGGTCACCATGATGGGAACACTTTACTAAGTTCTTTTGTGAAAATGATAAATGCTAAAAAGGAAAATGCAAATATTGTGGAACATGTATTAGGGCAAACCCTAATATGCATGAAACTAAAAGGATTGATAGACATTATCAATCATGTAAGAAAAAACCACATGAATTTTCTACTAGACAAAAGATTTTGAATTATCAACCTATTGGAAAGGGCTAAAAGAGTGGTGGGGTGTTGTGGGAATTTGATCAAGAAAAATTAGAGATGCATTGTATCATTGGTTTATCATTGCTAAAATGACATCTAGGACAATTGAGAAAGAGGGGTTTTGACATTTTATATCAATTACATGTCCTCCATTTTCTATTCCATCCAGAAGGACTATAGCTAGAGATATTTTCAAGATGTATATGAATGAAATTTTAGGTTGAAATCCTTCATTAACACACATGCATAGAGGGTTTGCATCGCCATTGACACATAGGCCTTAATTCAAAAAGTTAATTATATATGTCTTACTGTGCATTTTATTAGTAATGATTGGAATTTGTTGAAGAAGATTTTGAATTTTTGTCCTATTTCTAGTCATAAAAGTGAGGATGTGGATAAGGATGTTGCTACATGCTTGACTAATTGTGATAATGATAAAATCTTTACGATCACTGTGGATAATGTTTCATCAAATGATAGGGCAATTGCTTATTTGAAAAAGAAATTTGATGGTCAATCAGATACTATAATTTTAGGTAGTAAATATACACACATGTTGTGTATTGCACATATTGATAATCTTGTTGTGCATGATGGTTATAAGGGAAAGGATGAGAGCATGGCTATTACTCACATTAGAGGGGCTATTAGATATATAAGAGCATATGCAGCTAGGTATAAAAAATTCAATCATTGTGCAAAACTTGAAAAATTGAAAACAAATAAGATGTTGTCACTTAGGCCTATAAATGGGTAGATATCACCCTATCTACACCCATACCCTAAAATATTCAAACAAAAATATTGTATATTCTACCCCACCCTAAAATACCCAAAAGGATAAGATTTTAGCCTTACCCTGCCCTATCTAACCTAAGACCCACTGGGTTTAGTTTATTGAACTTATATTTTTAATGTATATACTAATTTTCTTAATATACACTAAAAATATTTTTAATGTATATACTATTTTTCTCAATATACACTAAAAATATTATTTGGCATACGATAACAAAAAAAAAATTTAATATTTAATTTAATTTAATTATTAAATTTAAATTAGTTAATCTTATTTTCAATTTTTCATTCATTAATAAAATTTTTATTCATAAAGTTCATTCATTAACAAAATTAGTTTTATTAACTATCGTTATAAAAAATATTTATTCCACTATTAATTTTAATATTATTAATTCTATTTTGAAAAATGTTTAACTGTTGCTATTGCTCTTCCAATTTAAAAAAGAAATTGCTATCCCAATAAATTAACTTTATTAATTTTATTAATTTAGTTTAATTTTTAATGAAGAAAATTATTTAGTTGTTAATGTTCATTCACATATTTTTAATTTTTATATATAAAAATTTTATCATTAATATAAATTTGATTTCAATATAGATAATTTTTAGGTCCATAGATTAGATTTAAGTATAAAGTAATGGGTAATTTTAGGTATGGGTAAATGGGTGAATTATGGATATAGACTCTACCCATACCCATTATATTATCATTAATAGGCATGGGTAGGGTATGGGTATGGGAATAGGTATGACATTTTTGGCCTAGGTAGAGTAAGACCCTACCCATTTATAGGCCTATTGTCATTTGATGTATCTACTAGGTGGAATTCTACCTATTTGATCTTGGATGTCGCTTTGTCTCTTAGGAAAACCTTTGAAACATATGATGATAGTGATCGTGCATTTAATATTGATCTTGAGGATGGAGTTCCTTCAAATTTTGATTGGGAAAGGGCAAAATTGTTGTTGAAATTTTTTGGACATTTTTTTCATCTCACTTTGAAAATTTCTAGCTCTTTGTATGTCACGTCAAGTACCATATTCGAAGAAATAAGTGCAATTGATAGGCTTCTTTTGAGGTGGATTGGGAGTGATGACATTGAATTGAGAGAGATGGCAAAAGAAAATGAAAGAAAAGTATGACAAATATTGGGGATCAATTACAAAAATCAACAAAATTTTATATTATAACGTTATCCTTGATCTTCCTATGAAGAAAGAGTTCATTGAGTTCATATTTGATAGAATGCATCCAAATATTGGAACATGTGATATTCTATCTAGTAGAGACGTGAAAGAAGTCGTTAGGGATGGATTTGATGAGTTATTCAAAGTGTATCAGAAAATGTATGACCATATAATTCCAACAAGCCCCACAGCAAGTGGTGAAAGTTCTAGTGCTAGGTACACATTAAGTGAGGAGGATGAAGAAGCTTAAGATTTATTTGATGAGTTTGACAAGATGAAAAGTAGAAAGAAAGGTAGGCAAGGGAAGATTAAGTTAGAGAAATATTTGCAAGAGGAGTGTGAAGAGGGTAGAGATGGCTTTAACATATTAAAATGGTGGAAAGCATCAGCCCATCAATTTCCTCTAGGATGGCTTGTGATATATTAGCGGTGTTGATCTCCACAGTTGTTTTAGAGGCTACTTTTAGCACTGGAAGGCATGTGCTTAATGCATTTAGGAGCTCTTTATCTCCTAAAGTAGCTCAAGCTCTTATTTGTGCATAAGTTTGGTTGTTGCTCGACTTTGGAATCAATTAATGTGGAGGAGGATTTGTGTGAGCTAGAAAATATTGAGCAAGATAACTTAATTGATTTAATTCTTTTTATTATTTTTATTTTTTAATATTATGTATTTTTATTAATGCCTTTATAATCTTTTTGCTATTCTTATAGAGTTGACATAAATAGGGGCTAATATATCCATCCTTGATGCTTGAGCATTTAAGTAGAATGCGAGAATGCTATTGGAGATTCTTTGTAAATGTTGATGACTTAATATCATGTTTAAGTTATTTATATGATTTTATTTTTGGATTGTTGAAAGGATGTTGAGTTTGGAAAGTGGAATTGATGTTAAGAATGTGAATTGTTAAGGTGTAATTTGAATTGACACTTGGTATTGTAATTTGTATAATGATTTAAGGAAGTTGTTTTTTCATTTTGGAGTTTGGGGTTGAGCAAGTTGAATTTTTTATTTGAGAAATTTGTTTCCAATTTGTACAATAATCTGTGTTTGTAATTCGCTTGGAGAGTTGAGTTAATTTCAATTAGTTCCACAAGAGCCAAATGCAAATTCACATTTCCAAACTCACATTTTGAAATTCACAATTTACATTCAAAAGAAAAAAGAAAAAAGAAATAATCTAGGCTACATTATGGCCAGATTTTAGATTCAAAATCAGACCATGTTATGCTAGATTTTGGATCAAATATGGCCACTTCATAACATGGCCAGATTTTGGAAGCAAAATCTAGCCAAATCTAGACCACCCAGATTTTGGCTAGATTTTAATTAATCTAGCCCTTTAAAAAAAATCCTAGTACCCAAACCCAGAACCCGAGTTTAGGACGGGCCCCAATAATTGGGTACCTGGTCCTTAACTAGGTTGGGATCAGGTATTAAAAATTTAGTCTGGACAATTGAGTAGCTAACCCAATCATCCTAAACTCAATTGTCCTGACCCAATGTCCACCTCTATAGTTGGCATCAAGATTGTTCACTTTACTTATCGATTTGGAGATTTAAAAGTCTCGCTCTCAGACATGCTTCGTGAGTCCTTCAATAGCTCTTGTCAAATTTGAAATTTGTTCCTCTAAAGTTGTAGTGCTTGTCACCATCACCATCATCATGCTCAAGGAATTTGATGTTGAGTAGGGAATAAACAATGCGGATTCTTTCTTTCAGTCTCCACCATCTTTACTCATATCAATAAAATACAGCAACACCTTTTCCACAGCAAGCAAAAGAGCCACCACTAAAGATGATTGCAACTTCTTGAACATACTCTTTGTGATGACACCAACACTTTTTGCTCCAGTACTTGAGAAATTTGAGGTAGTAATTTTCAATGTTGCAGTCTTGTTGGCGGCCATTTGATACTTCAATCTTGATGAAGGAAAGAGATGAGAGGTAGAGATCGTCCCGCTGGGTGTGCCAAAAATTTGTAAATGCAAATTTCTTCGTTTGCAAAAATCAAATTACAAAGTAAGAAAAATCATACAAATAAAATGAAATTGAAATTTATCAATTATGGACTCAGTCTTTAATCCAATCATCTAATTCTTTCTTTCAAATATGATCTTAAAAATATATGACTATGTGAAGAATGCTTTGAACGCCATGGAACTTCTGAAATTTAATTTAAATGAAATAATATCAATTCGAGGGCTTTGCACCTTAATCTTAAATCAAACACAAAAATATATGAGCTCCACAAAGAATACCTCGAACACTATGGATTCTCTTTAATTTAATTTGCAAAAAATAATGCTAAATTGAGGGCTTCACATCTTAATTTCGAATCAAATACCAAAATATATGAGCTTTCTAAAGAATGCCGTGAATGTCATAGAACTCCTTGAAATTAATTTGAAGAAAATATCACCCATTCGAGGCCTTTGCACCTTAATCTGAATCAAATGCCATAGTATAATGAGCTCCATGAAAAATATCTTGAACATCATGGATCTCCTTGAATTTGCTTGAGAGATTTTCTGGACTCCTTCAAAGTATTTTCTCACTTGCTAGGATTTGTGTTGTATGCAGAGTGAGCTTTAATCACTCTCTTTATATAAATGATTGATGGAAGACTTCCAGATTGATTTGAACTTCTTTAATGGTTATTTTTTTGATAAGATAATATCAAGTATTAAGAATAATATCAAATATCTTTGATTTGATTAGTCTATAGATATAGACACTTCATCTTTGACACCTGTCAATATTTAATTTGAGTATAAGATAAATAATAAAAAATTAATTAAAATTAAAATATTCATCTTTTGGAATTTAATTTGTTGAATTTTAAGAAATAAATAGATATTTTAAATTAATATATAGCATATTATTTGACTTGTGTCATTTTTTTATTAGATAAAATTAATATGTTTACAAATACCCTCACTTCAAGGCTTGGCACAAGATATGTCAAACATCCACGAAAGGCACAAGGTTTGAAGTATTTGAGAAATTTTCTTTTCTTGCATTTGTTTACATACGCTATGGCAAGAACATCCTCCTAGCATTCCTCGAGCTATACTATCATCTCTTTATGGGATCTTCGTGAATTTTTCAAATTGCCAATACATGATGAAGTTCATCCAATAAAAGGATCAAGTCATACTAACTTTCAAAGAAAATCCTTTTGAGGGGTGCCATACATAATTTAAACTCATGTGACCTAGGAGTAACATGTAGTTTAGGCTTTTGTGTCAAGTGGTATATTTAATTTGAGTATACATTTTATATTCATGTCAAGGAATCCACTTGAATTTAATTGACTCATGCAAGAAATTTATTTGAATTTGACTTAATAGACAATTTACACTCTTAACAAGGAGTACATGGGGAAACTTTAACTTAAAATTTTTAGATAGTTTGTACTCGTATCTAGGAATATTATTGATAGTTTAAGCTCTTATCAAGCAGCATATGGGGATACTCTAGCTTTAAAATTTTAAATAGTTTATGCTCGTATCTAGGAGCATTATTGACAATTTAAACTCTTATCAAGAAACATTTAGAATTTGAAGACTTAAGCTTTGGACTTGAAAAGTTGAAGATTTGAGTCTTTAATTTGGAAACTTAAAAATTTGAATCTTGGACTGGGAAACTTAGAGAGTTGAGCCTTGACTTGAAGACTTGGAGACTTAAGTCGTGGCTTTGGAGACTTGAAGACTTGATTTTTGGATTTGAAAACTTGAAGACTTAGAGACTTTAGTCGTAGATTTGGAGAGTTCGAGTCTTGAGTATTGAATTTGGAGAATTTTTATCACCACAACAAAATGCACTTAACATAACAAATAATTTGGTAACAAAACACAAACTTATTTACGAATAATGGGTAAAATGTAACAAATAATTTGGTAACGAAACACAAACTTCATTACAAATTATGGGTAAATGCAACAAAAAATTATAATTTGTTACCAATTGCTCAGCTTGGGTTACCAAGAAAAAGTGTTGTTACCTTAAAATAAAATTTGTTACCAAAAAAATTGGTCTTTTTTAACTAATCACAAAGTCGTTACTAATCATGAAATATTGTTACAAATAATATTTCTAGCCATTTGTGCTCATTTATTTATGACAAAAACTCATATTTTTTGTAACATTGAGAAATTTGTTACAAAAAAACCTTTACTATAACAAATATTTTAGTTACCTTATGTAAATTTAAGTACCCTCTAAAAATCTCCCGGCTAGTAATTTGATGTATTGATATGGAACTAGTATTTTCTTTACCAACTTTGTTGGGCTCCCCTTTATGCAAGTTGAAGGAAGACAATTTTCTATTGGGCTCTCTTTATCTAAATTGGGCTTTCTTTATATTTTTGGTTAGGGCTATTAATGATGTGGATTTTAATCCAAATTCGATTTGAATTTGATCCGATTATTTCGAATCTTTAATCGATAAAAGATTTGATAGATGTGGTCCGATTAAAAAAATTTAAAATCCAAAATAAATGGAGCGAATATGAATATGGCTCGATACGATCCATTAATAATTTAAATTTAAATATATTTAATATTATGCATATATATACACATAGTCCTATAGTAATGCCAAAGTATATATTTGGATGAAAGAAGTAATGAACTCTTGTGCAATATATGAAATCATGTGTTTTTCATATAAATTGTTAGATTTCGAGCTTATTTTACATCATACTTATATCACTTATTTTTTAATTTTTATAAAAAAAAATTATGTGGGAAGAATAATGAGTAAGAACCAAACGTCATGATATAGCAAGAATGCAATACAAATCTCGATTTAATTAGAATGATTTTATTTTATTTTTTATAGAACTTTGAGTTTATAGTTAATTGATTAAGAATCATGTATAACTATGTATTTATAATATCAAATAATTACTATTACTAGCAATTGAACCTAAAATATAATGATCTGGTAATTGAATGTGATTGAATTAAATTCTATTGTTGCTTTTAAGTGATCAATAGACATAGAAATTTATTCATTAATTTGTTGTGTATTTTTTTTAAGGATGAACGTTTTGAATTTGGATTTTACTAAATTTTTAGAAAAATAATAAATATATGATAATTTTTGAAATATTCATATTTGAGTTTTTTTGGATATTTGACAGATATTCGATTTTTATTTGGATCCGAATAAAGTTATACCAACTGCAAATTCGTTGGATCTTGGATCAAATTTGGATCTAGCATGATCCGATCCAAATCAGACCCATTGGCAGCCCTATTTTTAGTTAAGCTTCCTTATCTGAATTAAAAAAAAAAAACCCGAAACAAGCTTTTACATTGGGCTTTCTTTTAATTTGGGCTACCTTTATTTTAATTAAAGAAAATCTCCAATAATGTTTGTAATTAGGGTTGTCGATGGGTTGGATTCAGAACAGATCATGTAAGATTCGAATCCAAATTCGAAAATAATATGCCATATCCAAATTCGATTCAAGATCCTATAGGATCTGTTGTTAGAATAATCATACAAGAATCTAGGTAAAAGTTGAATATCCGTTAGATATCCAAACAAATCCAAATCCAAATATTCACAAAATTATTATATATTTATTATTTTTTCTAAGAATTTAGTAGAATTCAAATTCAAAATAGTCATTCTTAAAAAAACAAAAAGTACATAGCAAATTAATAAATAAATTTTCAAATCTATCGATCATTTAAAAGCAATAATAAAATTTAATTTAATCGCATTCGTTCACCAGATCATTGTACTTTAGGTTCAATTGCTGATAATAATACTTTTTTGGCATCATAAATGAATAATTATACTTGTTCTTCAATCAAATAATTATAGACTCAAAATTCTATAAGAAGAAATTTATTTTGATTAAATTGAGATTTGCATTGCATTCCTACCAAATCATAGCATTCGGCTCCCACTCATCATTCTTCCTGCATCATTTTTTGTTATAAAAGTAGAGAAACAAGTGATGTAATTATAATGTAAAGAAGCTCAAAATCTAACAATTTATATGAAAAGCACTTTATTTGATATATTGTATAGGAACTCATTACTTCTTTTATCCAAATATCCACTGTGACATTGCCATAGGGTCCTGCATATAGATATGTATAATACAAAATCTATTCGAATTTGGATTATTAATGAATCAAATCGAACTATATCAATATTCACTCCATTTATTTCGGATTACAAACATTTTAAATCTAACCATATTCATTGAATAATTTATTGATTAAAAATTTTAAATAATCAGATCAAATTTAAATCTAATTCAGAATAAAATCCACTCTATCGACTACCCTACTTGTAATTTTGAATTAGGCTTCCTTCATCTTTTCTATTTGGGCTTCACTTTATGTTTTTCTTGTTTAATGGGTATCTCTTTCTCTTTTTTCTTTTTCTTTTTTTGTTTTTTCCAGTTGGACTTCATGATGCAAAGGAAAGGAAGACCTAATAAAGAGGCGGTGATTTGATCAATACAATTTATATATAGTAAATTTGTTAACCAAATTCATAATTAATTGTTGAATTATGCTTGAGCAAATTGTTTTTAACACTTCAATTTTACCTAATTCTTAGTTAACTAATAGGTGAATTGGAATTCCTTTAAATTTGGTTTCAGATATATTTAAAAAAAGGACTTCATCTACTTATTTGTAAGAACTGGCGTTCACGATTTTTATTAAATTGGTGAGATGTGTTTTGTTAAAAATTGGTTTCACATTAGTTTATTAAGGGGGTGGAGGGGCAATTGTCCTCATCAACTTAATTTTAAGGATTAGTATTTGCCAATTTTTTCGTTGGCATTGTTTAAAAATTGGCTTTATATCAATTTATAGATTAATTTAATTGAGCTTTATCAAGTTATTTTTAAGAATTGGGCTTACCAATCTGTCAATAAATCAATGATATCAACTTTTTTTTAAAAAATGGGGCTCATATTAATTTATTTAATAATCTAATTAGGTTTGACAAACATCTTTTTAAGAATTGGGCTTAATCAATTTCTTAGTGAATTGTGAAATTGGCTTCTTTAAAATTTATGTACTATAACATACATACATATATATATATGTGTGTGTAAAAGTAGAAAAAGATATACTTCTCCAAAAATTGTAATTTATTAAAATCAAAATCATTATTTGCTAAACAATTATATTTAAAAACCTATATACTAATTGATGTTGTTTAATCCTTTCTATATTTGTAACCATCCATTTAAGTGGAGGTTTGTAAGATACAATTATGTATATATTCATTTACTGCATGGATTGCTAATATGAAAGAATGCATCCTGGTTTGGCATGGTGTAGAGAAAGAATCAACATAATTTAGAGTTTATAATTAAATATAAGGGCTATTGAATTATTAATAAAACTTAACTTAGGTGTAAGTGGGGCCTATAGCCCATATAATAATTATTTATTCATAGCCCAAGTTGAATGAGAGGCTTAGAGCTATGAATGGATAAGATTTGAATAAAATGATTGTTATTAGAATATGAATCCACTTATGAGTATTTATCCTAAGCTGGTTTGATTATATCAATTAATACCATTTTCTAGTTTGATGGATATTCAAAATTTGATAAAGAATTCATTGAATATTTTAATCGGATGTGATACATCAAATATTTTTGAATCAGTTAAAAATCTTATAATTTGGATCAAATACTGATGGATTCATATTACAATCTAATCCATTGGCTATCATGAAAAGACAAAATATGAAATGAGTTTTCTTTGCTTAATTGATTACAATTGTTATGAAATTGATCACCTCGAACAACCTTAATATATATTTAGAGATTACAAATTATTTTTGAAATAAGAACACTAGTATAATATTTAACCAATAATATAGTTATACACTTGATATACTCATATTTATCCCCATATTTATAGTTGAATCAGTTTTATCAAGTTTATAAATAATTATTTTATTCCCATAATTTGCATTTCATATCCATTAAGTTCTCGCACTGAAATTTATCTCCATTACAATGAAATTATACTATAATTTATAAATTTTCTCCCCTAACCAATCATATTATAACTAATTAGAATGTTTATAGTTAAACACAAACACACTACAATGTATGTGACATTAAACAATAATATTATAACTAATTACACAATTTTTTTATAGAATTATTAAATATAAACAACTCATTAGAAAACAAACTAATTAAACTTATTACTAATAAAAGTGTTAAGGCAGGAAAAAACGCTTATCTCCGTGTTATCTTTACCATTGGCGCTTTCTCCTCCCTCATATTTGCGCAAGGGTTTTCTCCTAAAATTTGAGTACAAATAGAGAAGATAACTTGTAAAAAACTCATCCCTCCTTTAAATTTGATAAAACCCACATACCTATTGAAGAATTCTAACTTCTATTGCAAAGAAGGAAATCTGTCTTCATGACGATAGGGAACCCACAACGTTTGGGGCAGTTTTTTTTTGAAGAAATTTGTTTGCTCACATGGGAACCCATCCACTTGAGATTGTAGGATAGACATGCAATGTATGTTTCTTTTTCTTGTGATTATCAATTGGGTTTTGGTTTAGCAGTGCATTTTTGTGTTTTGTGGCAGGTGTCCTCGAAAACTTATGCCATTCCACAATTTTAGGGCTATAAATAGAAGAAAGGTTCGTTTTGTGAGAACACAGAAAAAGGGTCGAAGTTTCAACAACTTCAGAGAGGTGCTTCTAAAACTACCGCCATATTTTTTTATTATTTTTTTTGTGAATTTTTTATTTTATTTTTTTAAGTGGGAGAGTTGTTCTGCTATGTGATTTATCTGAAAAATGTTATTTTTGTGTTATACAAGTTAGGGTTTTGGAGTCCACTGGGATTTTATGTTGGGGGTTTATTAGTCTATTAGTTTGTTGTTTTAATTAGGAATTCTCTGCTTTATGTTTGGTTGGCATCTTGGTTGTTTATTAAAAAAAAAATGTATGTTTCTGGTGGGAATGTGGCAAATAAATAAATAAATTGTATGTTCTTATTTTTTTGGTGGAATGTGTTGTTTGGTTTTAATTATGAAGTAAGTTACTCACACTAAATGATCCCCATTTCTATTATTTTTTTTTCTTTTACTTTGTTTTTTCATATTTCATGTTGATTTTATTATCATCAGTGGAAGTTTAAACACCATATGTATGCGGATCTATTGTTGTATTTGCTGTCCTCCTTAGAATATTTAACTTCCGTTAGTGGTTACTTGTAGAGAAAATCAAGGACAAGTAGCCTACTTGAGGAAATATCATTTGCTAGGGCCATAGGAATAGAGAGCTATAAAAAGCTTGTTTTTTTCCTCTCTTTTTGCTTGGAGCTTAGGGTTTAGTCCTTTGCAGGGACGATCCTCTTTAATTTCTAGTAATAAACTGCTTATATGTAAAGGTATTTTCAAGCATTGTATTCATGGATTTAGAGGCATTTGTTATCCATGAATGTGAAACACGTGGTATTCCTTACTATTGAGGATGCTGAACCCATGTGGAATAAGAAGTTAGGCTTTAGGAAAGCTAGCAACAAACAAGTGTGTGCTCCTCCAATCTATAGATGATGATTTGATCTTAATCTGAGGAATGTGAAATTTATTTGTTTAAACATAATGACCATAGCATTTGTTTTCTATGGTTGGCAAGAGCTGATGTTTTGATAAGCAAATGCTCAAGTACACAAGGGTCCAGCTAACAATTTTTAAGGGCACAATAATTATAAAACCAATTCAAAGCAAAAATGATTAGGTTAGTGAATATGGGAAGAACAGATTCTCATGCCCAACTAAAAATATTCTTTCATAAATACTTTCTAATAGTTTAATATTTCAAATTCTACTATTACTCTAAAATAACATTTTATAACAAAGAGTATCTCAAAATCATTAAGTGTTAATTCATCTTTCACATATGATGTAGCTTTAGATTGTCTGCTTAATACAAGGAAAAGTAAGTACCGCATGCACCTATGCTTCTTCACAACATAACGTGTTGAGTTTTGTTCATTTTAAGAAAATATTGACATTTAACTTTTGTCTTATTGAGTCCTCCAAATATGTTTAAGCCAAAAAGGTTTTCCTATTCAAGGGTAGAACTTGAAAACACTTTTTCTAGTGATAATTGATGTTATTTTGCCTTGTTTAAAATCTGAGTATTTCACTTTCCAATTTTGCATATATATAGGAAAATAGTTTGAACCATGACTGTTCGGTATCTATTTTATGTTGCTTTCATTGACGATCAAAATAGGGTATAATATCGAGGATACAATGTGACCTTTACATCATATGCTGCAAAACCATTAGAGTCATGGAATTAGCCTTGTACATGTGCTGTTGTAGATAATCAAATGAAACTTGGAAAGAATTTATTGTTAAGATCAATGGACTTTGAGATCCTCAAAAAATGCATGTCTTTGTTTCTCATACTTGTACATGAGTGTGAGTAAAATTGATATGACATTAAAGAGTTTAAACTTTAAATGCAATTTCTAAATCAACAACTTATATAGGGCATTTGAATTTTTCATATAAAAAAAGGGTGATTTTAATTTTAGATATCATGTATCATCATGAAAGTATATTTTTGGTCATATATGTGCTCATCAAACAACTTACAAACATAGATAGTAGTATGAAATTTTGGAAATTTTAGATAATTAGAGTGCAGGACCATTGATTTTGGTTTATATTTTCTTTCTTAAAAAATGTTGTTGTTGTTGTTGTTATTTTGAAGGCAAGGCAAACTTAATTAGGGAGATGGCCTAAAATAATATAGCCCAGAGTGATATATTATCTAGGATTGTAAACACTACTGTTTCTTTTGTTCTTGTGGTGAATGACTTCACTGATTTATTAAGATGAATTCTTTCGCTGTTAACTACTCTTTTTTCAGAAACATACGCTATATGTAATATAAAAAGTGCAGGGCCATTTTGTCTTTCTTTCCCGTATGTATGAATAATATAAGCCTTAAGTGTGTGTGCAAGAACAAGAAATGAATTAAGCATATATGCTTTGTATTTTGACTTGGATCCATCCATAGTAGACTGCCACGTGGAAAAATTCTTGTTTAAGGGGGTTTAGGTGCATTAAACTAATGGAGTGCTAAGCCAAATTGCACTTTTAGTGATGGCTGATCATTCATTTTGAAGTGTAGTTCAATTCCTAATTATTTAAAACCAAGATAGGAAACTAATATGCACACATATTTATAAATTTTTGTTTAAAGTTACAGCAAATTACTTAATAACATAGAAACAGATGAGATATATAGGCTATGCATATGTGTCAGTAAAATATTTTATAAATTGTTAGAACTTTTTTTTCATGTATATGACATGATATTCAATTAATACTTTTAAATAATTTTGATATATTTTAAGTTTTAAATAAATTAGTATAACAAATATCTGTTAAGATAAAGTATCATTCATGAAATATTTTACAAGAAATATATAATACGTGTACTAAGCATTTTATATCATAAGTGTGAATATTCATTGATAAGTTCATAATGGTTTACCACATATAAAAGTATCTTTTGAATTATTTATATATGTATTTTTTGAATTATTTACGCATACACATATTAAATAAATAAATATAATAAGAATTTTAACTAATCAATTATATGACAAGTGCATCTCTAATCTTGTGATTAACTAGAACTAAGTTGCTACGAATTATTTAATTGAGAAGCATCATTCTCTCTTACTGCGAGAGAAGTCAAAAGAAAGATAAGAAAGAATAAACTGAATTAGGTGGCTTGATCTTTGATTTTATTAACTGCAAATTATCTCTAGGATTTTTTGAAGTATGTCAACATTTCATCTTTTAATTAGTTGTTTGTAAAAGCACTGATCAGGATATAAAGCGTTATATGGATGTCAAATATCTTAACAATATTTTTAAAGTTCTATAAAATATTTTAAGCACTACTAAAAAAATTGCGATTTGCGATGGATTTTTTGTTGCAAAAAAATATATCACAAAATGGAAATTTTTTCAAAAAAATTAATTTTGACTTTTTACGATGGATTTTTTTATAGAAAAACTTTAATTTTGCGATGGAAACAAATCCATCACGAATTTTTTTAAATTTTAAAAGCAACAGATTTTATTTCCTTTGCAAAATTGAGATTTTACAACAAAAAAAAAAAAATCCACCGCAATTTTACGATGGAAGCAAAATACGTCGCAAATTTTTTTGAAATTTCAAAAAATTTTCAACGGATTTTATTTTCATCGCAAATCATAAAAAAGAAAAAAATAAAATAAAATTAAGTGGGTGGGGAAATAAACCCTACCTCCCCCACCTACACTCACACTTGGATTAAAGCATCTCCCTAGACTCCCCTTCTATCTTTCTTTTTTTCTTTTTTTTTTCTTTTTCTTTATTGTGGCTGGCCGGCCGACCAACGCCTACTGATCTGTTGGGCTTGTACCTAGCACACCTAGGGGCACCCCCAACAAGTTGTGCTGGCACCTAGCAAGTTGCTAGACGTGTGTTTGCTGGGTGTGCGTGCCCAACAACTACTAGCCTCACCAACAGCCAATGGTCGGCTAGATCTGGCAATTTTTTTTATTTGTTTTTACTTGTTTTGTGAAAATTTTGTTTTAGTTTTAAAAAATGCTAATGATTTTTTGGTATTTTTATCTACTTGGATATGTTTGATGTAATGATAAACAACTTAAAAATTGGATTATCAATGGGCTATAGACATTCCAATTCTCAATTTGTTTATCATTCACATCAATATACCAATAAGTAGATACTTACATTATATATTTGCCAATAGATATCTTATATGGTTGAACACTACACACCAAAAGTTTTGTGTTGTCTATATCTATATCCATATAGTCTATATCAAATTAAAAGTTACTCATTTAACTTTAAAATTTAAGTTTTCAAAAGATTATATTAAATTATATGTTTATTTATGTTGTATGTATGTTTGATTATATTGAATTATGTATTAGATTTATATGTGTTTAGATTATGCATTTATATTGAATCATGTGTTAGATTTTTGTTAGATTTATATTTTGTGAATTATATGTTTGATTAGGATTTGAGTTATATGTTGGACTTATATTAAATTAAATGTTGGTTTATGTTGGATGTATGTTTGATTTTATTGAATTATGTATTAGATTTATATGTGTTTAAATTATGCATTTATATTGAATTATGTGTTAGATTTTGTTAGATTTATATTTTGTGAATTATAAGTGTGATTAGAATTTGAGTTATATATTGGAATTATGTTAAATTAAATTATATGTTGGTTTAAAATGATATGTATGTTTGATTATATTGAATAATATGTTAGATTTACATGTTTTAGATTATGCATTTACGTTGAATTACTTGTTAGAGTTTTTTAGATTTATATTTTGTGAATTTATGTTAGATTAGATTTGAATTTATATTTTATGAATTATGTGCTCGATTATGATTAGGTTATGTATTGAATTTATATATTGATTTTTTATGTTGAATTGTCTATTAGTGTAGTTTATGTTTGTATTTTTCATTATTGTAATTTTATTTTTATTTTAATATTGCAGGCTTAAATGTCTCAAAGCATTGAAATTTAGTATAAGTCTTGTAAAATAATTTTTTTGGCATTATTTTATAAATTTTATATTTTAGTTCGGGCTTGATTTCTATATTGAACAATTTTATATTATTGGGTTTGATTTTTATTGTGATATAAAATTATTATGATTTTATGTAAAATAATATTTAAATATTGGTGTATGGGATGATTAGTATGTAATGCAAATAATTATTGATATTGGATAATTATAGGTTCTAATTTAATAGGATGTGTATATTTTTTCAAAAAAAAAACTTTTTAAAATTTTGCAATAAAAATTTCCGTCGCAAAATTTATTTTTTTAATTGTAACTCCAAATTTGCAACGAAAATTTCCATCACAAATCTGTGACGAAAATTGCCGTCGTAGATTTGTGACAAAAAAATCCGTCGCAAATTTTTGAGACCAATGATTTTACAACGGATTTTTTTTATCACAAAATTCATCGCAAAAAATAATTTTTTTAGTAATGAAGTTTTACTGTAGGACATTGAAATATTGAGTGATATAGTGGTCCTTGCAATCCTAAATCAATGAGTTCCATCCTAAACATTAATAAATTTCATCAAACCATGATTAAGTTCTATGCTCAAAGTTACGCAATATTAGTTAGTTTCAAAAGCCCCAATTTAATTTATATGTTTCTCTTGATGATCACTTGAAAATGGTTACATAGCTACAATGAATACCTAAAGTCTAAGTGCTCATTTTCATACATCAAGCAATCTGCTATGAATATACTTATTAGTAGACAATATAACTATATTATCCAACCCTTTTGGTGATGCCAATGTGACTTTGCTCATAACATCATATACTATTTTATTCACACATTATTAGTATGATGGCTCCAAGTTAGCACCCCCAAAGACCAAGCAAAGAGCCAAAATCCATAGTGACTAGGCTAAAAGATATATGAATAATTAGCTAGTGGCGAAATATTAACTGACAGTATCAAAGTTATTATTACTTAAAAATATTATTAAGTGACAACAAAATTTTAGTCACAATAAGAATTTTCACAAATTTAATATTGACAAAATTGTATGTGAATCTATGACTTTGAAACTTTTGCTTTGATATTATTAAAGGCATGATATATGTATTTTCTATTTTATAGGTGTGATGTGTGTGATAGTTGCACATTCTTTTGAATTTTTAGTAATATATAAAGCTATGATTCATTGGTCTCCTTATAGGTCAATTAAAATGTTAGAAGAAAAAGAATAGTTGTATAGAGTTTGCAAAACATTTTACGTCCCATCTTGCTCCAATTGAAGTCCTACCATTGAGTTCATCCATTTTGCGCTTCATTAAGAATATTACCATTAGATGAATGAAGTTTTTCAAGATTTATAATTCCTACATAGTCAATATCTCACATAAAAAAGTTCAGTATGATTTTTTACAAATTTTGTGCACTTATAAGTGTACATTGTCATTAAGGTATAAGTGTACATTGTCATTAAGGCATAATGTTTTCTATTTGATATTGTTACACTTTATCCAAAATGTTTGCTAAATTGTTTGTTAAGTAGTTTACTCATTAGACCTAATATTTGTGTATGCTTAATAGTTCAACGAAGCTTTTTTTTTTTTGCTAAGTAGCCTAATACTTTGTACATGGTATGTAGTTCAATGAAACACATAAATATTTGCTAATTAAGTTTCTAAAGTTTACTCCCAAACTACTTAATCTTTCTATCCTCATAACACTTTAACGCCAAGTATGATGCAACATGCAACTTAGCTAAAACTATATAACACTTCGAACCATAAGGATTGTGGCCCATTATATCCCAAAATAAATATGGACTACAAGACCTCTCACTCTATTTTATCTAAAATAAGCATAGTACTTACAAATGAACATTATTCATTGATAAACTAAATAGGGACTACAGGATATCCTTCAATTGCTCCATCATAATCTATCATAATATTTGGAAAATGTATCTTTTTCTCTCATTTGTAATTGTTGTTTTCATATCATGTGAAGAAACACTGATTAATACTTATCATAATATCTGTCATAATCTATCATAATATACATATTAAGGCATCCGTTGATTATAATATAATAAAATAAAGTTTGATCTTGTAATGAATAAATTGTACAAACATTAACACTTGTATATATCGATAAGAGTTGGATAGATATCGATAAGTGTTAGATTGATGAGAAAGACAGATTTACCTCTTATTACATTGCTAATATGAAGCAATTTATTCAATTTTCAAAGACAAATGTCATGTATTGTGATAACAAAATTATTCATGCAATAGTTGTCGAAACACCAGAAGGAAAACTCTGCTAGAGGTTAAAAGACACTTGCATTTACTATTAGTATTGCATACAACATGGGGAACATAAATCAACTAGATATATTTTTTATATGTTTCTAATAATCAAGGTAGTCACAGTACAGATTATATAAAAGATGAGAATATGGGTGTTTTTCATGAAGATGAGAATGAACTTCCTGATGTTAAATGTTTAGGATTTCAATATAAAATTATACAATTAGGTCTATGATTCTTATGTTTTGAATTTAATTAAAGCTTTGTTACTATTATATTGGTGTTTTGTTTGTCATTTTAATTTTTGTTGGGTTTTTAATAATAGCTTTATTCTATTTCAAGTTGTTGCTATTTACTTCAAATATTTGTTTAGTTCCATAATCATTTTCTATCAATTTAGTTGAACAATAAGTGGGTTTGTTCGCATTCTTCTATTTTCCTTATTCTATTAACATTCACATTATGTGTGCGTTTGCTTATGGCATATTTTGGCAAGTTGGTAACCATCTGTCTTTCAAGAATCTCTCATGCAAATTCTTCAATTTTTCTAATGCTACTTTTAACTTGTTGTCTATGAGACATACACTTTTTGATAAATAAGGATGAATATTTCTACTTTAGGGGCACATTGTGACTTGTTTTAATATTTTTATAATTGTGGATTTATCTGTAATACTATTTGATGACTATGGATGCTTATTTGGAATGTGGGGGGTGCATTGTGGCTTATTTTGATGTTTTGACTATAGTGGATGAACAGGTAATTTTTATGATTTTGGAAGGATGCTTAAAATTTAGGAATTTATAGTTTGTGAGTTCTACCTTGGGTGTTTATGAAACTATACAACTTCTTTGTACTTGTATGTTAAGGTGTTTATAACTCTTCAGGTTGTAGGTTAATGCAAGTAATTATGTCTAAGTTGTTGCTTATGTATTGTTGTTTTATGGTGTTGTGTTGATTGGTATAGGTTGTACCAAATACCCTATTCAATTGCATTCATTCACAAAAAAATTGTACGACTTCTTACAACCAAAACCCTATTCTACTTTGGTACCAAATATGTTTTTGGCCTAAAAATATTTTTGGTCATTTTAACTATTTGTAATGAAATTGCTACATCACATGAGTAACAAAAAGCTTTGTCACAAAATACAGTAATAACCAAATTGAATATCATATTGGTAACAAAATACTAATTGTATTACTATTACCACACCAAATTTTTTGGTAACAATATATTTTAATAATTTGTAACAAAATGTTCATTTTGTCACATTTTATATGTCACAACAAACTTTGTTACCTTATGCAATTGCAACGAACCTAAGATATTATTGGTAACCAAATTTTTGATTATATTATCTATTGGTAATAACAAAAAAACTAATAATTAATCTATTATTTAAGTAAAAGTAACAATTTTTATTGTTACGTCAATTATTTGTAATGAAAATCAACCACAAATCAAATATTATTATATTTAAATATGGTAACGAAAACTTATATATCACAAAAATTACTGCAATTTGTAACAAACTAATTCATTACATTTTATTAAACTATTGTAACTACAGATATTTCATTACTACATCAACATTTTAGTGACAACATTTCACCACCATTCATCATAAAAGGTAGCGAAGTCATCTATTTTGTTACCATAACTATTGGTGATGGGCTTTAGCTCACGAAACTCTAGTAACAAAATCTTCATTACCTTTTGATATTGTAATGAAATAAAAGCTTATCATAACAAATGTTTGTCTACTATAGATGAAATTTGTTGTAATGTTAATTTGAGAATTTTTGATAGTTTATGCTCATCTATAGGAGTATTATTGATAGTTTGGGCTCTTATCAAGGAATATTATTAACAGTTTAGGCTCTTATCAAGGAGCATTTGGAAGTTGAAGTTGAAAATTAATTGCCCCCAACATCTTTATCATCATCGCTACCACTTGAATCTTCTTGTTCATTAAAATTCATACTTATTTCATACTCATCATCAAGGAGCATTTTGGTTTGATTCCTTGAAGTATATAGCAAAAACTCCAATTCATTCCTTGGATACACATTTCAATGGCTAAAGCCTCCGACAATTGATCTTTACAGTTAAGACTTAAATCTCTCCATTGATTGATGTATTTAATGGCCAACTCTTGCTTCCATTGGGGGGAGTTGGTAAGTTAAATCACGCTGACTATCATTCAAGTGCTATAGAAGTGATTGAGGAACTTTTATTCCAGCTACCCCTAACTCTCAATGGAGCTTGCCTCCAAGTCAGTATATCAATCAAAAGCATTGCCCTTTAATGATCAAACAAACTATTTGACCAAATGACCTCCTTATGTCCTAGCATTATCACAAGTCTTAATGAAATAAGCTGCGTGCTGGTTTTGGCTGCCCTTACCATCAAATTGCTTTTGGAAGTTGGTATCTAATTAACATCTTCAAAGTATCAATCCTTTGAGTATAAGGCCTAGAGTAAATCATTTATCATTTAGAACTTCCCTTAAGCTTGTCTTTGATAGTCTATATGATAGACTCCTTCAATAGGTCGATGGGAATTAGTCTATCAATGGAAACTTGTAGTTCTATTGTTGCAATCTCTTCATTTTTGGCTAATTGTCTCCTTGTAGATATTTTCTCATCGTCCTGAGTCTCAATCTATTTCCCCACCATGCAGCTGGCATAAGATTGTGCACTTTTCTCATCAATTTGGAGATTTGAAAGTCTTGCTCTTGGACATGCTTTGTGAATCCTTTAATAGCTTTTCCCAAATTTGCAATTTGTTCCTCCAAGGCTGTAGTGTTTGTCACCATCACCTTCACTATGCTCAAGGAAATTGATGTTGAGTGGGGAAGAGATGATGTGGATTCTTCCTTTAAGTCTCCACCATCTTCATTCATATCAATAAAATACGGCAACACCTTATCCATAACAAGCGAAGAAGCCACCACCACAGATGATTGAAACTTCTTAGATATACTTCTTGTTATGACATAAATACTTTTTGCTCTAATACCTGAGAAATTTGAGGTAGTAATTTTCAATCCTGTAGTCTTATTGGCAGCCATTTGATACTTCAATCTTGATGAAGAAAAGAGATGAGAGGAGGAGATGGTCCTACTGAGCTTGCCAAAAAATTTTAAGTGCAAATTTCATTATCTGCAAAAATCAAATAATAAGATAAGAAAAATCATACAAATAAAATGAAATTGATACTTATTAATTTTGAATTCGATCTCTAATCCAATTCTTTAATTTTTCCTTCCAAATATGAACTTGAAAATATATGAACTTTGCAAAGAATGCCTTCAATTCTGTGGATCTTCTTGAAATTGATTTGAAGAAAAGAATGCCAATTTAGGACATTGCATCTTAATCTTGAATCAAACATCAAAATATATGAGGTCTGTGAAAAATGTCTTAAACACTATGGATCTCCTTGAATTTGATTTGAAGAAAATAGCGCCAATTCAAGGACTTTACATCTTAATCTTGAATCAAACACCAAAATATATGAGCTCAATTGAGAACACCTTAAATAACTTAAATCTTCTTGAATTTCATTTGAAGAATGTAATGGTAATTCAGTGCTTCGCATCTTAATCTCAAATAAAACGTCAAAATATATGAGCTTTGCAAAAAATATTATAAATGTTGTGGATTTTATTGAATTTGATTTGAAGAAAATAATGCTAATTCGTGGGCTTCGTACCTTAATCTCAAATCAAATGCCAAAGTATAACAAAATCCACAAAGAACGCCTTGAACGTTGCAGGTCTTCTTAAATTTGTCTGAGAGAATTGTTGGACTTCTTCAAAGTTTTTCTCACTTGCTAGGATTTGTGCTTTGTGTGGAATGAGCTTCGATCTCCCCCCCTCCCCCACCTTTATATAGATATTTGATAGGAAACTTCTAGATTGACTTAAACTTCTTTGATAGTTATCTCTTCGAAAAGATAATATCAAATATAAAGAGATAATGTCAAGTATCAAGAGATAATATCAAATATCTTCGATTTGATTTGTCCAAAAACATATGCACTTTAGCTTTGACACTTGTCAATATTTTGATTTGAGCATAAAATAAATACTATAATGTTCATTAAAATTAACTATTTATCTTTTGGAATTAAATTTAATAAATTCCAAGAAATAAATTAAAATTTTAAATTAATATTTAGCATATTACTTTACATGTATCACTTCTCCAATGGCTAAAATTAATATGTCTACAATAATAAATTTATTTTTTCAAAAAATATTTTTAAATCATGATAAATTTATATTTTAATTAATAATTTTTGAAACATTTAGAAGCACCCATGTTATGTATATCAAACAATATCAAATTTTTAAAGATTTCTTGTTCAAAAACAAATTAGCCAATTAAGTAAATGGTTTAATTAATTAATTAATTAAAATTTATTCCTAAATTATATTTTTTACCATAAAGTATTATTTCTAATTTGTTACATTATTCCCCCTATTATGGTTATTTTATTACAATCGCACCTGCATATGTATGGACATGCAAAAACAATACCATGGCATTTTGGACCAACTAAAAATTTAGTACCTTGTTATAGTCAATTGAAGGGTAGAATTGATTTTTCATAAAACTTCAATGAGGACCAACAAAATCTGTTAGTTTGACTAGCAACAAAACCACAGGGAATGTTTTTTGTAATAACCTCAAACCTCATGGGAATTTGTTATAACTATCCCTAAAAACCACTAATTAGGATGGTAGGAAACCCCAACAAACAAAAACTTAACTCAGAATAAAATGGTTGTTTACATTCGATTAGTTATCTAGTTCTAAAGCATAGGATTGCATTACCAAAATAAAATTATTTGTTAGTATTATTAGAACTTGACGCTGCATGAAAATGGAGTTAGAGTCCTTTTTAGTAGTCAATAGAACTTAGGTTTTTTTCTCTTGGAATTTGGTGCAGAGAACTCTCAGTTCTTGAATGTTTTCAAAGTTTGTAATTTCTTGCGAATAATTTTTCATACCCAGTTTCTTCTTGGGATTTAGTATTTTTAAAGTTTTAATGCCTTTTGTGGTAGACTTAGTCAATTGAGCTCTCCAATCTTTTTTATTCATTTATTTATTTGGTCTATTGGGCTTCTTTAGTCATCTTTACAGTTTTACCTTTGTAAACTTAATTAATTATATCATCAAAGCCCCTTAGTTTCAATAAAAAATAAAATCTTTTTCATGTTATAAATATTGTAAAGTCAAATTTTAATTTCTATTTTACTTTAATTTAATCTAATAAGGTCATTAGCTAATAAAATTTCATAATCATGTTAAGTGCTGAAAGTGGGAACAATTCGAGTTAGGATCCAAGTTGAGTTAAATTCACAAAAAAATGCAAGAAGAGGGCAAAGGCAAGATTACCATCGCTAAAGTATCATCAACCACCATGTGGGCAGCCTTGAGTGGGGTTGACAAAGAGGATGCCCAAGCAGGGCACTAGAGTTGTATGCCCATCAAGTGCTTAGTGTCATCTTGAATGCTTAATGCCATTTTGGGCACCCAATGCTATCTTACCCGATGCTCTCTTAGGAAATCATGCTATGTGTCTAGCTTTCTATCTGGTGCAAGGCCGTTTGGTCATTTTTTATTCTTTGAGGTTATATTTTGCATGTTTAGATCCATGTTCTTTCCTGGTGAACACAGTCATCTGTCTTTCCTATGAGAAGGGTCAGCTGAATGTCAAGAAACAACATAACTTTATGAGATGACTTCAAAAAATTTCTTGTAATTAAGTTTTATATTTTTAAAGGAGGTCAAGGATGTTTGTCAAGAGTTCGTACTTTGCATACAACTTAGAGAGCTTCATATAGAAAGACCATTGAGGTCGTCAACAAGAACCTTGATCTTACTAATTACTCTAGCTTTTTTTAGAGAGTGCTTCATTTAACAACCCTCTTAGGGAACTTTGATGAGCCCTAGGTTCAAAAGGGTATTATTCAAAGTTAGTAAAGAGTAGGTTCTCTCCAAAAGACATAGAGTTTATGTTTAATCAACTTTACATAAAAAGCAAACTTAAGATCTTGCTATGACTAAAGGTAGGTTAGATGTAAATGCATAGGCTTATGTATTGCAGGGAAGTCAAAGCATGCCTCACTTTGCGTTCACACATAGGACATAGATTTTTCATCGAGCTCACCATCTCGAAGATCCTTCAAGATTGCTGATGGAGTTTTGTGTTCTCCAAGATACTTAGAAGTTCGTGAGCATTTATTTGGTGTTGGCACTTCTTTCTAGTACATTTACTCTAGATGAGCCATATTTTAGGAGGTATTTAGTGATTCCCTTAGGGAAGTTCTAGTTAGCACGATTCATTAGTACTTAGCCATCTTTGCTATGCTATCCTACAACAAATCACTTAGCGTGATGAAGATTTACACTTCAAAGGTCATTTATGAGCTCTTTTGGAGCCAAGTTATTCTAATAGCCCTTTGAAATCTCTTATGAAAGTGTTACTTTAGGAGCTCCTTAGGATGCATTATTATATCACATTATTTTGCATGGCCTTTAGAAGTTTTAATCCAAAAACTTCTAAAGATTTTCCTACTAGACGTGCTTATGATCTCATTGTTGGGAGCGTCTTTCAATAAGCCTCTTTGAGGGTTCTTATTGCAATTGTAATTTACATGAAGCTCTCTTGTTTTCATTTAGATGACTAAGTATTAGCTAGATACTGAGTGGTGTTTGTGTACACAGTATTGTTTGACTTCACCTTTTGTTATGAGGTTTTATGTGTTGTTGTACTCTTTTTACGTTAAGTCATTTGAGAAACTTATCCTTCATGTTTTTTGTTTTTGTTTTCACAATATTATCTACACATTATTGTATGTTTGTGTTTTTCTTGCAATATTTTCCTATTTGAGGCAAGCACCTAGGATGCTTAGATATTGTGCATTTAGGATACCCAGATACAGTGCGCCTAGGTGCCCGGCATATGGGATGTTCGAGCACGTAAGCACCATGTATCTAGGATGCTCAAGCATATGTAGGGAGCTAAGGTGTCGAGCACCTTCATCAAATATTTGTTATGTTCATTTTCTTAGGGGACAAAGTTGTTTGAGTGTTGACTAATGGCACATGTTCACCTTTTTAGATAACTTAGAAAAAATTGATCACTTAAAGCTTCATACTTCAAGAGTTACTTAGAATAGTTGTTGCAAATTTGTGTCTTTAAATAACTTAGAAAATCCCTTATTTAGGAGCAATTTGCATTTTTTTTTCTGCATAACTAGCTACTTGGCTCATTTTTTGGTTTTGTTTCTCGTTAATAAGGCCAAGCTGAACATTTTTTTGAGTATTTCGATGTTATAAATATTTACTATCTTTTTTTGCTTGTGGAAGTTTTTCGCTCATTCATTCTCATTCCTACATTTAGCCAAATGCATAACTTTCAAGTACTATTAATACATAATAAGGGCACTTGAGTGGAGCAATTGAGCCTTGTCTTATTGAGTTTTGCTACAAGCCATCTAGGAAGGGTTTTATTAAGTCACTTCAAGCAACAAATGAGTGTACGTGCAAGACTCATTGATGAAGTTTCATTGCAATGTTTAATCATTTGAACCAATTTCAATTAAGTGCCTTACTAGTGATATCTTGTGCAATTCTTAGTCATTTTAATCAAATTCAATTATATACCTTACTAGTGATGCCTTATAATGAAAATTAAGTAGTACAATAGTGCTTCATCAAGAGCCTCATTCGCGAGATCTCAATATATCATCAAGTGTTGTAGTAAATTTCAAATGTGAACCTCATTCATGAAATCCCATCAAGTACTCTAGCAAATTTCAAAAGCGAGCCTTATTCATGATGTCTTATCGATGATATTAAGTATCATAACAACATTTAGGTATAAGCCTTACTCAAGGAGTCTTATCACTAGATGTTAAGTGTAGTAATAAGGTATGGCATCCCCAGAAATGTGTAATAGTTGATTTTGATGGTGCAATTATGTACTTCCTAAGAGGCCTCATAGTAGGCTTATATGCGATGACTATATACTCTCAAAGAAACATTACAGTAGGATTTCATTTCTTTATGGAGAAGCTGCCCAGGGATTCCCATGGGTGTGTTGTTCCATGTCAAGAGACGCTTAAGGTCTCCCAAGATATGCTGCCCCATGGAAAAAGCCACTTGAGGACTCCTACAGAGATATTATTCCATGGAAGAACCTACTTGGGGACTTTTGCAAAGATGATTCTCTATAGAGAGAGATACTTAGCAACTCCCATGGATGTGTCATTTCATGGAGGGAAATGCTTAAGGTCTGCTATAGCAATGCTGCTCAGTAGAGAAAGCTGCTTAAGGACTCCCATGGAGGTGTCATTCAATGAAGGGAGAGTTTTATGGCCTCCAATGAATATGTTGCTTTGTAGAGAAGGCATTTAGGGACTCCCACAAAGATGTTGTTTTCAGGCATTCTTAAGTTTTACCTCCGTAGATTATTCCTGCAAGTCGTTGTTACATAATAAAAAGATCTAACTGTATAGAAAAACCTCATAATGCTTTATTGAAGGAGTAAAGAGCACACAATTGCCATCTATTTAGTTAGATAGGTTTTTATTTATGATGAGAATGAAAATTTGTCCTTAGTCAATTGAAATGAAATTTGTTTCCCAAAAAGAATAACTTAAAAGAGGGGAAGGAATAATGTAAGGCATTGAGGACACGTTTATTAAGATTAGGGGCAATTCCTACTTCTATTGGGTGGACTGAGTTGTTGACAATAGCATACTCTCCTCAAATGTTCTTCTAAGTTTGATTGTACCTACTCTAACTTCTTTCTTGGCTCTAACCCCCTCATTGGGTGAGCATTGGTGGTCTCCACTCTCTTTTGGTTTGAACCCTTTTTTGGGGTTGTTTCGCCTCCAAATCATGTAGGCTTTGAAGTAGTAGCAAATTAGCTTTTCTATCTCATCTTTATAATTTTGGCATTCCTTAATAGTACACCCCCTGCTATGATGAAAGTTGCAATACTTTAAGGACTTTTTCTTTTTCACATTCTTTGCAATCTTTAGGGGTTGTTTGATCAAGCCCTACTATTCAGAGACTAGGAGTATCTCTATTCTTGAGGCACTCATGTTAGCATATTTAGAAGATGTTTGTAGGGGCCCATGTTGACTTTATCCAATTTTTTACTACTATTAGTTCCTTCCTCTTGCCTTATGCTTGCTGGCATTTCAAGGAGTCACAACACCCTTACTCTTTATATATTTGTGTACATGAACCAAAAGCTCCTCTTAGTGTAGCTTGAGATTTATTGGTTATGGAATCTTAGAACTTTTGGTGATGCAAGTTCTATTAGAAGATACTTTGTAGGACCTCCTAATTGATGAAGGATCTCATGTACCATATGGACATAGTGGTTGAAGTAGTTCTTCAAGGGCTCTTTATCTTTTTGCTTGATGGTAAATAGATATGCCGTTGTCTTTAGGTATTTATGGTTGATAGAAAAGTCCTAGAGATAGCCACCACCAATTTCTTCTAACCCATGATAGATCCAGCTAACATTTGGTTGAACTAGGTCAAGACATGCTTGTTGAGCATGGTGTAAAATAAGTTGCAATATGCTGCTTCACTTAGGTTGTAAAGCTCCATTCTCATGAAGAAGTTATTAAGGTGCTTCTAAGGATCTACCCCTCCATTAAACTCCAATAGGTTACCTATCTTCGTCCCAAGGGGAGCACCTCCACTAAGATAGTTGGGTAGAAAAAACTTTATCGGGGAAAAGCAATAACTAAATGTAAGTATTGGCTCCTTACTTCCCTTGAGGGTTGCAGCACCAATAAGTGAGTCTAGACTCTAGCAATAGTAGTCAGTCATTGGAGGAGTCCACTCAAAAAAGAAGGGGACCAATATCTTGCTTAGAGTTGATTCTTCATTTAGTTCTCTCCAAAGAAGATGAGTCTCCCCCAACTCCAATGATAGTGCTACTGCTACTGTTCTTAAGAGTAATGCTCATCCGTGTATTAGGTGACTATTTTTCCCATAGCTTGAGTGGTAGCACTCTCCATCAGGGTCTTCAACGCCTCCCAAGTCATCTACAAAATAGGATCTCCAAAAGGGAGTGCTAATTGTGTAAGGCATTGTATCTGGTGGTAGCTGCAGCTCCAAGGTGAGCTCCAACACCAAACACGGCTGTACTTTAGACTAGTAGTTCTTCATGTTCTCCAACCTTGGGACCACCTAGTTGTTAGAGTCTTGAGCTCCAAATTTGTCTGCATTCTTAACATTCCTTCTTCATCATTTAGAGTTTCCACAAATGGAGCCAAGATGATGCTAAAAGAAATAGAGCCGAAATCCTTTTTGTTAGTGAGCAAAATTCAAGCTCTTTTTCCTTTATGATGCAATGCAGAGGGTTCTCAATTGTCAAACATTCTAGAAGGTTCATGATTTCTTGTGAATGATTTTTTGTATTCAATTTCTCTTTGGGGTTTAGTATTTAATATTTTTTTTTGCTTTAGTGCATTGAGATTTTGACGCTCGTCTTGGTGGATTTAGTCAATTGAACTCTTTGATCGTTTTTATATATTTAACTTTTTTTTATCTATTAAACATTTTTAGTCCCTTCTAGTTTTTTGCTCTTGTGAATTTAGTTAATCACATTAAATCTTATACAGCAAAATTCATTTTTATTATATGTCGCTAGAAAAGCCCCAACATCATGTCTCATTTTCAAGATTACTTCCTGCCCATTATAAATGATAATTCACTAATGAATTCATTCTTTACGAGGTGATAACATACCTTGTCTTGATCAAAACAATTTCTATTATTTAACTTTAAATATGCATATTTTGTTTAGTTTCGACAACATATATTACATGGACAAAATCAAATTTTAAATTTTTCTGAACCTCTGTGTAAGATCATCTATAGAATATTATCATTAATGTCATTGTCAGGACTATGACACATCCTAGACATGCTCGTTATATTTTTTTTTTTAAAAAATTGATAGACATGCTTGTTGTATTTTTATTTAACAATTATGTAAGAATTATAATTAAAATAATAATGCAATTGATTTCTAATAGAAAGGCATTTTATTCCTAATAATTGTTATTTTCACTACAAATGCATGAAGTTCTGTGAATTATCTTTTAATTAAGCTCCATTCGGCATGGAATTTTGACTATCTTTCATGTCTGTGAGGAGAGTTCAAAAGAAGAGTTCCTATAAAGTTGCCCTTGTTTCCTATATACATAAGTTCTATGTATCAGTTTATTGTTTTGGAGCCATTTAAACACAGTTTTCTGCTCTGAAGTTCGGCGCAAATCTTGATGAATTTGCAACACCAGAAATTGAAATAGTAACGTTTGAGATTTTCTATATATACCTTCCCATCTACATATATGAGAGACTCAATGAAGCAAGCCAAGGTAGTTTCCTAGGAGCTTGTGCATGCAGAGCATGTAATCATTTCCTTCGTTGGTTAAGTAGATAAACTTGCAATGCTTCAGGTTACTCACCAGTCACCACTATTCCCACAAAAATACTCCCTTAATCAAGAATGTACACAAATTTTTCTTATTCATGACTGTGTTCTCCTACAAACACTATTGGCCATGGACTGATGATTACAAGAGCGCTGGATGCCACAAAGTTCACTTTTTTCCTTTTCACATAAAGATTTCTTTGGAGGTTCGCTCTCCATCACATAATTTAACTGAAAATTAAGGTTGCGAAGCTTCAATCCAACTTAATAATTCGATCACAATTCATTTGAAAAAAATTAAATTTAAATTTGATGTTTTTGAATGGGTCAAATTTGAGTTTGATTGGGTCAAACCCAAATTTGACTCAAATAAAATTCAAATAAAAAAAATTATAATAAGATTGAGTTGATTTCGAATCAACTCATTAAACTTGAAAACAACAAGCGGATGCCCTAATAACTTGTAAATCTGACTCAGTCCAACCCAATCTAATCCGACCCACCAAAAAATAATTAGAACGATATATAACTATATACTATATAAAAAGCTTCTAGTCTCTTTTGGTGTGTTTTTATTTTCCTATAATATATTCATTATTATTTTTTAAACTTCATAATTACTAAGTTAGCTTTTTTCTCTCTTCTTATATTTTTCTCTCCACCAGTGTAATACTTTTTCTTTTTCCTTCTACTTTATATTTTTCTTTTGCTCATATTAAAAATATAAGAAAACAAATGAATGCTCTATTTATTTTATACTCCAAAATCATTCCATGGGAATTGAGTATGCTAAAACTGCTAGTTATAAAATAAAAACTCAATACTCAAATTTGAATCCAATTATCCAAATGGACCAAAGTTCTCAATCAAAGAGAGTTTATTCTTTGTCTCAAAACAAAACCTTGGCCACTGCCACCAATGCCTGTCTGCCCACATTATTGCTATAACAATCATCACCACCCAACACCTACATATCTCCGCTTGCTAAGTGACCTAAGTTCTGTATCATTTGATGTCGATAGTGCTTAATTGATTGATTTTAACGTTAATTTGAGTAGTGATTGGATCTAATTATTAATGATATTGGTTGGAAATTTGAATTAGAATAGCAATTTTAATGTAAGTTTAAAATTAGAGTTTATAAATATAAAAAATAAAATATATAAACCATGTTGAATCAAATTTATGTGGTTGGATTAGGTTTATCTGATTATTGGGCGAAAATCAAGTCAACATCAAGTATTTCTAAATATAAGAAAATAATATTATTAACAAAAAATTAATTATTAGCAAATTTATGTGTGCAGGTTTAAGTTTATTATACAATGTAATTTCAGAACATATTTCTTTTTACTTTTACATATATTGGAACTATTGATTGTTAATCTTACGCTAATTCTTTTATTTTTATTAAAATTTGTAAGGATGTTATGATGTTATGTCATAATTTATATATGAACGTACGGCGTGTGTGTGTATGGACATATTTTTTTTTAAATCAATCGGAGATGAAAAGAAAAATAGAGGAATAGCCAAATCAATCATCATAATTTTTAAAACTTTTCCTAATTTAAATTATAATTAATTAATTTAAACAAATTCAATAATATATAATTTCTTGACAGTGATATTTTTGCATATAATCATACTTTTTATACACAAGAAGAAGAAGAAGAAGAAGAAGAAGAAGAAGCTACAGCCTGTCTCTCTTATAATTTGTTGTCGCTCTGATTTCCCAGGACCTCACGAATCACGGTCCTGTCCTGGGAGCACTGTGAAACCCTATTTGATGCTAAGAGTCTCTATGACTTTACACATTTATATGCTACAAAATCATATTCTTAAGGACTGCGGCTGAAAGAGTAGCACAAACAACTCCATCCATGGCGGCCAAAGATCAGAAAAGCATGCACATAGTCATGTTTCCATGGTTTGCACTCGGACACATGATCCCGTACTTCAACCTCTCCAAGCTCATAGCCCAAAAGGGTCACAGAATCTCATTTATTTCCACCCTATGGAACATAGATCGCCTTCCAAAAGTGCCTCCACATTTGACTTCTTCCATTTCTTTAGTCAAAATGCCACTGCCAAAACTTGCTGAGCTCCCAGAAAATGCAGAAGCCACCACGGATATCCGCGACGGATGAATGGGCCATCTCAAGAAAGCCTTCGGATGGCCTGGAGACTGGGCTGACCCGTTTCTTGGAGAACTCGGCTCCTGACTGGATCATCTACGATTTCCTTCCACACTGGCTGCCTCCTGTCGCGGCCAGGCTCGGGATATGCGGGGCTTTCTTCTGGACTATGACTACCTGGCTTTTAGCTTTTGCGGGACCAACGACCAATGACATGATCAGCGGGTCAGATTATTGCACCAAGGCCCAAGATTTTATTGTCCCACCAAAATGGTTCAAGTTCCAGACCAAAGTTGCAAATCGGCAGTTTGAAGCTAACTGGATTGTCGGGTGAAGTCAGAAGAATGATTTGGGATTCTCAGACTTTTACCGTGCAGGTAAAGTTATAGTTGGTTCTGAAGCAATTCTTGTAACACATTGCAATGAGTTTGAACCAGATTGGTTGACTCTACTGGAAGAGCTTCACCATAGGCCCGTTATTACATTTGGGTTAATGCCACCGAAAGTGCAAGACTACGATACTAATATAGATGGCGATAATGAAATTTGGATTTCCATCAAAAAACTGGCTTGAACGTCGAAAGAAAGGATCAGTAGTTTATGTGGCATTAGGGAGTGAGGTGATACCCAGTTAAGACCAGCTCAGTGAGATGGCTCATGGGCTCGAGTTATCTGGGATCCCTTTCTTTTGGGTTCTAAGGATGGCATCTGGGTCCATCTAGTCTAACTCGGTGGAGGTGCTGAGTGGGTTTAAGCAGAGGGTAAGAGGTCGAGGGATTGTGGAGGAGTTGGGTTCCTCAGCTGACGATACTGAGTCATGAGTTGGTGGGCAGATTCTTGACTCATGTCCTTTTGGGGGGACAAAGGTGTGTAATTGGCATAATCAAGCCACATTACATGTTTAATTATTAATTAGATGTATGCCAATTATGGTTGGAATTCAAAGATAATTAAAGGGTTAAAATAGAAGACTTGCTTGTGAATTATTAAACCAAGTGAAAGAGTTCAAGGGTTGTTCAACCCTTCAGTTGTCCCATATTGATTTTATAAACTAGTATGAAATAGTTTATATTGAACTCAAGTAAGAATGCTTAATAAAGTATTTTTTAAAGGGTTTATATAAGTGAACCACACGTATGTCACCGCCACCTCCTGGCCTAACTTCGGGTCGCAGGTGCGCGTGGGCTACGGCGAATGTCTCAATCTAATCTTTTTTGGGACAAAATTTATTTGAATTTTAAAATTTCAAAGATCCATTGGAAATTGCCTTGATATCTTGGAGGCAAAGAAGGTTATGTGGAACATGGCATGATGCTAGCAAACGTGGGACATGTGACATGATGTTGGTGGAGGGGTGACATGGCATAATGCTATTGGATGGAGTGAGTTGTTAGAGGTCATTAACTGACAAACTCTAACCCTAATCCCATCTATAAATAGTTTACCTCTGGCAGACTTGGAGAACACACTACATTCACGAGAATACACTGAAAATGCAAAAAGCTTTCTACTCACATTATTCTCCCAAATACCTTCTCTCCTTTTATTCTGATATTCTCCCCACAAATCTAATTATCCAATTATATATATCCCTTTCCCAAAATTCTGATATACGGCTATCTGATTCTAATCTAGTGACTTAGTACTATTCGAGATGAACGAGATGGAGTGCACCTAATCGTTCTGGACTATCTCATCCTAGGAGGAGCAGCGTTGTACCCATTGCACTAGTGAGTTAGGGCGCTCGTCTTTTTAAGGTAAACAGAATTCTATGATTTAATCGCCTGATTGATTCTATTACTATACAAGATCCTTAAGTTAAGTTTTACTTTAAATTTTGTATCTAATTTTAATTATATTAACAGCATGCTTTATTATTTTTATGCCTTGGTTGATATTTAATTTTTGGCACTCGTATCTGGTTAAATATATATATATATATATATCAATTCTGTCTTGCCTTGAATATACTGTATGTTTAATTTTGATCTTGCATGCTATATTTATAATTCTAATCGCACATGCTTTATTTGAATTTCAAATTGATAAAAACGCACGTATTACCATAATTGTGATTTTTTGTTCTAATTTCTGATAAGCTAACTTGCAATATTTAATTATTGTGATGCATTGTTGTATGTTGGTATATCCTAGCATCAACAATATTGAAGAAATGAGTATTTCAAAATTTATTTATCTGTTAAAATTCTGATTGGATATCCTATCTAGGAATTTTGGAAATTTTGATTAGATATTCGGTCTAGGAATCTTACCTAGAAATTTTGCCTAGAAATTCTGTTTTAGGATTATTTTCTTGAAATCTATCATGGCTACAAATACTAGTACTATTGGTGAAGTTGTGTCAGCAAAAGTTGACCTTTTTGGACTACCAAAAAAGTTTTTGGGTCAGTTTTTTAAGCGTTAACAATAGCGCATGAAAATCTGGCTCATGATGAAAATTCTTCTTTCATTGATTCAGTTAACCATGCCAAAACCAATTGAAATTAATCCTAAGACTAAAGAATAGTTGATTGGAAAATAAAGGATCAGATTGTTCGATGAGTGATTTTGTCAGCCTTGCCTAATACACTCTTTGATGTATACTATTTTGATTCCTGTTCGGCTAAGTTTTTATGGGATGAATTGGATAGGAAATATAATACTAAAGAGCAAGGGCTCAAAAAGCATTCGGTTTCAAAATTCTTGAAGTATCAGATGGTTAAGGGCAGGTCTGTATCTAAATAGACACATGAATTAATCAACCTAGAGCATTATTTGGTTGATGTTGAGATGAAACTTCCTAAAAAATTCATGGGCATGTCAATTGTTGATAAATTTCTCAAATCATGGGAAAATTTTAGCATGCACTAAAGCATCAAAAAAGGAAATTAACTTTAAATGATCTGATAATTGCCATAAGCATAAAAGAGCAACATAGAAATCAATCTCATAATGTTCCCATTGAGTATAATCCTAAGGCAAATATGATAGTGGGAAAGAATAAAGTCAACTTAAATTTGAACTCTAAAAGCATCGATAAAGGAAAAGCCAAAATTAATAAGAAATCGAAGACAAATAGGCCTTGCTAGAATTGTAGATAAAAAGGGCACTGGGCTAAGGTGTATCCCTCCAAAAAAGCCAAGGCTAAAGCTAGTCTATTAGACTAGTTGTTAACATGGTTGTTGGAGATACCAGCGAAGCTAGAGTTCCTAATGTAACCGTTGACAAGTACATTTCTTTCAAACCCAAATTATTCTCTATCTATGAACCATATGATTGGTTGACAGACACTGGTGCTAATGTGCATGTTTATGCTGATAAATTACTGTTTGTATCTTACCAGCCTATTAGCGGAAGGACTATGATGATAGAGAACTCAAGTGCAGGCAAAGTGTTTGGGATAGGATCCATGGACCTAAAATTTTCTTTAGGGCATATACTATCTCTACAAAGGATGCATCATGTCCTAACAGTTCAAAGAAATATAATAAGTAGGTCTGTAATAGTTACGGAGGGTTATGAAATTTCTTTCAAGTCAAATAAAGTTGTAATTTTATATTATGGAACTTTTATTTGTAAAGGCTATCTTTTCGATGGTTTGTTTAAACTGCAAATTGAGAACATTATTGATTCAAATAAAGTTGATTTTTCTCATTCTCCTATCATTAATGTTGTTGAGCATTCATCTATTTGGCATAGTCGTTTAGGACATTTAAATTTCATTTCTGTCAAATGAATGATGAACTTAAATTTAATTTCTAAACATAAAATTGAATGAGGTTGTAAATGTCAAATCTGTGTTGAAGCTAAGCGAGTGAGAAAGCCTTACCACTCAATTGAAAGGCAAACTAAGATTCTTGACTTAGTGCACACAAATATTTGTGAGTTCAATGGGGTATTAACAAAAGACAATAAAAGATACTTTATCTCCTTTATAGATAATAGTAGTAGGTATTGTTATGTTTATTTACTAAAACATAAAGATGAAGCACTAGAAAGTTCATTACATTAAAAAATGAAGCCAAAACACAAATTGGTAGAAAACTTAAATGGTTAAGGTCAGATAGAGGCAAAGAATATGGGTCCAACCCAATTGATGAATACTGTCAAAATTTTGGTATAATTCATGAAGAAACTGCCTCTTATTCTCCCGCTTCAAATAAGATAGCTGAGCAAAAGAATAGAACATTTATAGATATGATTAACAGTCTGCTTTTGAATTCTGGATTGCATAAGTACATGTAGGGGGGAAGCTCTAAATACAGCTTGCCATATTCTGAATAGAGTTTCCCTAAAACATAAAGAAAGCACTCTATTTGAATTATGGAAAAGCAGAAAACCTAGTCTAAAGTACTTCCAAGTGTGGGGCTATCTTGCAAAAGTTCTAGTCCCCGAACACAAGAGAAATAAGTTAGGTCCTAAGACTATTGATGTGGTCTTTCTAGACTATGGAGAAACATCTTATGCTATGATATTTTTGGTTATTAAATCAAAAACGTTGGGCATAGATGTGAACATTATAGTTGAATTTCGCGATGATACGTTCTTTGAGAATGTGTTTCCCATGAAGACTAGGACACCTCAAAATGTTTCTTTAGATTCAACCATTAAATCTACATTGATTCTTGATCATGTGGAAAAGATGACAAATGTGGGGGGTGTTCCTAATAGTAACGACATAATTCTTGAAGAAATGGATGAACCTAAATAGAGTGAAAGGCCTAGAATAACTAAGGACTTTGGAAGTGACTTTTTTACTTACAATGTCGAGGGTGATCTTATTACCTTCAAGGATGTTATGGATTCTCCTGAGTCTAAGCATTGGAATAAAGCCATTAAGAGTGAGATGAATTCTATCGTCTCGAATGGGACATGGGAATTAGTCAATCTCCCTCTGGGGTGTACTACTATAGCAAGCAAATGAATATTTAAAAAGGAACTTAAATATGACGCGACTATTGATAAGTTTAAAGCCAGGCTAGTTGCCAAAGGGTTTAAGCAAAATGAGGGAATAGATTACTTCAACACCTATTCTCGAGTAGCTCATTTGACTACCATCCGAGTACTTATAGCACTAGCTTCCATATATGATTTCACTATTCACCAAATGGATATGAAAATAGCCTTTCTGTATGGGGATCTTGAGGAAGAAATTTATATGGATCAGCCTGAGGAATTTGTAGCTTCTCAAAATGAGCAAAAAGTTTGCAAGCTTGTTAAATCACTTTATGGTTTGAAACAACCACCTAAACAATGGCATGAAAAGTTTGACAAAACCATATTATCATTTGGCTTCATAGTTAACGATAATGACAAGTGTGTCTACTACAAAGTTAAAGGTTATAATGGTATTGTGTTATGCCTATATGTAGATGACATTCTGTTAATTGATTCCAATACTAAGATTTTCAATGAGACTAAGTGTTTCTTAAATAATAAGTTTGAAATGAAAGATATGGGTATTGCAGACATGATTCTTAGACTTAAGTTGACTCGTTTAACTAAGGGTATAGCAATTTCTCTAACTCACTATGTTGAGAAGATAATTGAGAAATTTGACTATAAATAAAGTAGAATCGCAAAAACATATCATCCTTCAGTAGCTCTCTTTAAGAATGAAATTGGTGTACCAATATCTCAATTGAGATATTCACAAATAATTAGTAGCTTGCAATATCTTACAAACGAGTCAAGACCAAATATCTTATTGCGGTCTCTAAACTTACTAGATATACAAGCTATCCTAATCAAACCCATTAGGAGGCTTTAGATGGGTTACTTCGATATCTAAAAGGCTCAGCTTCACTAGCCTTGCACTACAAGAGATTTCCTGTAGTGCTGAAAAGATATAGTGATGCTAGCTGGATAGCCAAAAACTATGAAAGTAATAGGTGTATAAGGTATGTATTTATCTTAGGTGGGGGCACTGTCTCCTGGAAGTCTACTAAACAGACTTTGGTAACTCGGTCTACTTTTAAGGCTAAGTTGTGCGCTTTAGACACCACTGGGACAGAGGTGGAATGGCTATATGGGCTGATGGTACAATTACCCATGGTGACCAAACTTCTTTCGGGAATTGCTGTACATTATGATAACCAAACCACAATTGTAAAAATTAAAAGTTCAAAATTCAATCAAAAGACTAAAAGACATATCCAAGTTAAACTAAAGTCTATGAAGGAGCTAGTATCTGAAAGGGACATAGCAATTGATTTTGTTTGATCCAAAAATAATATTGCAGACATTTTAACTAAAAGACCTGATTTGTACTCGATTCATAAATTCAGGATGGGAATGGGACTAAAAACCCATCAGTGATATACCTACAGTGGCAACCCAACCTATCAAGTGGAAATCATACAAGGTAGGTTCAATTTGGTATAAACAAACTACTAAGTATATCAAATTGCACCTAAAATTAAATTGATACTTTGTATTTGGTGTCTCTCCCTTGAATGCCTGGTAGGTGTTGATTACTGCTTGTATAGTAAAAGTTTAACTCTGAATGGGGTTAAGTCATTAAAACGAGATGCTGGCAATGCATCCCTGGAGATGCCCAACTAAGTGAATGTAGTCCTTTGGCCAGGACTAAAGAAATTAGGTTATCCCTTGACAAACATTCATGATACAGGATTGGGATACATGGCCTTAATGTGTCAATCTTAAAAATTAGTACATAGCCTTTAGCTTGTTGTTACTCATGGACGTAATAATAATCACGAGTACAAATTCAAGGCTTAGATCAATTTATCCTAATGGTAGCAAAAGTCAAAAAACTTAAAGAGTGGTTCAAATCGAAAGGTACTATTTCTAAAAGTGAGCTATGATGAATTTGATAGCCATCATCTTTGGATTTGTGGGGGAATTGTTGTAATTAGCATAATCTAGCCACATTACATGTTTAATTATTATTTGGATGGATGCGAATTATGGTAGGAATCCAAAGATAATTAAAGGGTAAAAATGGAAGAAGGATAAATGGTTAAGTGTTGAATTATCCCACATTGATAAATTATGAAAGGGGAGACTTGCTTGTGAACTATAAAACCAAGTGAAGAGGTTGAAGGGTTATTTCAATCCTTCACTTGTCCCACATTATATTAGACTCAAGTAAGAATGCTTAATAAATTATTCTTTAAGAGATTCATATAAGTGGACCACATGCGCGCTCCGCCGCCACTCAGCCCAAGTCCGAGTTTGAGTCCAGTTCGCAAGCGCGAGCGTTAGGACAAATGACTCAATCTAATCTTTTTAGATAAAATTTATTTGAATTTTAAAATTTCAAAATACATAATTGCGGATATGGCTAATCAGATAAAGGTTGACTAAGTCAAGACCCATTGGAGATTGCCTTGATATTTGGGATTTGGTGAACACAGTTATGCGAAACATGGCTTGATGCTGGTGGACACGTGGCATGATGCTGGTAGACGTGTGACATGTATAGGTGACGTGGCAGAATACTATTGGATGGGATGACATTAGAGACTATTAACTGGTAGACTCTAACCCTAATCTCATCTATAAATAGTCTGCCTTTGGTAGACTTGGACAACACACTTCATTTGCGAGAATACACTAAAAACGCAATAAGCTTTCTGCTCATGTTATTCTCCCAATTACCTTCCCTCCTTTTATTCTGATATTCTCCCCACAAATATAATTCTCCAATTATATATATCCCTTTCCCGAAATTATAATATATGGCTATCTAATTCTAATCCGTCGACTGAATACTGTTCGAGGGAACGAAATAAAGTGCACCTAATCATTTTGGACTATCTCATCCTGGGAGGAGCAGTGTTGTACCCGTTGCACTGATGAGTCAGGGTGCTCATTTCTTCAAGGCAAACAAAATTATGTGATTTGGTCGCTTGATTGATTCTGTTACAATACATGATCCTCAAGCTAAGTTTTACTTTAAATTTTGTATCTAATTTAAATTATACTAACAGCATGCTTTATTATTTTTATGCCTTGGTTGATGTTTAATGTTTAGCTTTTTCTGGACTCATATATGATTAAATATATATATCAATTCTATCTTATCTTGAATACGCTATATGTTTAATTCTAATCAGGCATGTTATATGTATAATTCTGATTACGGATGTCTTATTTGAATTTTAAATTGATAAAATCGCACGTATTGCCATAATTGTGATTATTTGTTCCAATTTCTGATAATCTAACTTATAAAATTTAATTATTGTATTGCATTGCTGCATGTTGGTATATCTTGGCATCAACACAAGGTTTGAATTCAAGGGTTGTTCCTGAAAAGCAACTAGGAATAGAGATTCCAAGAAACGAGGAAGACGGCTCATACACAAGGAACTCGGTGGCTGACTCAGTTAAACTGGTGATGCTTGAAAATGATGGAAAGAAATTTAAGGAGAAGGCTAAAGAAATGTCAGCAATATTTGGTGATACAGAAATGCATAGCCGATATATAGACAACTTCAATGAATTCTTGGAAAATCATAGAAGTTTGTCGAGTCCGCCAATCGCTAATTAGTTTATTAGAATTTTGCTAATTATGTTATATGAAATTTTACTAAGTTTTTAGTTTTTCTTTCTTTTTTTTCTTTTTTAATAAGAGAAATGAATAAGGTATGGGTATGTAGCAAGTCTTTCATAGTTTTACAATGGACATTTAATTATGCCCCCTAATTTCCGTACATATAGTTAAAGACCTACAAAGTACATGTGATGCTAGTGTATATGTATATTCCATGTGACGCACATATTAAATTAATTAAAATTAAATATATAATTACATACATTATTTTAATTCATATGAAAGTATCAATTAAATTAATGATATATTTTTTGTGTAATAAATGTTACAACATCAAAAAAAAATTATGAAATTACACAGCATGAATATCAAAGATAATGAAAATTCATTAACATTGCGAGTCATCACATTTGTAATGACGCAATATAAAAATATAAAAACACTTATATTTTTTAGAACATGAAATAACTCAATAAATTTAAAGCGGCTTGAACAAAATAATAAAAATATAATGTTTGAAAAAATAAAAATTAATAAAATTGGTAAAAACAAAAGAACCAACTGTATAATAGAAAAAAAAAACTCAAACAAAAGGTGAAAATTCTATTAGATTATTCAGAAAAGTAAATATTCTACAAAACAAATACAAATATATATATATATGATCATATACTAGTATTTATTTTTTTTTTCACAAATTACTCTTACTTAAATTATCTAATTTAAAAGGGAAACATAAAAAACAAAAAAAAATCAAAAAATCTAAATTTATAACATGAGTAACTTTGTTAGTCATTATATTGACTATATTTTTTTAGAAAAAGAGTTATGATTTTTTAATACAAATGTTAAAAAAAATAAGAAATATAATAATATACGATTACTTCTAATCTATTATTTTTTGTGTATTATTGTTGCCTTTATCTAGATTTCATTTATCTACTTTTTTTTGGTGCATTTTTTTTTTCATTATATCTACCATCAATTGCTTTTTTATTTAAAAAAATTATAGATTATTTATTTATCTATTTATTTATTTATTTGTGTGTTTGAGCTATGAATGTTCATAAAAAAAAAATTGCTAAACGAAAAAAATATGTTAGAATTATTGTATTAAATAAAGTTCGGAATACAACTTTATTTTTTGTAAATTTTTAATTAAAAATATATATCTATTATTCTTGACTTCTTTCTCATTATTTCTTTTAGGAGTTTGAAAAGCATATTTTCAAATCTAAGAAATAGTTGAATTTTGATATCTAGATGGATGAATAACAAAGAATTTGAATAGATAATGGAAAATTTAACGGAATTGTGAAATATTTATTTGTCAATATAGTTTTGAAATAATTTATAAATTGTTCCTTAATTTGTCTCACCATTGAAATGTCCATTCATACAAACAAAATCCCTCACTATGTGCCAAGTGCACTAAAAATAAATTTAATTATTTAAATATTTTTTGTTTTAATAATATTCATTCTTATTTCATATAATTAAATAACATAAAGTATCTTTTAATATTTCAAAAAAGAAAATTTATTATTAAATAACATAAAATAGAGATTTTATTTAAAAATATTACATTCTGAAGATAATTAATATAACTTGACTATCTTAATATTAAAATATCAAAAGTTGCTAACTTTTAATTTATAGATTGTATTAAATTTTTAAAATTATTAAATTCTAAAGAATTAACTGTAAAGGTAATTTAACGATGGAGGAAAATATTTTTATTTAATACACTTTTAAATTACTATATAAGGTATATATTTAGATGATACATAAACAAACTTTTATTCTTTTTGTTTTCTCGAAATATAAACAATCTTAAATATAATCTCGTTGCATTAATGCATCAATCATGGTAATAATTTTTATAACGCTTGAGAATTTAAAATGTTAATTATTTGTCAACATAGTAAGATTTATTTACTTTTACCCATGTATTTATTTTATCATTTTTAATGTTATCAGATAATATATTTTAACATACTATGTAAGTTATTTAAATTTTTTATGTTTAACTTAATATGTAATACATATCAATAGCTCAATAAATGCAAAATGTACAAATAATTTAATACAAATCTTAATTTTAATGAAATTTTATTGATCAAATAGTATTTCTATTAAATATTGTATATAAAATATTCTTTTATAAATTTTTAGTAAAAACATATAAATAAATGTATATAACATAAATATAAACAATGTGCAAATAAATATACTCAAAATTGTAAAGATTCATGTCACTAGCTATTTTAAGTGTTCATGTATCAGTTTTTGAAAATTTCCCTCATGCCTAATTTCTGTACAATTAAATTGTCTAAATACTATAGAATTAAAATGCCTCATTTCGATACAATTAAAATACCTAATTTATATACAATTAAATTATCTAAATTCTATAATTTAAAATGCCGTGTTTATATACAATTAAAATGCCTAAATTTCTATATTACAATGCTCAAAATATGCAAGTAATATCAAAACACAATTATCAAGTAAAATGTTCCAAAAAATGTCTAATTTTTTATTTAATTAAAATGCTAATTCTATACAAATAATACCAAAATACAATTATATCAATCAAAATATCCAAAATGCCTAATTTTTATACAATTATATCTAATTTTTACAGTAAGGCCTAGATGATTTATATAATCAAAATATATGAAATGAACAAGCGATATCATTATACAAATAATAACAAACCAAGTTTTTAAAAAAAAATTATAAGAAAAAATTCATAAAAAAAGGGCAGTAGATGGGGCTTATTGCCGCGGGCGAGCGCGACAGCAACAACGGAGGGGTGGCGAAGGGGCAGTGGACGGCAGCTACAACGAAGGAGGGAGATCGGGGGAAGAGAAACAGTTGAGTAAGAGTGAGAGGGGGAGAAGCAGAGGGACAATGAGGGAAAGAAAATTTCGATATAATTTTTAATTTAAGTTTTTGACAGATTTTCGTGGAAGTCTAAGTCAATTATTTCTTTACAAATGGATAAACAAAGTTTACCAACAGGAATTGTTGGAATTGAATTTAAAAAAAAAAAAAATTGACAAAATATTCATAAAAAATTCGGTCAAAAATTTTTTTGCAACAGATTTTAGAGGAATTGGCTGTCGCATATGTATCCCCCAACCTCCTGTCAAATTTTTGTTAATTTTTCAAGCGTCTTTTCATCAGATTTTTTATGGATATACCTTTCGTTGATATTCCGTCAAAAATCTGTTGAAAATTTTTGAAGAATTTATTCCATTAAAAAATTTTGTCGAAAATAATGCATTCTTTTAGTGCTCTTTCAAAATAAAAGCAAAATTGAATATTTTACAAAATTCATCCAAAAATGGAACAAACAAAGCCTTAGTGAAAAGGTATGTCAATGCCAATATAAATACCAATGTCTATTTACTAACACGTTGTTCCTATTTTAGATATTTAAATATTTTGATTGGTAATTCAATTAATTTTACAAGTTTCCACTAATACCTCGAAATACTTTGTGCATAATGCTCAAATTTTTATTTGAAGGTAAAAAATTTTAGATTTGATGAGGATGAAAGTAGTTTATAGTGAAAAGGGTGGTATTTGGACTAACTTGACCAAGGAGGTTAAATGATCTAATTGCTATATCCCTCGAGGTCTGAGATCTGCAACAACAACACATGTTAAACTAGTTGAGGTGCTCTCGACGAAAGCACTTCAGCACTCAAATTAGTTTTGATCGAAAGAGGATAATCGAACAGAATATTAAGAGCTTATGATATATTTGACATTACCTGGCGCGTAGTTGGCAAAGAGGCATATATAGCCTTCTCTTAGTGTGTGATATGTCGAAGGTGCTCCTTGTCATGGGATTAATGGTCTCCAGATTCCAATACTATTCTAGGTGGCATCATCTCCTGTTTTTCAAGGTGAATAGTACTCTGGGTAGGTGCCTCCCTGTCAAAGATGATGACAAGGTTGGTGGCAGAGACTGTACCAACTATCACATGCCATTCATATAGAGGCATGCTACTTGTCAGAATATTAAATACAGCGAGCGTATGAGTCAGCACCGGAGTGAGCAATCTAGTCAATTATAGTCGAATAGATATGGCAGTCAACCAAAGAGATGGTTGAATAGGCTAAATGGTTTAAAGCCTCCCATCGAATGCAGTCAAGAATAGTATGCTCAATCAGGCGATTGTTGTCGAGAGGCCTAGCTAAAAGTGATATTGGGCCATGCATGTTAAGTGGACCTATTATGGGCCTATTGGGCTATCCCATATCATGAGTCCCCCCTACCCACGGTCCTAGTCGAGCTTGTCGATGAGTAGAAATAGGGAATAAATAACTGAATGATGGTTTTGAGGCAGTTATGGCGGTTATGCACATTTGATTAGGATTCTGCCCACTTGATTGAAGTTCTACACACTCGATCAGGGGTTCGACCAGAATTTTTGAATTCTCAACCAGGGTTCCCAATGGTTTCTTGCATTTAATATGCCTGTTTTGTCACTGAATACAAAGCACGAGGGGGCGGGAATGTAATTATTATTGTTGCTTGGATTCCCACGTCCAAATGCTTATAAATATGGGGGGTCTACACATGTGTTTGCACTTTTGCTGAAATCATATATGGTCGAGTTCCTGCTTTTGAAGTTCTCCAAATCTTTCTTGCGCTTAGAGTTTGCAGGATATCTGCTGTAAGTTGTTCTACCCATTTGATCTTTTCTTCCTTTTCTTTTGCCAAAATATCTAGCAATTCAGATAGTGATGATAATAGGTCTGAGGGCATAGCATTTCTTAAGGAAACTGGGGTTGAAAGTGCATTTGAAACAACCCATGAGAGTAGTTCAGATAGTTCATTGAGCAATAGCTCGAGCAATTCGAGCACATAAAGTACTGTGTCTGGGGGTGAAACTGGTTTAAGCGATTTTCCTATATCCCAGGGTTGATTATTTACACCAGACCACTATACAAAAATAATTTTCAAAATATCCCCCGCTGACCTGGTGTGAATTAGGGAGATGTACCATATCCCTGAGGAATATAAGTTATTGGTGCCGAGGACTTAAGGTAGAATGCATCGACCTCCTAGGAGATGCATAACGGTGTTTGAGGAAAGATTGAGGTGCGGTCTTAGATTTTCTCTTGCCCAAGCAATAGTCTACCTCCTAGTAGTTCTAGAAGTCTGTATAACCCAACTGCTCCCCAACTATTTCGCAACTTTTTATAGTTTTGTTGTATTGATGCATCTGTACAACCAGCCTGCCTCCTTTGCCAACTTTTCCAAACTGTTTCATTTACCAATGTGCCAAAAGTTAGGTAACATAGAAAAGTCCAGCTTCTATTACTTAACAACTCAACCTCATCAAAAATTCTTAGTCTCTCCTGCTTTTTTGTATAGCCAAGAGTGGAAAAAATATTTCTTTTACATTCAAAGACTAGGGGATTTTAATATTCAAAGGGGTTGGTGGAGTAGGCCTATGAAAATACCGAGGAACCAGACACCTAATTGGCCCAACACCTTTATTAGGAATCTGGTCGAATTTGTGCCTATGGAGGCCTCAGTCTTGACCGAAGAAAGGTGTCTAGTGTTAGCTGGCTTATCGCCAGTTGTGCTCAACCTACCCGCAACAATCAACCAAGTAAAGATTCTCGTCGATTGTGTTAATTGTGAATATTTTTCTTTCTACCCAATTCTAATGCCTGTTATCTGTCTGTACTTGCAGATCAAGAAGAGATAATGGCCAGAAGCTGAGCCAAAGCTCAAGCCAAGGCCTTGAGAAATGAAGAACGCCATCGAGTGGCTGCTACTTGACGAAAGGCTCCCACTACAAAGCCAACTACCTCAACATAATTAATATCTACTCTTGTAGTTCCATAAATTGAAGAAGCACTCAAGCCACAATCTACTCGACAATAAGGACCCATGCAAAGCAACCTCGTGGGTCAAGGTAAAAGGCAAATTACCAAGAAAGAAGACTTGGTGCCAAAGATGACAGCAGGGGACAAGAGAAAATAGAAGACAGCGACAGGCTACGATCTATTTAGAAAACATGGCGATGGGGTGCTATTTCAACTCCTTCGATTGCCATCGCCCCATTTTAGGTCTGACCCCATAATGAAGTGACTGACTTGACGTCCATCCTTCAAGGGGGAATGAGCAACGATAATGCCCTGAAGTGGATGATCTCGGGGCTCTTCCTACCCGACCAGCATAAACTGATGCGCTTGACTCAAGTCGGGGTTTTTCAAGCATTAGCCTACCACTATAATATGGTAAGCATGAGGTCAATGATTTCTCGTCGAATTTTTTTTTCTAGTTATACTGTAATCTAATAGTCTTATGTTACAAGTGGACCAAATAGGCTACAATATCTTCCACCGGTCAAAGCTGGCATTGGTAGATTAGGAAGAGCTGCAAGGGAGTGGGGATATGGAAACTCTCAAGTTCAGCTTAAGTCTTCCCAGCTGCAGGTTGACCAAACAAGTGGTTGAGCTTAAGGAACAACTAAACTTGAAAGATTAGCAGTCGGTCCAAGCGGTCGAGGAGCAGAGTCAAATGGACTCAATCATCAAAAGGCTCACTTGGACCAGCAAGTGAGCTTCTCCTTTGGTTGGGTGGCAAGTCGCGCAGAGGCAATTGAGGAGGTGCATGAGGTCTTCAATCGACATCGCCCTACAGTAAAGTGGGAGACAATAGAGCAATTCATCCTAAGCTCAGCCTTTTAGGGCACAAGCATGATTATGTCACTTGATGAAGCTCATGAGGCATTCCATAAGGCCGTTAAATAGCTTGAATACCTCAGTTATACCTTCCGACCCCAACGATAAGAGCAAGATAAGCCCTACACTGAATGATAATATGTAACCTTATCATAACCTCAAAAAGGGTGAGGTTGATCAAGCCAGGGAAAAGGACTCTACGACCCATACACTTGATGAGCCTCTAATTGAAGCTTAAAAGAAGAAAGCATAGGTCAATGCGAGGTTGCAAGAGTTGGCTAATGAGTTTGCATTTGCCGAGGACCTTATTGTCCAATTTAGGGAGGAATAGGTCGACTTGGTGCAGTACGTGTTGTGTTCGATTAACTTTATGAGCGACATTGCAAGGCCTTCTCAACCACCCCAAGCCATTTCGCCGCTTGTGTGCACATTGCTTGAGCCTGACTTAAACTAGCAAAAGGGTGACCCAGCGGGGTTTAGCTAAAGTTGACCTTAAAGCTTATTGTTGCTTTGGTTTTGCTATTTTTTTTTAGTAGACTTGTAATCGAATTCTTAATGAATGAAGGATGTTTTTCCTATCAATTTTTAAATGAGATATATTTCTTAAACTTGTCAAGTGCAACTTTATTGTCGCAATAGTTTGAAGAGCGATAGATAAAATAATTGGTTATCATAATCGTTATCAAGAAAATCTAACAATGCTATTGTCAATTTTGCTTAATGTTGACTGACACCTAGTTTTCCAAAGCACATTTAGTAATTTATTTTTCACAACTATGTGGTCGATTCTTATGGATGTCTAGTCAGCTTATTTGCTAACTACTTGGTTGAGCAACATGAAGCTGGACTTGTGTCAACTACGGGGTTGACTCAAAACTCGATTAGGCAACATATAGCTATTTCCTATCGACTATAAGGTTAATTTTGATCTTGAGTGGCGGTAAAGGGTTGCTTATTCATCGACTACAGGGTCAACTAGAAACTTGGTGACAACATGAAGCTGCTTATTCATAAAAAAATTATTCTATTTATGACCTCCATCTGGCCGTTCGATTGGGAATTACCTACTAAGGTAAAGTGTTGGGTGATCCCCAAGGCTTTGAACTAACCTCTGGTACTTCTACTTTGGAACTGAGTGCCATTATCTAAAATAAGAACCTTAGGCAAACCAAAATGGCAAATGATGTTCTTTCAGATAAAACTCTTGATGGCTGCATTTGTTATCTTGGGAACAGCCTCAACCTCGACCTATTTGGTAAAGTACTCGACCGTGGTGATTATAAATTTCCACTGTTTGGTTGACCTAGATTGTGAGCCTAAAATATCGATCCCCTATTAGTCGAATGGCCAAGAAATTTGGACATTGCTCATCGGCGCTATGGGTTGGTGTTGCAAGTTTAAATAGACATGATGTATATTTCCAAGCAAAATTCACTGAGTCCTTCAACAATATCTGTATCTAATCATTTTGTGGGCCAGGGATCTTCCTCTAGAATGGTTGCCACACATACTTGCATGAATGTCCTATAATACCTCAAAAGCCTAGTCGGGATCTAGGCACCTCAAAGGGGGTCTAGAAATTGACCTCTTATACAACTGACCATGCTCATCGAGCACAAACTTGGCAACTTGACCTCAAAGGCATCGAGCCTCATTCCTATCTTCGGGGATTGTGCCTTAGCTCAGGTAAAGTTTGATTAGGTCCTACCAAGAAGATATAGTCTCCTCAATGCTTGCTATTAAATTTTCCTCAAAGGGTTCAATTGATGGCCTATCAACGACCAAAAATATGATCTTTCTATCTCTCGTGCCCCTAGTTGAACTTGCAAATTTTGACAGGGCATCCACCCACTCATTCTCAGATTGAGGCACCTAACTGAGGGTGAACCTTTTGAATTACTATTACAACTTTCTCACCTCAGCCAGGTACCTGCTCATCAACGAGTACTTAGCTTCAAATTTTTCGTCAACCTACTCAAATACCAGCTGAGAGTCTATAATGACAACCAGGTGCTCGACACCCCTGTGAAGTGCCATTCTCATTCCAGCAAGAAGTGCCTCATATTCTACCTCATTATTTGTAACTGCATTATCCAATTTTATTGCAAAATCATATTCTTTTGTAGCTGGGGAATAGAGAGTAACTTCTACTCCTCCTCTAGATATGGTCAATGATTCATCAATGTGTAAAGTCCAAACAAGAGGGGCTTCATAATTCTCCTCAGGCAAACCAACTCGCTCAGCTATGAATTCAGCCAGAATTTGTGCTTTGATGGCAGTTCTCAACTGAAAGATAATGTCGAACTCTCCCAACTCGATGGCCTATTTGGTCAGTCATTCGGATGTGTCAGGCTTTGACAACACTTGTTTCTATGGTTGGTTGGTTAGCACTATAATGGCATGAGACTAAAAGTACGGGCATAGCTTCTGAGTCGCGGTGACTAGTGCTAAAGCAAATTTCTTGATCTCCAAGTAATTATGCTTCGATCCTTAGAGTGACTTGCTATAATAATAGACTGATCAATGACTATCATCTCTAGTCGAGACCAAGACTGAGCTAATCGAAGCTTCAGAGATTGCTAAATATATCTAAAGCACTTATCTCAATTTAGGTTTTGCAAGCATAGGGATGACGACAAGTACTACTTCAACTCGACCAACACCCGATCACATAGTTCATTCTACTAGAAACCTAATTTCTTAACGTTTTTGAGAATTTTGAAGAAGGTAAACTCTTATCTGCCAATCTTGCAATGAATCTGCCTAAGGCAATAATCTTTTTGATCAAAGTGATGTTGAGAATGGGCTGAATTTTCTGCGAGTTTGCCTTAATGCCTCGTTGACTTATCATGTAGCCCAAAAATTTATCTCCACAGATCCCAAATGTACACTTGTTTGGATTTAGCTTCAAACCAAATGCTCTCAGAATTGTAAAAGTATGATGGAGGTCGAGCAAGTGGTCTTGAGCCTTTTTCGTCTTTACAATCATATCATCAACGTACACCTCCATCGATTTTCCAATTTCATGTTTGAACATAAAGTTGACCAACCTTTGGTAAGTTGCTCTAGCATTTTTCAATCCAAAAGGCATGGCCAAAAAGCAATAGACCCCATTGGAAACAACAAAGAAAGTTTTATCCCTATTCTCAGGAGCCATGAAAATTTGATGGTAACTTTAAAACGCATATATCATGCTTAACAACTCACAACCAGTAGTTGAATCAACTAATATATCTATTTGAGGCAGGGGTAAAGATCTTTAGGGCTTTCTTTATTTAAATCTATAAAATCATTACACATTCGCCATTATCCCTCATTCTTTGAGACGAGTACAACATTATAAAGCTAAGAAAGATATTGAATTTCTACAACATAACTTGCATTTAAGAGTTTTCTAACCTCTTTCTCGGTGATCTAACTCCTTTCGACATTAAATACCCTCATCTTTTGTCTGTTCGATTTATATGAGAGGTTGAAATTAAGGCACTACAAAATCACATTAGGGTTGATTCCCTGGAAATTGGATGTTTTCCATGCAAAGACATCAGTATTCCTTCTCAGAAAGTCGACCATAAGATATTTCAAATGGGGGCTCATGTCTATCCTAATGCGGGTTGTCTTATCGAGGTTTCCTTATTCAAACTCAATGGTTTTAAATTCTCTAATGGGCTCCACCCTGGTATTTTCTAACTTTCTTTTCTTGTTAGCTTAGGTCTCCTCAGGTTCCACTACAAAGGCATCCCCTAAGGTCTTCAACTATGGTCGAGTCTTCTGCTCACTTGACTCAATCGAGATATTATAACATCTCCAAGCCTCCTTCATGTTGCCCACTGGGGTTGGAAATTTGATCTCCATGTGGTAGGTCAACACAGTGACACAAAAATCATTGAGGGCTAGTCAACCAATTATAATATTGTAAGCAAATGGGACATCAACCACCAGATAGTTCACCATCAATGTTCTTCTCTGAGAAGCTCCCCCAAATGATGTCGACAGGTTGATAAATCCTTCCGAAATGATTTTTGACCCCCCAAATCTAACCAGAGAGGTTCACACAGGTTCAAATTTCAACTGGCCCATGTTCATTCTTTTCAAGGTGGAGAGGAAAATGATGTTGGTCGAGCTATCATTATCGACTAAGACCTTGCGTACTTCAAAGTTAGCAATTTCCACAGAGACTACTATAGGATAATCTACTTTATGGTCAATATTCCAGCTCTCAAGTAGGCCAAATCACTGCCAGTGAATGAGATAGGCTTTGTGTTCATCGATAAGTGGAATATTATTTCAACAGGCGAGGCTTTAGTCGACTCCAGCCTCCTCTGGGTTTACCTTCAGGAAAACTTTAAGTCCTCTCCAGTAGGACCTCCTACGATCATGTCGATCACTCCTCAAACAGGTGGGTGAACCTCGTGGGTGGATTTCTTTTCTTTGTCTTCTCTTCTAAGGTTAACCAACTTTTCTCTACAAGAAGTCTAATTAGTTTTTCCCCCTTTGACTTATGTGTCCATATCTATATATTTCTTGAGATAGCTCTGTCTGATTAGCCTCTCAATCTCATCCTGGAGGTTGAAGTATTCATTGATGTCATGCCTCTTCTATTTGTGAAAGTAGCAATATTTCTTGAATTTTTCATTACCTCAATCTCTGTTAGTTTTCTCAATTTTTTGAGGGGATTATCATGTTGAATAGCATACAGGACCTCTCTCCTCGGAATGTTCAAGGGTGTGTAGTTGTGGAAATATTTTATTGGAGATCGACCTCTTTCTCTATGCTTTTGGTTATCTCTCTCTTTCTTCTTTTTATCGACCTCGGAGGATCCAAACTTGAGCTTGTTCATCTCCTCCTCAATCATGTATCTCTCAACCAAGTTGAGCAGTTCCTCCATCGACTTGGGGCATTCACATACCAATGCATTGGTGCATTCCTTATGTTTGAGCCCCAGGAACAGTACGTCAATCAAGAACTTGATCTTGGGTTTATCTATCTTGAGGACATCCATGTTGAACCTTGTAAAGAAGTCATAGAGAGACTCCTCCTCGCTCTGCTTAACAATATGGAGATGGGTATGGGGGAGTTTTGCCTTTCACCTACTGACGAATTAGTGCAAAACTTTATTGCATAGCTGGTCATAAGAGTATATCGACGAGGGCTTGAGCTTTATAAATGTGTCGAGCATAATGTCCTAGAAAGTGGTTACCAACATCTTAGCATGGATATATTTATTATATCCGTGCAACTGCATTATATGCTCGAACTGCATCAAGTGCACATTGGGATCCATTGAGCCATTGTATCTCGACAGTCCAGTTGAGACCTTCGCGTCAATAGCAATGCGCTTACTGATAATCTTTTGAATGAACAAGGAGCCTCTCTCCTGATGAGACATCTGGGGGCCCTCTGGATTAGGCGTTCTATCAATGTTTCTCCTCAAGATCTCATCAAGATGCTTATTCAGTTGTTGGACTTGATGGGAAACTTCTTCATATTGCTCCCAATCAACCTAAGTGGCATTTTGATAAAGATAAGGCCTTATGCACTCAGCCCTATCGTGCTACGGGGCTCGAATGGGCTGGCCTACAAGGTTTGCAAATTCTTCAACATCCTCACGATAGTCATGCCTGGAACGGTCCATCCTATTGCATTGTAGGTCGAACGTGATCAATAGAGTTGGCGACCTCCTCCCTCAACTCCGATCGCCTCTTTTCCTCTGGGGGTATCTAAGACTAGCTTCACATTGGGATGGTGGCTGCCTAGACTCCTGGCGACTATGATTGTCCTTGGGGGACCTATCTTCTGGCAGAGGTGGTTGTGGGTTGGTACTGCTAGCCGAGGCTAGCACAGTAGTGTGCTTATTTAGTGCGGCAGACATTTAGGCTGAGATTTGAGCAAAGCTTTGCTCGTTTATCAATTGCATCAATTTGGGCATAGTTAATATCACAACTTGCTCTTAAGAGGCACTGGGGCCTAGAATGAGTGCACCTTGCTAAGGTGAAGGGGGAGGTGGACATGTGGACTTCCTATGCTCGTCCCTTTCTGATGTGGCTTATGTATGTTTACCATTTTTTTGTTGCAATCTCAAGAATTGCCACAGATGATGCCAAAATGATGAGGTTGAAAGTCATTTATAGTGAAAATGGTAGTATTTGGGCTAACTCGACTAGGGGGGTTGAATGATCCAACTGCTATATCTCTCAAAGTTTGAGATCTGCAACAACAACACACGTTAAATTAGTCAAGGTGCCCTCGATAAAGGCACTCCGACGCTCAATTTAGTTCTGATCGAAATAGGATAATCAAGAAGAATATTAAGAACTTATGGTGTATTTGGCATTACTTGGAACATGACTAGCAATGAGGTATTTATAGCCTTCTCTTGGTGTATAATATGTCGAAGGTACCCCTATCAAGTGCCAGGGGGTTAATGCTCATTCCAGATCCTAGTACTATTCCAGGTGGTACATCTCCTATTTTCTAGGGTGAATAGTACTTTAGATAGGCGCCTCCCTATCAAAAATAGTAACAGGAGTGGTGGCATAGTTGGTGACATAAATTGTATCGGCTGTCACACGCCATTAATGAGGAGGCATGCTGCTTGTCAGCACATTAAATGCCGTGAGGGTATTAATTAGCGCCGAAGTGAACAATCTGGTCGATTATAATCGGACATACGTGATAATCGACCAGAGCAATAGTTGAATAAGCTGAATGGTTTGAAACCTCCCATCGAACGCAGTCAAGAATAGTATGCTCGACCAGGTGGTTATTGTCGAGAGGCCCAGTCCAACTGGGCCCAAAAGTGATTTTGGATTATGCGCGTTAAGTAGGCTTATTATGGACCTATTGTGCTATCCTATATCAAGATTAATCATACTTATATTGCTTGAAAAATGAAAAAGTATAATTCACCCATTTCCTAAATATAGAATCAATCTCATATATATTTTTGCCACTCTCAAATCTAACCTGAGACCTAACCAAGAAACACTTAATCTTGCTAATGCAAACCTACAGCTTGCTAACTGCCCACTGGAATGTGTCTATCCCAACCCACCACAACCAATCACCTGTATAACTATTTCCCATGATACAATTGGTCAACACATAAAGTCCCATTTTCACAATCTAACCCGTTCGATATCATTTTTCAAAACTTCTTTTCACACATTCTACTATTTCATAATAAAGCACGTCACTTTATTTACATTCATATTCAATATTATTTTTATTTTCAAAATATATTTTTAATAATTTATATATATATTTCAAATAATATATATTTTATCTCTTTATTTTATTATTTTTATATCTCCTCACCTACAATCCATCGCTTTTACAGCTATCTCACGTGATATCTACCCATAAATTCACATTTCACAATCAATGATTGTGGGCAAACAGTAATTCACCACAAGAATTAACATTCCAAATGACTCATCTCCTTCTTTCAGCTCTTTCCATCGATTAATGGCGGCCAAATACCCCAAGATTCAGCACATAATAATGTTCCCATGGCTTGCATTCAGACACATAATCCCATACCTCAACCTTTCCAAACTCATAGCTCAAAAGGGTCACAAGATCTCATTTGTTTCCACCCCAAGAAATATCGACTGCCTCCCAAAACTGCTTCCACATTTGGCTTTCTCCATCGCTCTAGTCAAAATTTCACCTCCCAGAAAGCGCGAAAGCCACCATGGACATTCATGGTGGACAAATGGAACATCTCAAGAAAGCCTTTGATGGCTTGGAAACTAGGCTGACCCATTTCTTGGAAGACTCGCGCCCGGACTGGATTATCTACGATTTTGCTCCACACTGGCTGCCAATTATCGCAGCCCATCTTAGGATTTCCAAGGCCTTCTTGATTATTAATGCCTCACCTGTGCATTGATAAGTGGCTCACATGATCGGACCAAGCCCGAATATTTTATGCTCCCCCCAAAATAGGTCAAGTTCAAGACCACAGTGGCTTATCAACGCTTTGAAGCTGAATAGACGCTCAAAGCGGGTCAAAAGAATAATTCGGGATTTTCAGATTTTTATTATCTTGGAAAAGTTATAGAAGGGTCTGAAATACTTTTTCTGAGACATTGCTATGAATTTGAACCAGATTGGTTGACTCTACTTGAAGAGCTTTACCATAGGCCAATAGTTCCACTTGGGTTAATGCCACCTATAGTGCATAATCATGATCATCCTAACAAAGATCATGATGAAATTTGGGTTTCCATGATCAGAAACTGGCTCGACGGTCAGAATAAAGGGTCAGTGATTTATGTAGCACTTGGAAGTGAGGTGACAGTAAGTCAAGATCAGCTCAGTAAGTTAGCTCATGGGCTCGAGTTATCAGAAGTTCCTTTCTTTTGGGTACTACAGAAGCCGTCTGGTCCCACCAAGTCTAACACAGTGGAGCTACCCGATGGGTATGAGAAGAGAGTGAGCGATCGAGGGATTGTGTGGAGGAGTTGAGTGCCCCAGCTGAAGATACTGAGTCATGAGTCCGTGGGCGGATTCTTGACTCATTGCGGGTGGAGTTCTATTGTGGAGGGCGTAATATTTGGTCACCCCTTAGTAACACTGCCCTTTTCGGTGGACCAAGGTTTGAATTCAAGGGTTGTTGCTGAAAAATAACTAGGAGTAGAGATTTCAAGAAATGAGGCAGATGGCTCATACACAAGGAACTTGGTGGCTGACTCAATTAAGTCGGTGACGCTTGAAAATGATGGTCACTTGGTAGGGTGCGCGGTCGACCCACATTGACCTCAGAATCACTCCAGGTATCCTGATAGTCAAGTCTGGTCGACATGTAGTCAAGTCTGATCAACATGTATCAACCTCATGATCCACTCCAGCATTAACTTAGATCTTTGCCGCATTTATTAGTCTGACAGGCTGCATGCCTCCACATTAATGATACATGACAACTAGTACAGCCGCTGCCACCAACTCTGCCAACCCTGCCACCACCTTTGGCAAAGAGGCGTCTCTAGAGGTACTGTTCATCTGGAAAAATAGGAGATTTAGCCATCTGGAATAGTATTGAGATCTGGGCATGGAATGACCACCAACCCCCTGACAAAGATAAAAGTCAGTACACCTGATAAGGGCACCAGAGTCAATCACGCTTGAAGAAGGTTATAAATACTTTAGACTCAACTACACTCGAGGTAATGCCTAATACGCTATAAGTCTTATACATTTTCTGTATTCTGTTCGATCTTCATATCTCAACCAGAACTAACTTGAGCATTGGAGTGCCTTAGCCGGAGGCACCTCGGCTAATTTGACATATGTTGTGGTTGCAGACCACAGACCGCGAGAGATATATAGCTTTGAGTACTCGATCTCCCTAGTCAATCTACCCTAAACATTACCCTTTCACTATGCACTACTTTCAACCGCATCAATTTTGGCGCCATCTGTGGGAAGTCATTAAGATTGCAATGAGAAAAATGGTAAATAAATGCAGAGCAATATCCAAAAGGGAGGAGAATAGGAGGTCCTCTTTTCCACCACTTCCTAACCCCTAGCAAGGTACACACGCTCCGAGCACCAGCGCCACTCAAGAGCAGGTTGTGACGCTCACCATGCCCCAATTGATGCAGCTGATAAGTGAGTGGATTTCAGCTCAAATATCAGCCTAACTATCTGTCGCTCTGAACAGGCAAACTACAGTGCCTGCTCCCATTACTAGTGCAGCTCCGCAGCCGCCCCTATTGGAAAATAGGTCCCTTGAGAATAGCCGCAGCCATTGAGAATCCAGGCAGCCACCCGCCAGGTGCAAAGTTAGTCCTAGATGCCCGCAGGAAAAGAGGAGACGTCTAGAAATGCGGGAGGATGTAGCGGACCCAATAGATCATGCCAAACCTAATCGAGCCATGCAATGCGATAAGGTCAAACGCTCTAGGCATGACTACCACGAAGAGAAATGAGAGTCTACAGACTTTGCGCATCGACCCATTCGAGCCCTATAGTGCGATAGGACCGAGCATTTTAGATTGGGTCTTGATCAAAATGCCACCCAAGCGGATCGAGACGAGTGGGAAAAAGTATCCCATCAAGTCCAGCAGCTGAATAAATGTCTCGATGAGATTTCAAGGAGAAATACCAATAGAGCACCAAACTTGGAGGCTCCTCAAAGATCTCATCGAGAGAGAGGGTCCTCTTTCATTCAGGATATCATCAATGAGCGCATCACCGTGGACTCCAAAGTCCCTACTGATCTACCAAGATATGATGGTTCTACCGACCCTAATGAGCATCTCATGCAATTTGAGCACATAATGCAGCTACACGGACACAATAAATACATCTATGCTAAGATGTTGGTGACCACCTTCCAAGGCATCGCACTAGACTGGTTCATGAAG
>JACGDI010005765.1:167554-186421 GCA_014898725.1 Jacaranda copaia
AAATGAAAGGTAGAAAAGAACAAGAACAGCAAAGGCACTTACAATGAAAATCTTAGAAAGACAAATCGCAGGAGAGCTTGAAGGGCTTCAAAGATAGCAATTCGACTAGAAGTTTAGATAGCAAAAGTATAAATGGCGTTGGTTATCCTCCTATTTATAGGCATTTGTGCATGGGAATCCAAGTAATTGTTATGATGACAACCTGCCCCCAGTATGCTCGTATTCAGTACACTAATAGTAGCATTAAATATAGAGAAACTGCCTCAAATCCTGGTCAGCAGTTTAAAAACCCAGATCAAGGATTCAAAAATCTTAGTCAAGCATGGTAACTACCATAATTGAGTGTAAACTCCCTGCTCCTTCTCATCGACAAGCTCGATAAGGACTGTGAGTTGAGGAGACTCATGATATGGGATAACCTAGTAAGCCCAACAAGCCCAACACGAGTAAGATAGCCCAGGAGATCCAACATCAAGTCTGTTTGGTTGACCAGTATCAACTTCACTTGGTAGAGTCTGTGATCGACCCGCATCAACCTCAGGACCACTCCAAGTGTTTCGATAGTTAGGTCTAGTCAACATGTAGTCAGGTCTGGTTGAAATGTATTAACCTCAAGACCCACTCTGACGTTGACTCAAATCTTTGCTACATTTATTAGTTTGATAGGCTGCATGCCTCCACATTAATAATGCATAACAATCGGTACAGCCACTGCCACCAACTCTACTAACCCTGGCACCGACTCTACTAACCCTACCACCACCTTTGGCAGTAAGGCACCTTCAGAGGTACTGTTCATCCAGGAAAATAGGAGATTTAGCCACCTGAAACAATATCGGGATTTGGACATGGAATGACCACCAACCCCCTGGCAAAGACAAAAGTTAGTATACCTGATAAGGGTACCAAAGTCAAATCACGCCTAGAAAAGGCTATAATACTTCAGACTCAACTACGCTCGAGGTAATGTCCAATACGCTATAAGCCTTATACACTTTCTGTATTCTGTTAAATCTTCATATCTCGACTAGAACTAATTTGAGCGTCGGTGTGCCTTAGCCAGGGGCACCTCGGCTAGTTTAACGTGTGTTGTGGTTGCAAATCTCAGACCGCGAGAGATATATAGCTTTGAGTACTCGACCTCCCTGGTCAAATCTACTCCAAACACTACCCTTTCACTATACACGACTTTCAGCCGCATCACTGTATATACATCCATAATTATCATCTTATGATAATGTGCAATTATTATTTATATAAACAATTTAAATAAATAATATATGTTATTTAAAAAATTAATATTATGTCCAAAAATAAATATTTATTTTATTTATTTTATACTATAAAAATTTTAATATATGTATCGAATGTATAAAAAATGCTAGTATATATAATGGGATGTCAATATTATATTGGCACTTAGCTTAATTAAATTTTGATTCTTATGCTATTCAATCGCAGCATAAAGAATTGCTTGACCACGATATGCTCATGGAACCTTATCGCTTCTTTTAAATAACATTCAAGCCACATGCAGTTATGCCTTCCACTTTTCCATGTTCCACGTTCCTTGCTAGTTCCCTCAGCCTCTATAAATCTATCACAAATTACACACGCTTATGTGTACGATAGTTATAATGGCAAGTAATAACGTCAATGTACGTAATATAAGATTCCCGCGGAAAGGTCAATCCGCGCTGGAAGTTTTCTTGCTTCAATGGAGAGTTTGGACAAGCTTAGTGGGGACCGGCACACAGATTATACGTTGAATACTTGCTGGAGTGGGGAATTGTTGCTTGTTCAATTGTACTGGAAGCAATTTTAAGTGGAGTCAAGGCTGTTGCAAGGTGGAATATTTCTGAAGTATGCCCATGTTTAAAATTGCTTTTGTTAGTTTATTTGATTTATTTTCTTTACTTTATGGGTAGATTAGTAACTATTGGGAACATTGTAAGAAAAGTAATTACTTTTTTATTCAAATTTTGTTAAAAACTCTTATTTTGTAATTTTCTTTTATATATAATTTCTAATATATCCGAACTTATTTAAAAAAAAAGATAAAAAATGATTCCCGTGGAATGGTCTCTCATTCCTTTATTTGGCCATGATCATGCATTAGAGCCAAAACGGAATAATCTTTTCGTTTAATTGTTTTACTCACTTAATTACATCACAGGATTGAAGTAAACTTTATTTGTTTATGACTATTACACATTTATTTTTTACTAACAAGTTCAATACATGGACGCATATTTCATATGATAATTTACTAAAAATAAATAATATTACAATTATTAATTATCTATACTATATCAAAGCGTTTACCCAAAAAAATACCCCTATAAGATATAAAGTAAATCTACATAAATTTTTAAAGTTCTATTTTTAATTAATATGCTTAACTCCTTCTCCCTACTAACTCTTCCTCTCTCCAATTTCTATTACCCATTCCCCTACTAATTTTCTTTCTTTTGGCTACTTATAACTTGTTCAATAGGTTTCAAATGCATGATTTGACTTTTTTAGCAAAATAACTTATTTTCGTGCATTATAATTTCAATCAACAAAGTGAGATTGACTGCTTATTTCATAATTTTCTTATGATTGAAAAAAACACTTGGTTATAAGAATTTTGTTAATTGTTGATTTTTTTTATTTAATAGCGCCTTTTCTGTAGAGTTTTATATAACCTTTTAATTATATCATGATGACAAATATATATATATATATATATATATTATATAATTTATCAATTAGTTTCTATTATACCATATGAAAATTTTTCAAAATAAAAATATATTGCATTTAGAAAATATTTCTACGCACGGGGACCATGTGCGGCAACCACTAGTACTTATAAAAACAGAAGTCCTCTTGGACTTGCAAATTAGCAATTTCTTCTATTGGTACACTAAATTGTGATATGTCCAAAGTACTCCTTACATTAGTATGTTTAATCAAATAATTTATATTTATTTACTCTTAATTATCTTAACTACAAGATAAATATGATCTCTTCATCTTCCCATTTTGCAATTGTTGCGACCCCCCATGCAATAACTTTTCCCTTCAACCTCCTTCAATTTTCTGTCCATCTACTCATGCCATCTTTGCTATTGTAAAATTATTTCTTTTAGCAAAATTTGAAGATGTCATCTCTTGCCATTATCCAAAATTTGTAGATATGATGAGAGTTAATAGCCAATTACCCCCCACAGATTTTTCTAAATGTCAAATATCCCCCATAGTTATTAATTTCATCAAAATACCCCTTCATGTTTCAATATGAATTGCTCACTATCTATATGCAATATACAAATCAAGTGGAGGTTTAAAAATATTTGTTTCCTTTTACTACTTATACCCTAGAGTACCTATCAATTGAGGATTGAGATTAATTAGTGGAGACAGTGGAATAATTGACCTACTATAGGTTCATTCTAGATTTGATGATATCATTATATATTGTGTTGACATTGATACTGAGGAAAGGCATCCAATACCTTTGCTTTCTATTGATAAAGATGGCAACATACTAAAAAGTCAAGATGAAGGGACAGAAATAAATTTGTTAATGAAATATATTTCATTTGATGATAATACTTTTAGTAGTGATGAATATACATAGAAAGCAAATGAGGGACCTTCTTTGGTATCGACTAAAGCAAGTGCATAGAGAGCTATTGATGATACTATTGAAGTTCAAGGAGATGATCATAATGATGAATGTACAAAGAGAGCAATTAAGGGATGTCCTAGGGTAGCCACTGAAGTAGACATTGAAGTAGCCACATAAGCGGAAATTAAAGCAAACATAGAAGCAGCCACTGAAATAGCCATTGAAGCAACCACTGAATTGGAGAATTTCAAGCTAATGGCCATGGAGCTACTAGTGTATGTGAAGATGTAGCTTTTGGGAATGAAATGTTGGTAATACACCTTAAGCAACTTTTGGGAATGCACCAACATTATATATTTAAAATTTCATTTTTGAGACTAGTGATGTTTTTTTGCTATGATTGATCTAAATGTTGCTTTGTTTTGCTACTGGATTAAATGATGCAAAATTAGCTTCTTGTAGATGAAAGTTTTAGCACTTTGCAGTTGAAAATTTCAGTTGAAATTTTGCCATCTTATAGATGAAAATTTTAGCACTTTGCAAATTTTAGCAACTAAAATTTCAGCATTTTGCAGCTTGATATGGGAGATATTTTAAACCTTAAAATTGATAATCAATTCAATAAGTACCCCCATCACCCATCAATATATTATTCCTAGTAAATGCTATAGTAATATTACTACAAAATAATATAAATCTAATTTGTCTTCTCATATGTCCAGTATGTGAGTAATGAATATGCATTTATAATGTAATTAAGCGTATTTATATTAGAAGAATTGAATAGCTACAATAGCTTGTATAAATAGGTAATCCTCTCAAAGAGAGATGAGGGAGATATTCCAATAGAATTTCTATTATTTTTTAGATGCGATTATTTTTTAATCGCATCATTAGCGCCATCTATAGGAAATATTGAGTAAGACATGACTAAGATGTGACATTGGGTGAGACGTGAGTGATAAGTGACAAGACTATCATAATTTGGCGAACAAATGATTAGAGTTGTGCTCATAGAACTGATGGTCACTGAATTTCTCGATTGCATCTTCTTCAGGCAGCTTGATTGTTCACCTTGCGGCCATCTTATAACTACAACTCATGATTTCCAAAACCCTAGGCATTCTACTCCTATTCATGAGAGAGGGGAATGGTCTACCACTTTCGACTTCTTAGGACATAATGCTCCAACTATTGTTGCTAAGTTCAACCAATCAATATTTCAAAGGAATTTCTACAAATTCCTCAAGATTCTTTATTCTTTTTTTCTAGATACTGATGTATCTTATAGCATTCTTAGCACAGCCCTCCTCTTAAAAAACATAAAGCTAAAAAGGAAAATATATACATTCTCAAAACCACACAATATAAAGATCTTAGTATAGAATCCCTTTAAGAGTTGAAATGAAATTTGAGATATAGAACTTCAAAAAATGGCTGATTTAATGGCAGTAACAAAACAAATCAAGCATCAGGAATTTTCATGTCCATGCAATCTCACAAACCCTATAGGTAATTCTTGTAATGATTCTCAATGAACTATTTTGCAATAGTGGCTTTTTAGTGAGTAGCCAATGAAATAACCGCCACATCTTTTTCCAAACTGAAGGCCAATCAACTTGTAACTTCACTTGCATACCTATTTGCTTGGAAGCTTGGAAGCATGTAGTTAATGGCATTGAATGATTAGAAAAAACATCTATGATTAAAGAAGCCGAACTTTCTTGTACAAGAGACTCTCAAAATCTTTGGTCTGATAAGATATCTAGAAGGGTCACTATCTTGTTTGGAAGTTATAATGTCAATTGTGAAGATGAATCCTTGCAGGTTTACACAAAATATGGGAGACATGCCCTATTGACCACGATGATGGGATCTATAGCAGTATTTATTAATTGTGATGAATTGTGGAAGTTGTTGCCCTTGGAATTGCAGTTCAAGTTAGTGTATGCAAACCTTACTAAGGAATTGCATGTGATATATGCTTAATTAACTGAGGTAAGATTATCTTTAAATTCTTTATAGTTAAAAGGTTCTAACACCATAAGCAAATGACCCTTTGTGCCAAGCTAAATGGCTATAATGCCATAAATACATTAAGTTCTTTATATATAGTTAAATGGCTCTAATACCAAAAGTAAATGGCCCTTTATATGGAGATAAATAGCTCCAATGCCATAAATACATCAAGTTCTTTATAATAAAATGACACTAATGCTAAAGTAAACAACCTATTATGCTAAGCTAAATGGCTCTAACACCATAAATGCATCACATTTTCACAATAAAATAGCTCTAACACCAAAAGTAAACAGCCCATTGTACCATGCTAAGTGGCACTAATGCCGTAAATACAAAAAATTAGCTCTAACACCAAAAATACAAACACCTTTCGCATCAAGTTAAATAGCTCTGATGCAAAAAATAAAATACCCTTTGTGCCAAGCTAAATGGCTCTGATGCCATATATACAAAAGAATGATTTTAACTCCAAAAATATAAAACCCTTTGTCCTAATTTAAATGGCTTTAAACACTAAAAATACAAATACTCTTTGTGCCAAGCTAACTAACTTAATATTTTTTCTAAGAATTCATGACTTCACCTTATACCTCGAAGTGAAAGCTGCCGAGCTATAACAGTAAGGGGTCAAGTGATTCATGTACTTTCATTTCCTCATAATTACTGATATAATAGATGGCTCTATGATTTGACTAAACTTATTGTGCATTCCTTAGCTCCCTAGCCAAAGGACACTTTGTTTCCTTAGCAAGGAATTGAAGGGTGTATATATTTGGATGGATATCCGTATTCATGGAACAACTTTTATGCAGAGTTAAAGTCTTTAATGTCGAAAACAGAAAAAGACTTTATGCAAAGCTGACTGATCTCAAAATTAATTAGTTTCGAGCACAACAAACCATAAGGCCTTTGCATTGAGCTAATCGACGCAAGCACTAGCACAACCTAATTGGCCCCAAGTAGGTTGCAACATAAAAGAAAAAAAACAAAAAAAAAGAAATATAGACATATACTTTTATATCTCAAATAAGTGTTGAGCTATAAGAGTTTTTTTACAGGAGATACTTTAAATCTTAAAATTGATAATCAGTTCATTAAGTGCCCCCACCACCCATCAATATATTATTCCTAATAAATGCTATAGTAATATTACCATAAAACAATATAAATATAATTTGTTTCTCATTTGCCCATTATGTGAGTAATGAGTATGCATTTACATTGCAATTAAGCATATTTGTATTAGAAAAATTAGTCACAATAGCTCGTATAAATAGATAATCCTCTCAAAGAAAGAGGATGGAGATATTCTAATAGAATTTCTATTATTTTTTAGATGTGAATATTTTTTTAATCACATCACGGCTAAAATTTCAACAATTGAAATTTTAGCATTTTGCAGCTAAAATTTTTAACTCCCAAGGTAAGTTTACACTTATTACTAAATCTGAAGCCTGCAGTTTAATGCCTAATTCTTCAACTGTAAAGTGTAAAGTAATTATATATTGATCAAATTTATAATTTTGGCCCTAAGGACATTAAGACTAAATCGTATTACATATTGTTACACTTATCATACCTAGGGAACTTTTCCGTTAGAAGTATATTGTACCTAGAGCAAGTAGTAGTCTTGACATAAAATCAAGCAATTAGGAATGTCATTTAACTAGGAAAAGCATTACATTGTTTACATTGACATACAAAAACATCCACCATAAACAACCACCATCTCCACAAAAATAAAATTACGCTTAATGTTTTAACAGGAGCACAACCACCATAAACAACAAAACTATCAACAAAAGCATAAACAACATTGCTACAAACAAAATCTTTGGAATTTTGTACATATCATTAGAAACATTTCCTCTAACAACTAGTGCAAGCTTTGACACTACATCATTCATATCTATATCCTCTTTCTCCATCAAAAAACTTGAAAAACTTCTAAAACCAACATCTCCATCATACTTCACTAGCTCACCGATATGTTTCCATAATACAAGCTCTGGCTTACACCATCGAAAAAAAATTGCAAACATTGTTCAAACAGCAATAGTACAACTTGCCTTTTGATGGTTTCATTTTTGATTCAACAACCCTAATTTCAGCTCTTCGTCGACACCTACACTATGAAGTATTGGAGTATCACAAATCTAGTTGTGGCGGCTTGTTCTTTCTCGATCCCATGCAGAAGCTTTTGCCAGATAACTCATCAAAGTTTGAATGGGAAAAGAAGAATTTTTGCACTTGCAAGAAGAGGTGTTGCACTATACAATAGAGAAGGATGCCTTTTTTCACTAAAAAAATTGAGGGAAAAATGTGACTTAATACAGTAAAAACACAATACAAATTATAGGAGCACATGAATCTCACCTGTGCTGAACAAGCTTTTAGTGCCATTGACCATTTTTCACAAGGTATTAAGTTGACAATTAGAATAACAAAGGGGGGCAAATGCTTCCATCTATTTAGATGGGTTTTTTTTTTTTTTTTGCAATTCTCCCAATATGATGATAATCTTTAGTGGCTATGAAATGTGCTTTCATTTTTTCACCTTTTCATTGCTATTTTTCTTTTAATTTTTATTACAAGACTAATTCATCCTTATTTGTTTCAAATGTAAATGAATCTTCATTAATTTAGTCGTATTTCTTAAGTCTCATGAATTTTTAGTAACTCTAATGTTGTCTATTAATGCATTATTTTATTTCTCTTTTGATAATAGTCAAGTTCTGTGACATTCTTTTATTTGAATTAAATTGTTGATATGTTCTCTTTTTATGCATATACAATTTTATTTATATTATTATAAATCTTTTTTGATTCATTACTCTGAGAAGACTGAAAAGATTAATATTATATAAATTTTACAATTTCATGATTGCAGAGGCGCACATAAGTGACTATTGAATTCATAATTGTTTTGCTCATTCAATAACAATGCAAAGCCCAAAAGGATGCTCCATTGAACATGTGATGCAAGAGTAAATTTCTTTTATGGAGCATAGCTAGGAGTCTTAATTTCACCACAAAGGATATTACTGTTGAAATGCTATATGATTCTATGCACGCAGGGACAACAATCTATGACAACTAATTTTTAGTAATACAATCACATAAATATGCATTTATACTTAATTTTAAGGGTGAATTACATTCATATCCTCTGAGTTTTGGCCTAATTACCCAAAAAAATCCTTGTTGTTTTGAAAATTACATATACCTCCTTGATGTTTATCACTGTCCAACATTTCAACCCAATTATTAGTCAACGTTAGGGTTTTGACCAACTGCCGTTAAAAAGTTTAAATAAAATTCCAAAAATGCCCTTCTCATAATTGACCTCATTTTTTACCAAAATTGATCTTTTCTTGTGGACAAAAATATTCTTGTGTGTGGTATTGTAAGAAATTCAAATTTTTTAAGGGCTTATTTGTAATTAATATTTTAATTAATTCATATTCTAAAACATACTTCATTAAATAATATTTTTAATTACATGCTCAACAATATTATTTAAAAACATATTTAAAACAACTAATTAAATTTATTTATTGAAAGAATAAATAATAAATTAACTAAAAACAAAAGAAAAAATAAAAAATAAAATTTATTATTTTTAATTAAAATAAATAAAAATTTAAATCAATTATCTTTAATTAAAATTTTGTTAATTAAACCAATTATCTTTAATTAAAATTAAAATTAAAATTTGAACCATTTATCTTTAATTAAAATTTATATCAAATTTAAACCAATTAAAAAAATTATTTTTAATTAAAATAAAAAATAAAAATTTAAATTAATCAATTATCTTCACAATATGCATATATATACACATATATATATATATCTAAATACATATATTCTCAATAAAGATATATTATATATACGCAATAAATATATAATATATATATATACACAAAAATACACCACCCATCCATACCCCCATCCCCAAATCCAGGGTACCAGTCGACTGTGGCTTATGGCTGATTGGCCTCTAGCTAGTGGGCAACCAGTGGTTGGCTGCTTGGCCAAGCGACCAGCGCCATGGTCAACTGCTAACCGCCTACTGCTTGGTTAGGCAGCTGATCATTGGCCCGACCATGGCGCGGCTGAGTGGCTGTGGTGAGAGGGGCGTAAGTGGGTGTAGGTGGGTGGGGGTGATGAAGGATGTCCTATTTTCTTTTTCTTCTTTTATTTTTAATTAATTAATTATTTATTCTTTCAATACATAAATTTAATTCATTTTTTTTAATATGTTTTATATGATATTGTTTTGTTTGTAATTTAAATAATCAAAGAATTTGATTAAATTATTGATATAATCACTTTTAAGTTATTTAGGCTATCTTGTATAAATAATATATCAAATAAAATTATTAAACTTATATATAAAAGTTTAAAACATTAAGGTGATAAAAATGTATTAAATAAATCCTTACAAATCTGAAATTATTACAAATAGGTCTAAGGGTAGTTATGTCTTTGGATATTTCTATCAATTTTCTCATTTTTTTTCTTTTTTTTTTTGGGAATTTAACAAAAGGGCATTTTGGTCATTTTACACTTTTCATCAACATTACATTTTAGTTTTAAAGTTTGGCAGTATATGTAATTTTCAAAACAAGAAGAACTTTTTGGTAATTAGGCCAAATCTCAAGGGATGCGGATGTAATTCACCATAATTTTAAATATATAACAAGATATTAAGATATAATATGATAATAATTATGTATTTGTATATATTCTATATATAAATATAAATATGCTCATGTTGCGATATTTATATATAAAATAAATAATATCAATTTATGGATACACATATAGAAAATAATGCATAAGTATTTATATATTTTTGTATATAAATTAAAGTATATTGACAATAGCTGCATTTGTTAATTAATATAAGGATATAAGATGATGGGCAATTTACTTTTCAGGCATATATTTCCACAGTTCACAATAAAAACTTTATCAGGTGAATATGCATCTCTATATCCTGCTTTTCCTTCAAGATAATGTCCAGACCAACATCCAATCATTTATTTTTTAACAGAAGATTTTCATTCAATTTGAATTTGGATGTTTGTAAGTAAATAATCTCGAGTGCTACGATCATTTTCATCTTGTAACCTACTGAAATCAAGTTTACATGTACACTACCTATTTTTCATTATGAAGCAATTCATCGTACTGATCAAATCTAGAGTCATTCCTACATACAAGAACCATGGCCCTTCACGGCAATGACGTGCATGCAAAAAACTATACTTTTGATCCAGACTTGCATATTTTCAGGGAAGAATTATAATTTGATTACGAAACTCAATTTAAGTGTTAGGGTCAGTAGTGTGACGAAAATCCTCTAATACTCAAATTAGTTTAATGCTCGTAAATAAAGGTAATAAGTAGAGAACATATAAGAAATAATAAAGATATCATACATCAAAATATCAAATATGGAAATATTTACAGGAGTAGGAATGGATTGACCTTTACCACTTGGCATCATTCAGACAATCTAACCATCTTAAGATTCAATGGCCACTATTTGGGCTTATCTATTTTGGATTACGGGTTGAGCCTCACCTATAGCCTATTGGATATAAAAAAGCAAGCTCATTCTATTCTATCACACATTAGTAATCCCCCACCTTACTTAACTATGAAGTGTGAAGCTTAACTTCAAACTAGATGAAGTAGCTTGTCCTTCTATAATTTCACCATGAAGCTTCAGTTTCAACCACGAACTAATTCATTTATCTGATGCTTCTAATTAAATTAATTATTACTTGCACATTGTTAACCCAAATCACAATGTTTGTTCTTAGCGTTAGCCATGACATTGGATGGGGATTATGTTAGGTGATATATAGCTTGGCCTCGTGCTAGCTAGATAAGCCTAATGTTCAATCACAACCTCATTAATAATTACCATCATAATGGACCCTCCACATATACCTCAACGCCAAGGTGATGTGACAAATCAAGTAGCTCTGCAATAGGCATTCGATACAACACATTACCCCAAGCATCTTTCGCTTTCTTTAGGTGCTCTTCATTTTGTGTGCATCTACTCTATGAAAATCATTACACACATCATTTTGCCACTGCTCTTTTTCTCTCTAGATAAGAATTCACTCCTTCCATTTTTTAAGGACCCCTCTTGTCTTCGATAGTCCCTCTAGTCAAATTTGATGCTAGTGTCTTACTCTTTTTTTCTCATTATCTTAATAATTATGTCTACAACTTCCAAGAATGACTTAATCAATCGGGCTCTTACCCTGAACTACGAAAAACTCATTGATCTTTCAAATTGGAGATCAAGTTCCCTTCATCTTGTTAACAATATAAGATAGAACATTCTCCTACCACAACCTACAAGATCAAAAGTGTCCTTGGAGATGGCACTACTACTCTTCCTTGATACATAATCCTTAGTAGAGTGTTTGATGTATAAATTGAACCTAATGTTCCCTCAAATAGTCCTTTTTTGCCTCAATCTAAAGCTAGGTTTCATGTTACTCTACCTCATTTAGATATACACTACGTTGATCCCTAGCCATGCCTTTCTAAGGTCAAAATTTTTTATCCCACCAGACTTCAGAAACATCATTTATACTACCACATAATGTATGTATGACCTTTCTACTCATTACCAAACCTTTCACTTAACAATCGTGGAGGCAAGATTATGCTTTCCTTTAAGCCCTCACATTGAGAATATTTTGATTAGCTTAACTTCTACCTAACCCAACTAGTCCCAAATGCATATTAGTATAGGTTTATAGTTCTTATACATGAGCTCAAACTTAGTTCCTCTATTGCTAACTTTAGAACCTATTCTCAATTTATTTCTTATTTGTGAGTAGTGAGAAGGGTTTTGTTATCCCTCCCCTTGCAAGTACTAGAAGTTCATGTCAAAAGCGACCTCCTCATTAAACTTGTTCAAAGATAAATTCTTGTTTCTCAAAGCACCACTATGGTCAGTCTTAGCATGTGCATCTACCCTGGAACCTTGCAAACCTTGAACTACTTATGTTATGCCCACAAAAATAAATACTTTGTGTTTGAACTCCTAACTAAGATGGTCTAGCACGAGACCTTGTGGATGTAGCTAATCTAAGAAAAGTAAGACTTTCCCTTGCTTCAACACTCGACATCAAACATTTAGGTAATTGTCATAGTAGATAGGGTAAAGCATTGCAGCTCGCAAAAATAGCTAAGGCTTAATTAGTGTCCCAAATACTATCCTATAAGAGACCCGAGCTCACAGCAACCACTCCTATTAGGACCATCAAGCCCTTTGCTGTGCACACCTCCTCTATGCTCAAACTTACATGGACACAATTATGCAAAAAAGGATAGAAGCACCTCAAGAGAAGGCCTCACTAAAGCTCCTTGCACTTAAGAATGAACCCATCGTTCAACTACTTGTTTAGACTCTGATCCTCCGGTATCCTAGGATCCAAGAAAGCTCCTCGAGATTAATAACCTTACTATTTAATTAAGCTCCTTCAAGATTAACAGCCAAATATATATACTATGCTCAATTAAATAATTCCTGATTTAATTGAATTTAATTCAATATTTGAGTTAGTTTAGTTATTCATGACTATCAATAACATCAATTAAATTCCTTTATCTAATAATTAGATAAATTAAAGTTCACCAAGTTTACTTACTACATTGTGCAACTATGACATCTTGGGTTCTCCAATCAACTAGTCACGGGCCCACAATGCTTGTGATTTAATAAATAAATTATTATCTCATAATCGTTTTGGTTAATAAAACACCTTTAGTTAACAACTCATGAATTACTGCCCATTAATTCAAGAGTGCCCACATCTCATAATCGACATCCAACAACAAATGCTCATGAGACCTAACTGGTTAGCAAAATAATATGATGGACATTTACCTTCATAATTGTTGCGCAAATATGGTCTTTTCACCTACTAATCTCGTTATCAATACAAGGGCTTGGTGATATTGGTGTATTATAGCCTCAATAACAACCACTTAATATTGATGAACTAATTCGTTTATGACTTCATCTTCAAGAATGTCTTCCTAAATTATTATATATCTTGGCCAAGAACTTTCTGGAATTAATTATCAAAGAATACATAGTATATCTGTTCATTCTTCTAGATGGGTCGATGGATTCCACATTGGTCCACACAAGCCTTCATACACAAGTAGCTTATGCTAAATACAACTTAAACATCCCTTCACAATGTTTGATCATAAGGAGTCCAAGAGATGCATCAAAACATAAGGACTCATGCACAAAATATTTGATAAGATATCAAGTCAAATGACTAATTAATCCACTATCACAAGCATGGGGCTTCCAATGCTATTTCAAACCTAATTGGAATTTTAGTGAAATCATTCAATAAACTTGCTCCCCAACAAGCAACCATGAGTATAAACTAATGACACATACCAATCCCCACAAACAAGGCATCCTACAATCATATAAATCTTGATGAATTTATCAATGCCTCTTCTCTACAGATTCTATAATTTGGAATATTTAAAGATCACATCATATAGGTACTTTTCACGATCTCTATCTCTATATGCAACCATGCCCCTTAGTCATGTGTGATCTTTTTGGTAGATATATAAGATGAATATGGAAAATAAACAGGTATATTGAACTGAATGAAAAAGTTTACATAAGAGTAGTCTACTCATCAATCATATTAGCTTGTCGAGGACTACTCTAACAAGATATGTTACTACAACTTCCTTATGAAAGTTTTGAAGCTAATTCATTCAATAAACTTGTTCTCAAACAAACACCAAGTAATGTGCACTAGTGCCTCTACACATATTACCTGTGAACCAAGGTATCATCCAACTCTTAGAGCGTGCATCATAATGCAAGTCTATCCAAAGCTACCGATGCCCTATCCCAAGAGATTCTATGTACTTGCAATAATTTAATATCAAACCATAGAGACATGTTTCATAATCACCATCATATGTAAATATATTCAATAGCATACATGATCTAAATGTTTCAACTAAATGCATTATGCGAATGAATATATAAAGTGCATAAGAATAAGGGATGTGTTATCAAATAAGAATGTATACATAAGAGTAGTTTGCATGTCATTGTATTGGCTTGCTAAGTACTACTTTAACACTCCATGTGTTTGAAAGAATATAGTTCAATCTTGATGCCATGAATAAAGACTTTTAGCAAGTTTCAAGCCTATTATTAGGCTTGATTGGTACTTCCTGAAGAGAGCATATGAGGGGCAAATATTAATGGTTATTGGTAAATACGAAAATAATAACGTGTGGTCCATTGCCATATCTTTGGTTCTTGTTGGGAATAGAAAACTTAGACTTAGTTTGTTGGAGAATGGTCAGATAACATTAGAGAATTAGAGGAGTTGGGATATTTGATAGGTAAAAAGGTCTTGTAGAGGCTTTGAAAGACTTGATTCCTAAGAGTGAGCATAGATTTTTTATTAGACACATGTATGAAAGTTTCAAGAAAAACTTCTAAGGACCAAAGCCCAAAGAACTCTCTAGGAGGCAACCTCTATGGTAAATAAGAACGATGTTTACAACTTGATGAAGGAAATGGAAAAAATTGATCCTCAAGTCAATGATGAAACTAAAACTTCTTTTGAATGGTTGAAAAAGATCCCTACCCTCCGTAGCACTAGAGTAGATTTCATTGCAAATATATTGTCAATACGATGTATTGGTAAATAATTTATATGAATCTCTCAATAAAAATAGTTTTTAGGTAAGGGATAAGTGTGTTATTATGTTTGAATAGACTAGAACTAGATCTATGACTAGGATCTAATAAAAAAGGGAAGGAATTGAAAATTATACTAGGACAATATGTCTTAACATTCTAAAAAGGATCAACAAATAACACAAATTGGCTATGGTTTAGTAGGAAAGAAGGTATTGAAGAGATAAATTTGAGGTTATAATGTTTTGGACAAGTATTTTGTTGACTGGCTAGTGACACTTGCATATGTGGTATGTTTCAACTGAATGGATGCTCATTTTGTCATGCATTTCTTGTTATCTCTAAAAAGAAAGGCAAGGCTAAGGATCAAGCATGGCCATGGGGAGGAATTGGTCAGAGATTACTAGTCCCCATCCTCGTCCCTACTTTTCAAATCAATTTCCTTGCCCGCCTACATACCCAATAGAAAGGAAAACTTTCTATCCATCTCCGCATCCAATGAAGGACTTTTGCGGGTATTCTCCATTCCCCATTTCTCATTCTATTTCTCAAAATAAATTAAATAAAAATATATAATTAATTAAAAGTTCATAAATTATAAGTTCGCTCAAAATAAATACAATTCAAGATCAACAAAATTAAAATAAGATTATTCTAAATAAATATAATTCAAATCATAAAGCATTACATCCATGATTTTGTTCATTCTCCTCAATATTCAATTCTTCTCATCATTAATTTAAATCATACAAATCCTAGTTAGCTAACATTTTTGTATTTTCTTAGTTCTTAAGGCATTTCTCTTTCTATTTAATTTTTAAAAAGTCTCTTTATAAAATTGTATAGAATATGCATGTGTTCTATGAACTTTAAATCTTTAGACATGTATTATTTTAATTAATATAATATACATATATATAATTTCAAATTATATATATTTAGATAAACAGTTCATAGTCACATACAATAAGTATAAAAATTCTACCAAAATAAAAATTCTAAACAAAAACTATGTCATGAATATATATATATATACACATATTGTTTTTGTCATTATTGATTACAATTGAAATTTATATTTAATTATACTTATTGCATTATCTTGATCAGAAGTAAATTAATTCATACATTATTATTTTGATAAAAGAAATAAAGTACGACAATAAGTAATTATTGATTTTCAATTGTAAAATTAATTCAATCAATATAAATATATATCATAAGTCTAATCTAAATTTAGCTTCATGTTTACGAATTATGGTAGTAGAGATGGAGGCAAAGGTGAAGATTCCCCATACCCATTCTCTAATCCCCGATGGGTATCCATTCAGACAGGTTAGGGGCAGATTCAAAGTGAAGAAAGAGTTATACCATACTCACTTCCACCTCCTCATGGTCAAAGTGAGAATTCCCCAAACATGCCTCTATGCTCGGTCAGCAATTAAAATTTCCAACCCCATCAGGTTAGAGTAGGCAAATTCCCACAGATAGTGGGTTAAGTTTCCATCCCTACTAAGGATCATGTAAATACTTGTTACAAGTAAGTTTACCAATTTTTGCCCCGTGGTGTTCTTGGCAGCAAGTACTGCATTAAGACTAACTATGACCTTGTGAAGTTCCTAATTTGAAGAGGTCTGTTAAGAGGCCCAAAAAGTTGAGAAGGAAAAGATACAAATGAATTGCAAAGAACACTTCAATAAGAAAAGCCTAGCTCATGCTTGCAATAAGTGTTTGTAAACCGTAACAAAGCTACTTGCTCCTATCTGGTGCATTCAGATTCAAGAGTATATAAGATATCTTCAACCAATGTGTAGCCTCTCCTACTTTTATTCCTTAGCCAAGAAAATGCAAAATAACTATCCTAATGCTCTCTTATGTGGAACATAGTCTTGAGTTCAAGTAATTAACTTCCTCAATTCTACATGTAATAGCAAAAATAGGCTACTTTTAGAGGTAAGGCCCATATTAAAGTTTTAGAGTGAAGCTCTACTTCGCAAACAACCATCTATAAAGTATATAAATCTAAGAGTTAGAAAGCAAGTGCTACTACAACTAAATCTTGAGCAAGGATAAGTAGTTCAAGAGATGGGCCAACCACATGAGGAGCATAATGAAATTCAATTGAGCGAGGCTAAAGCCAAGTGGATCAATAGAAGGGACAATTTCATGAGTATTAGAACCGAGTGCACCTGAAACATGATATGAATAAAGAGTTTGAGGTTTTAAGAGAATAAGAAAGCTAACCGCTCCTAATATCTTAGATAACATTAGAATGAGGGCATTGAAAAGGAGATAAACAATTCACAATGTGCAGGAATGTTTTCAAGAGCAGGGGTATTATTGAGAGCTCAAGTATATTTGAAGAATGTATCTAAGAGAAGAATCATATTATTAGGCAAAACAAGAATTTTCAAACAAATATCTTAAGTAATGTTGGTTATGGTAGCTTTTATGTATATCTATTATGAATAATGTTAGTTACGCATTTTTTACATATGAACATGTGGCAAGTTTTTAGTTATGATAGTCTTGTTTTTTTCTCATTATGTATTGTTAGAAGTGGCTTTTAGTTTTGTACTATTCATTAGTTATTATTAGTTTATGTTTTCTCATTCATTTTGTAAAATTTCTTGCAACTTTTGGGTTGTATAGGAAAATTGCAGTTCATATCTTGCTTGTGTGTTATTTTTAGTTTTGTTAGTTCTTGAAAGTTTTTAACGTTGCTTGTATGGTGCTTTTGATTGTGTTGAAAGATAGGTGGTGTGTAGGTTTTGGTTGTGGTTTTTGTTATTTTGGAAGGCCGGTAGTATGGTGGTTATATTTTTAAATATGTTGAAATGCAAGTAGTGTGGAGGTTTTGGTTGTGCTTTTATTGTGTTGGAAGCCAAGTAGCATGTAGGTTTTGATTGAGTTGGAAATGCGGGTAGTAAGAGGTTTTGATTGTGTTTTTTGTTGTGTTGCAAGCAAGTTTTGATTGTGGTAGTGTAGACATTTTGATTGTATTTCTAGTTGTGTTGGAAGCAAGTTTTGATTGTGTTTTTGGCTATGTTGGAGATAGGTTGTTGTTGCTTATGAAAATCTTTTAGTTCTATCATAAACATGTTTGGTTCTGGGATTTTTTTATAATAAACATGTGATTTGGTCTGATTTGCTATTTTGCAATGTGGTGTTTGTTCTGGCAAGTATACATGTTCTGGCAATTCTCAGAATAAATAAGCATTATATCCCCTTATATTATGCATCATTATTTTGACTCCTATCTATTTATTAAATAGGTATTTTGCGCTCTCTCTCTCTCTCTCTCAATGCAATTTCTTCATCATTTTTCATATTAACCAATTAAGTAATTTAGATTATGTTCAATAATATGAAATGATGTAAAGAGTAAGCAGGGAAATATCTCACAAAATTACATCAAAATCACATTGAAAATACTTGAACTACTTCATGAACATGCTAAAAATCAGCATTGTCAAAAAAAAAA
>JACGDI010005765.1:186431-221026 GCA_014898725.1 Jacaranda copaia
AAAAACAAATAGCATGAGAAAAATACACATAATTTTTGGACTTCTCAGAATCTCTATCATCTTCCAAAAGTATTGACACCATTTCATCCATATCTAGAACATTACTTTTTTCCATTACAACCTTCGCATCAACTATCCCAAATGGGTTCTTTGGAAGTCCAATTGCTGCGAAGGTAACTTGTTGTGGATCTCCACCAATGAACATAGTTGCAATGGAGTTTAGGGGTAGCAGTAGTAAAGCTTTTTCTTGGAAGATGTCCTTTCAGGCTCAACCACCAAAATTTTGGCCCTAATATTGCTTCTACTTTCAAGAGTTTTGTCACACCTCAAACCAAAATCAATAATTTGCTTCATCTTTATATTCTTTAAGGCTTAGCCAAAAAAAGGATGGAGAAGAGAGAGAGGCGGGGGATGGAAAAGGTGATGACAAATTAATGAAGATGATGGCAAATCTGTTCGTGTCTAAAGTAAGGATAAAGAAACAAAGGTCATTTGACATGAGAAAATTGACAAATAACACATCCACAACTTCATAAATGTGGATGAACCCTACGTAAGTCTCAATGTGCTAGAAAACTTTAATTTGAAAAGTAACAACTTTTCTACCTTTTTTTTTTTTTTCATTTGAAAATGAGTAGCATTTTTTACCCTTTTATGCCAAGAGGGTAAAGCAGCCATTTCATTTTCACAAGTTGTAATTGCTTTTTTTCCAACTTAATTTTCATTAAATAAACAAAACGTCACAACCCCACTTTTCAAAACACACAAAATTATTCCTAAAATATTCATTACTGTTCACTTTAAAAATCATTTCTCAATGTGTGTGTGTATACCAATGATTTTATCTACATATACACATTTATAATTAATAACAAAATATTCATTTCACTACATTAACTCAATAAGAAATTGACTGATGTGACATTTATAATAAAATTTGTTCCCTCCTAAATTACTACCTAACAAATAGTTTTCTTTCAAAATACTCTCCACCTGCTCTCCAAATAAAAACAAACATTACATTCCCCCTACCCTTCTTTTCAAAATACCTCTCCCCAAAACATTTTCCACAATTCATTCAAAATGCAAACAAAGGCAGTGTTTGATTATGTTTTGGCAAAACAAAATAGGTTTTGCCAAAACATAATCAAATATACATTCTGTTTCCCTCCAAAATACTAAAATAGGTTTTTCCAAAAATAATATCTCTTATCCTTCATTATTTCTAAAACTTCCAGATTTCCCCATATATACACATATATATTACATATATTTTATTATTATTTTTACAATAAAAAAATTACTCAATTCTATTTTTACCCTAAAAATCTAACAAAAAAGTATTGATTTAATCCCGACAGTAAAATTTGTCTCTTTCAAAAATATAAACAAACATACCAACACTTTTCGAAATAAATTTCTAATTTTCCCTAAAACATAAACAAACATTCGTTAAATTCCCCAACACAACTTTCACATTTTCCAACCCCCTTCCAAAAATTATTCTCTCAAAACATATAATACAAAACATAACCAAACATTACCAAAGCCTTTGTCTTTGCCATTACCTTATTCCATTTGTTGCCTATCAAAGCCTCCTAATATCACAACAATTTCTTCATTGGTTTGATGGTCATTAGTTTCTTTCAATTCATCAACTTCAGTCTCTTGTTATGAGTTAAAAGTGATTGTCTATATGCTCTTATCCTTCCAGTTTCTTCTCTATAGAGTAGTGTACTTCATAGGAGGTTGATGATCCAATAAAAACAAAAGTACTTGCTCTATTATATTCTTCTTTCGCTGAGGCACATGATAGAATATTTTTTGCCTCAACATTCACTGAGATCATTGATTGATAGTCCTCTCCAATCCTTTGAAATGACTTGACCATTTTGATTCTTAGTTGGAATAATAGGTTCAATGCTTCAGTCTGTACCCAGTAAATGATAGCAAGTTTTTGATTTTTGGCACAATTCATTCACGAAGGCTATACGATGCATTGGATCTTTCCAAAAGCATGACATGTATACAATATAAGGAAGGCGGATATTTCCTGATCTTGAGTGATCAATCATGTGTGGAAGCATAATCTTTTATGTGATAAAAAGAATATATCTTAAAATTATGAGAATTTATTGGCATTTTCAAAATGAAGTAAATTGAAGGGTAGAAGAAGTTGTAAGACTTGAATGAAGGAAAAAACGGGTCGTTAGGATCCTGGATGCATTAGTAGTTTCACTTGATATGAATTATAAAATATAACCAACTCAAAAATCAACACTGTTTTTAGTGATCTTGCGACTGAATGAACAGAAGTTAAGGTTATCCATAATTGTAGGATCCCGGAGAACTCAGTTTGTTTGTGTGTGTGCGCGCGCGCGCGTCTGTGTCCATACATACATACATACAGAGTCGTGTATGTAATATAATGACATGATAAAATGCATGTAGTATAATTGTAAGAATTGACGCCTTAAATCCATTGTTCATTGTAACAACACTATGTACTTCAGTTGTCATTTCAATCATCAGATTTCAATCCACTAACTGCTACATCATCTTTGACAAGGGGGAATATGTATATCAGTAAAGTTCATCTTGGTATACAAAATAAAATAACCAAAGTCAGTGACGCATTACAGCACAGTTTCTGGAAAACTAATTTCGGATGAAAAAGGTTCTACTTTAACTTTTCTGTTTAATAATCAACTACATGCAGAATGTGTTGCGTAAAGTAAGAAATGTCCTATTTTCCAAAAGTGATCACCTGACAGTGAGTCAAATTTACAAAACATCATTCACTTTTTATTTGATTTTTGTACAAATGAAACAATAAAACAGCATAAACTACAGCAAGAAAGAATGTGAAAAAGAATACAAATTACCATATGATTGGGATAGAGAATTCAACACCTCAGCATCCAAAATCAGGCTTTCTGCTGCCACCCCTTTGCAGGTTGATGACGCAGAAAAATTGCTTTACAAATTTATCAAATGCATTTTCCACTTGGTGAAGAAAAATCTCTACAAATTCTAAAGACCAAGTATTATAACCCCACTGAGAAAAGAATACATGGAAATTTATTGAAGCAATGCTGTATTATTATCTGAATAAAATATTCACTAAGAAGCATAAAATTGCAACTAAAGTACCTTCTTCATTGTCGGATGAGTGCAACTTCTAGTATTATTGCTAAAAACTTTTCCATCTTAGAGCTCTTTCTGTTTTCCAAGGACATAACAGTATTAGACATTTAAATGGAGACGTCAATTCATGTTTGGTGTGCATGAACCACAAGAAAATCAAACAGAAAAGGGGTGATGAGCCAAAAATATAATGATAGTGAATCTGTCAAAATTATAGATAACATACGAAACAAAAGTATATGTGATGAAGCAATGAGCTCAAGAGAAATAAAGGTAAAAGAATGGATTAGAAACAAAAAATAATCACCAAATTCATATTTCCAAGAAGAAATCAAGATCTACAATAGCAATTAGAAGCACAAGTTCACACGTTTCTCCCTAAGCTCCACAATGTGGAAAAAGGACCTCTCTAGTAAGATTATTCAAATTGGTTTATGTCTTCAACAGCAACTTCATTGGTTACTAAAAAATGTGCTATTCAAGTTATCACTATTTTACTGGTTATTATACGGTTTTTCAGCAGCAGCTGACAAACTAATGACCATATTCAGTGAAAGGTAATTGAATAGAAAATCCACAGCTAAACAGCATCCATCTGATTTCCAGAAACTGGAATATATAAGAGTACAGCAAAAGAACAGTAATAAGAAAGAATTGGCCTTTGAATTGTAGGCTCCATAAATCAAAAATGGACACAGAAACCTGATTCAGGCAACATATTTGTCATGTCTTTCGGTATTTTAACTGAACTAGTTTGGCCTTGTACTTGTTTTTTAAGTAAGAACAAGAAAAGAGCACCTGGCATGTAGGCAAGTTGATTCCAAACAGGTGAGTATAGAGCTTTAGAGAACCATAATATATCTTCAGACACATTATCGTATGCTTCTTTTCTGAATCAGTTAAAAATACACTAAGATCGTTCTTTTCCTCCCTAAGACACATCACTTTTCTTGTTAAACAAATAGCATCCTTATTAGGAGTCTGCACCCAAATTGATCGGCATGGACAATCATTCCAAGTCCAAGTCACCTCTTAATCAATATCCCACAGTTTCAATATCTGCTTCATTTGCCCCAATACCAATAAGGTCTCTAAAAAATTTGATTACCTTTTAAGCTAATAAACTCCCCTGCCTTTCCCTTTCCAAGCACCCTGAACTCCAAGCCAGCCCCAGCATTAGTTATGAAAGGTGAGAGGCATGAGATGGACAAGAAGCACTTTTTTAAGGCGAGAGGTGGGCAACTAAAAGGCAAACAAGACGACAATAAAGAAATAAATTAAGACATATACAGTGCATTAAGAAAACAAATATACATAAAAACAGAAAAAACTAAAAAATAAAAAACATTAAAAAAAAAGATAAAAATATAAAAAACAGAAACAAAAAAAAGTGTAAAAAAGGAAACAAAAAATAAGGAAAATTAAAAAAAAATACAGAGAAAAATAAAATAAATGGAACAAGAAACAGAAGAAATGATTAAGAAATGAGAACCCAACCAAAAATATTGAAAACTTGGTGGAGAGAGAGAGAGAGAGAGAGAGGGAGAGAGAGGGAGAGAGAGAGAAGAGAGGAAAAGAGAGACGAGCACGAAAAACAGAAAAAAGCACTAACCTACCTTGTCACCGCAGTTTGTTGGAGTTTCCAGCAATGGAAGGGGGCTGGAGGAGCAGCAGTGGCAACAGTTGACGAGGCTGGAGGTGCCGGAGGCTGAAGGTAGGTAGAAGACAGTATGGGCTGCTGTTCTCATTGACATCTTCATTTTCTGGGGTTGGTTTTTCATTTTTCCTCTTTTTTTCTTCAGTTTGAAAATTGGGCACTGAAAAATGTCACCCTTGTCGCCCTTCTCACCTCTTGCTTAGCCGCTCCAAGCTGCAATCTCCATCCCTCTGTCTGGGAGATTTCATCTCACCTGGCCAAGAAGAGGCCGGGAAGCCTCACCTCACCTCCTACCTCAGGCGACCATCTTGGGTCAGCTACAGCACTGTCATTTTTTGTTAAAGCCTTGGCAGCTATAGTGCACAAGAAGACCTTTTATTTCTTTCTATTAAATTGTATCTCAATCCCAAACAAATTAGTCTTCGTAACATATTTTCCAAATTTTGACCCCTGTGGGAAACGTCTGAGTTGTACCCCTGGTCGTGCGATTTATGGCAAGAAATCATGCATTCTGCTTTACTACCCTCAGGACCTTAGATAGTTGATACAGACAAGAAGAAATGTTAAAGGATTGTTTCATCAAATTATCAGAGAATATTTGTGTACAGCACAAGAAAGAGTAAAATGGTTGAACTATATAAATCTTCCTCAAAAAAGTAATTACCTTCTGACATTACTTTTACATCAAATCCAGAATAGAACAGCACATCCAAATCTCTATACCAGCATGCAAAATGCCAGATGGCAGGCCTTGCAGATTATCCGTCCTGCAAATCAAAGTAAATCAAATGGTCAAACGACTTTTCTGAAACAAATAGTGATATTTATACTTCCTCCCTATCTGTATTCTTTAACATGAAACTCCATTAATTGCATGGAAATATCAGGGTTGAGTAGAACATCAGCCTGTGAACCACATCCACGTATAAATAAAACTCATGATGTAAGTAACTGATTCAAATTCATATAAACATGACAAGAAGGATTTAAGAACTTTCTTATTAATCACAATATTACCACTACTGAAGAAAAAAAGTTCAGCTAATTTTTCTTTTTTTAATTTTCTCCACTATGTTCTCAACATGCTACTGAAAAAACACTATGTTCTCAACACGCTACTGAAAATCAAGGTTCGATCATACAGCAAGATAACTGGTACTCAGATTGATAATCTGAAGCTTGACAATGTCAAAGCTAAGCCAATTGTTAAGCTCTGGACAGACATAATTGTACAGTCAAGTGATAAGCTAACTCAATTATTAAGCTGATGGATCTATAGCAAAGGAACTTAGCTGTGATGACTCTTATTTCGGACTAACCTATGACAGCAAAGAATGCATTTCAGTGCTCTTTCCACATAACACAGGGGGAAAGGTTGTGTTGTCAAGCCCTTCCCTGACTAAGAGCCTCCACGAGAAAATGATGGCAACCAAACATCCACTCTCAAATTTATAATGATTAGTGTATATCCATGCCCTGCCACTTCGTTAAGTAGTCTCAACACATCAAGAGAGTTAGGGTATTCACATTTCAGTAAACAAACAAACCAAATTGAAACTGAATTTGATTCTATCAAAACCATCCAAAAGTTTTGGTTCGGTATTGAGTTTTTACTTTTACAGAAAATTTGGTACTTGGTACACTTTTGGTTTACCATATCGTACCAAATATCAAATAATTACTTCCATAGAATCTTAATATTTAATTCTATTAGACATGTTATTATGTTATTATTTAATTTAACCTTTTTTTCCTACTAAAACTAAAAAATAGTAGTTAAAAAATGAAATTATATTTTATTGTAACTATTTTATTATTTTAATTTTCTAAAAGAAAAATCAACAACTTAATTACCAAACCCAACAAACCAAAAGAATAATTCGTTTTTGCCATTTCAGCATACTGAATTTTCAGTTTACCAAAACTTCAATTCAGTTTTTTCACGTGAACGTGCCTAGAGATCATTCCTCCATCAAATAGTGAGAAGGGTATGAAGCATTGTTTTATTCTCTTGGTCCAAAAGTCATGAATATATAATACAAGATAAACTTTATTTGCAACAAGACGGGAAACAGAAATGGAAGGAAGGAAAAAATGTTACTTCCTTGGGAAGCGGATGCCTTATTTCCGTTCACTTGAGAGATTGGAGAAAAAAATCCTGTTGGGCTGCAATATTTGAAAGAAGGTGCAAAAAGTAACCATTTTCTATCAGCCTACCCCTAGCATCACACTGCAATACTTTCATCTCACACACAGCATAATCTCTATAAGGGTACTCAGCCTTTTAAGATACCTGACTCTCCATTTCTGCCATAAGTAACTAGCATAGAAACTTCACCATCCCATTTTGTTAATCATATAGCATCATCATCAACAGGTATGCATTAACCACGGAAACTCCGCAGTACTGGGTAGACATGCAGTGTCTCTAAGTAATACATTAATGTAGAATGTGAATCAACTGCTAAACTTAAGGGTAAAATGTTTGTTTCCAATACCACATAAAAAGGATTTATTAAAGAGATGACAAAGCAGTTTCCACCACAAATAGAGATAGAATGTCACAGATAAGGTGATAAAGCACCCTTTCAAATGAAAAACAAGAGCACAAAAAAGAAGATACTTCGAGAATTATATGTAATATGTTAAAGAAAAAACAAAGAGAGAGAAGAACTTCACTTGACTCACACTTGCTTAAAGATCTCTGGCTATTCTGGTTCCTGTCCTGCAAAAACATTGTCTCATGGCAAAGGGTATCTATCAGATGTATGAGTTTTGCACGAACCAGAATTCAAAAGGTCTGATAAAAGACAGGGCCTTTTTCTGCTTGAAGCCTTCAACATACATAACCATGAAAATTTGTCTTGCCAATTGCTAGACCAATTCAGAGAAGCATTTAAAATATAATATTCTATCTGCCCAAAGTGCCCTCTCTTTGATCAAGAATCCCCTGTATTAACATTGTATGAGTTTGACGATTGAGTGGACAACCACTTTTTTCCATGACACCAACCAGCTCAGAGCATCCATTTACAAAGCCCCTCTTCAGCAAGCCATCAATCAAAACTTTCCAAGCCACTTCATCATAATTGTAACCACAGTGAAGCAGCCTACAGAAAGTTGCCTTAGCCTTCTCATCATTTCCCTGGTCATACAACCCACAAACAAGCAGCTTATAGGACTCTATATGAGGTAAAAGTCCATGCTTGAGCATGGCATCAATAAAATTCATGGCTTCCTCATAAATTTTCATTTTGCAGCAACAATCTACCAGCTTGTTATACATGTCTTCATTCAGACACATTCCACATTGTTTCAAATGGTCAACCAACCTCATGGCTTCTTCAAGGCGCCCTTCCCTGCAAACTCCAGTGATGAGTGCACTATAAGTGTTTATATTTGGTGCACAACCATGATCTTTCATTTTCTCAAGAAGCTTAAGAGCAGTATCATGTTCCACTATTTTCCACACATCAGCAATGTTAATGGAGCCACTGTTTGGCTTTCGATCATGCCCTGATCTACCACCATTTCCATTGATTAGTTTCTCACGTGAGAGGTGTTTGATTAAAACTGAATAGGTATAATGAGATGGTTCATACCCAGCACCAATCATAGATTTGAAGGTATTAAAAGCAAGATTTAAAAATCCTGAACGTCCATATCCATCAATAAGTACTGTGTAAGCCATCAAATCTGGCTGGACCCCTTCTTCTTTCATTTTAGCCATCACATCCTCTGCTTCTTTTAACATTCCTTTGTTGCAATATGCTAGAAGGAACGATGTGTATGTGCAGACGTCAGGTTTATATCCCAGAGCAATCATATTAGTAAAAACTTTATAAGCACTGTCAAAGTCAAATTCTTTTAACATTTCCTCAATGATAATAGAGTAAGTAACAATCGTGGGTTTCATGCCACCCTCCAACATCTTTTTCAGAAACTGTAAAGCTTCAGGTAGTTTTTTCACTTTGCACAATCCATTAATCAACACATTGTAAGTGTACGAGTTTGGAAGACACCCCCCTGTATTCATTCTTTCAAACAGAGCTATGGCAAAGTCAACTTTCTCTGCATTACAGTATCCATCAATCAGTGCAGTGTACATAACTTCATTGAACTTTATGCCCTTCTCTTTGAGGGAGTTAAATATGCCATACGCCTTGTCAACACTCCCTTTTTCACACAAGGCATCAATAAGGGAACCATAGGTTAACTGATCAGGAACTACATTGCTCTCTTCCATTAAACTGAGCAGCCGAAGAGCACTATCTATGTCACCTTCTTTACATTGTCCACATACTAAAAGATTAAAAGTCACAAGATCTGGAGAAAGCTTTTGCTCTAGCATCTTACTAAGAAGTGCCATTGCTTTATGCACTTTTCTTACCTCACAGAGTCCAGATATTAACTCATTATAAGTACGCACATTTGGACTGCAACTTTTCAACTGCATCAAGTTAAATATCTCAAAAGCAGCATCAACCATTCCCTTCTTACAGTACCCATTAATCAAAGCATTATAAGTCACCACACTAGGAACCAACCTGTTATCTAGCATTGTGTTCAATATTTTCCTCCCTTCATCAAGCATACCATCTTTACATGTACGATCAATAACTACGGTGTAAGTGTGAACATTTGGCGCACAACCTTTCTCCTTCATCTCCTCAAACAAGCTCAAAGCCTCCAACCTCCTATGTACACCACATAAAGCATCAATTAGAATTGTGTAGGTTTGGACATTTGGAAAACAATTATCATCCCTCATTTGCAAAAAGAGCGTCTTTGCCTCATCCACCCTCCCTGCTTCACACAACCCGTGCATCAAATTATTATATGAAACCTCATTCCTTCTACAACCCTTTTGTGGCATAGTCATGAAAATTTTATTCGCGCTATCTACATCCTTTTTCCTACAATGTCCTAAAATGAATGATGTGAAAGTATGCGTATCCGGCTTCAAACCAGCCAGCAAAATCATACTTAAATAATACTCAGCCTCACTCACATTACCCAATTTACAATAAGCATTAATCATTGTATTAAATGTATATATATTTGGTGACACCTTATCATCCAGCATCTCTCTATAAACAGATTTCATATCATTGATCATCACAAAGCGCGCCAGCGACATCAGAAGCATGTTATAACACCTAAGAGTAAGTCTAAGCCTAAAGTTGCCATCATCACCACTATTCATCTCGCGCAAAATACCCAATGCGAAGCTAGCATCCTCCACCGTCTCACATGACCTAACCATTAAAATCCAGGTTTTCTCCGCATCTCGAAATGATTTATTCTTTATCAAAATGCGCAAAAGGGAAGCGTAAGCTTGGACATTGGGTTTAAAAGTAGGGGCACGGGACAGAAAATTGAAAAAATTAAGGGCAATCTGAGGATTGAGATGAGGATGCTGGGAGAGGAAAGAGGAGAACAGAGAAGGCGATATAGTTGGGATCAACTTTCTGAAAGAAGGGAGCTTCTGCCAATTGGGTTGGCATAGGAGGGAAAACAATTGAGAAGAGAGGTCAGCTACAGGCAGGTCGGGTTGCGAAATGGGTTCGGGAGCAATGGAAAATGAGAATGATTTGATGAATGAGGAAAGGACAAAAATGGAGGACTGACCTGAGGACAGCAATGGTGGTCGTGTGACGGTGGTGGTGGCGGTCGATCGAATCATTCTAAACGGGGATCGGACGGCGGACGAGGAGCGGAAGACGCCATTCATGAATGATGTTTCGTGTTAGAAGCTATGAATCATGGATCGAAGGAGGAGGGGTTCCGGTGAAAAGTGGGAACTGGAGAAAGGTTTTTGTTGCCCGTTTGAGCGTAGCGTCCAGCGGCTGCTGTGAGTGGGGATTGTTGGCTGGGTCGGGCAGCCTACATGGGGCTCCGCCCGTTGGGTGATGTGGTGTGGTCGCGTCGAGACTCTATTTTAAAAATTTCTTTTTCGTTATTCTAATTTAGACCAAAAATTTAGCGCCCGTTTGACTTTATTTTCATTTTTAATTTTTATTATTTTTAAAATTTAAAAAAATAATTAAGAAAAATGAATTGAAAATAAATTTGTATTTAGATATATTGCTGGAAAAATAATGATTATAGAGGATTTTGTAGGTTGTAGATGAATAAAAATAGAAATAATAAAATAGAAAAAGAAACTATATAGATTATTTGAAAATGTATTTTAAAAATCAAAATTAAAATAATGTAAGGCGAAAATGTATAAGTGATGTATTTTAACTTTTAAATAACAAAAAATATGAAAATCTAATATATATATATATATATATGAAGTAAAATGATATTTTCTATTTTAAATATATTTCTTATATGGAAATGATATGGATAAGTTAGTTTTACTCATATGTACCATAATTGTGTTTGATTTGATCGACTATGAATCACACACAATTATGACCCGATTAGATTAGCATGTATTATGATGAATTAATATACTCGTTTGAAGAGAGATTGTAGTTCCTTTCAGGAATTCCGTAAGCTTACATTCATATTTGATTTTAAGGATTGAGACACACTACTTTCTTAGTTTCCATTATTGCCCTCATTTGCGCTATTTAAATGAGACTAACGTAGTTTTTCTCACATTTCATATTCTTCATTTTCAGTGAGATAGCATCCATAAGAAAGTGCATTTTTCTTTTGTCTTCTACAAGCTTTGCAATTAGGTTCTGGGTACAAATTATTAGTTAGGATATTGGTAATTAAGGTATGAATTTTCTAGTATTTGGACCATTCTTTTGTTTTTAGATAAATATTAAATCTTTTTTCATTTATTTCCTTTTAGTATGTTATATAGTTCTACACTTTTAATCAGAAGTTATTTAATATTAATTAAAAGTCACTAATTTTAATTTTATTCATTAAATTTTTTAAAAAATTAACATTTATCATGGGCCTTGAATTAAAACCTAACCCACTCAATTTATTGAATTGAATTGATTTTATTTTTAATTAAATATAAAAATTAAAATTAATTCATGAAATATCTATCTATTTTATTTTTTAAAATTCAAAACAAATTCTTAGTTCATATCGGTATATTAAGTAATCAAGTGAAGACTATTAAGTAGGCTAGTTATGGCATTTCTATTTTATTTGTTTGAAAAAACATTACAGGATTTTAGCTAATTAAAAAATTATAAGCTCTTATTAAATCAAAATAAAGAGTGTTGAGCTTATTTTTAAACAGCACTTTACTTTATATATATATATATATATATATATTAGATTTCCATATTTCTCTCTCTTTTTTTATGTCAATATGTTTCCATATATAACATACATTTAACTTTTTATATTAATTTTTGTAACTCCCTATATTAATATATTATTTTTGTATCTCCTTCTTATATTATTAATTTTATTCTTTTTGCCTAAATCAACACACACACATATAAATAATAATATTCTATCAATATTTATTTTAATATTAATGTAAAAATATTATATTAGTTCATCTTTTGTAACCCCATATATGATTTTGATAAATATTCAACATATATATACATATTAATATACAATTTTTATAATTCTTTATTTTAATATATAGTTTTTGTACTTCTTTTTAAAAATATTGTCTAATAGTTCCTTCTAATATTTGTGTTTACTTCCTCAAAATTTATTTTTATAATAATTATGGATAAATACACACACATATAATCAGGTCTATATATAAGTTTATTCGTCAATACAATTTAATCAATGTCTTGCTTAAGCTAAAAATCCTAACAATAGTTTATATTGAAAATTATTTAGACATACAATTTACTCCTTCAAAACAAATTAATATTTATATTTTTTTCCCTACCTCTATATAATCATTCTGTTTGTGAATTAAATTGTTTTTATTAAACAATGCAAATATTTTATAATATTTATATTGTTTTCTAATATTTTTCATTTTTAATTTATGAATCAGCATAATTTATAAAAAAAATTGAGTTCTAATTTAAGTATTCCTTTTTTGTGATAATGATGTGGATAGATTAATTTTATTCATTCTTTCATGTCAATATAATTTTGTATTTGTTATTTTATAAATATTTATTTTAAATTTTAATACAAAAAATCTATACTATTTAATTTCTATAACTACGTGTTTAGTTTTAGTAAATACTCGATGTGTGTGTATATATATAATATATTAATATAATGTAAATTTTTATAATAATTTTTATATCTCTCTTTTTCGAATTTATAATGTTTATAACTCTTTATTATTTTACCTAATATTTATATTTTTTTAATGTAATTATGGATGAACATATTCATATGTATATATACATTATTATGTATATATAGGTGATTTATCAATATTATAATTTAATTAATAGGTATCGCTTCATGTGTATTATGTATATATAAACCTTTTAAATATATAGGTATTATAGTAGTATAGAATTTATTATAATTTAACTTTTATACTACATTATTCTGTGAGTTATCTTTTATTCCAAAATTTAATATTTTAAGTAAGTTAAATCAGTTAAATCATAGTTAGGAAAAATTCTTAAATCTAACATAAAAATCTTTAAAAATATATTTACTAGAATATTCTAAACATATTGTTTACTATTTAAAAAATATAAAAAAAATATATATGTTACCTTTTTTCTCCAACTCTATACGATCATTTTCTTGGTATGTCAAAAATTATTTTCCTTTCTTCAAGATATATGTAGTTGTAATGCTGATATCTCTTTCTAATGTTTTAAATTTTTATGGTAATGAACTAAGATAATTTATAAAAGAAAATTTTGAAATCTCAAATTTATGGCAAATTAAAATATTTTATCTTCCATCACCTATGTTCATTTTCCAATGTTGAATTCTTTAATTTCTTCAAACTAAGTCAATGTGAAAGAGATTTTCTTTATTTTATCTTCTACAATATTTATGAAAAATTTATTGAATTTATAAATTGATTTAACATTTAGGCATTAATTTTTGTCTAAAAATAGATTAATGAATGTGATTTGATATAATGATACATAAACCATATTCATATAAAATATTATTATGTCTCATTTACATCATCAACTATATTATATCAATAAAATTTTTAATTTTTTTAAGCATTATATTTGTAAAATTTATAAAAAAGTATTAATATCTAAATTATAGTTAAAATTAATTAAAAAAATTTTAAATTTATGGTTGCATTTTCATATCTCATTTTTCCATTTTTTACAATTTGAAAACAAAAATACATAATTTTTTATATATTTTCACCTAACATTATTTTTCTTTTATTTTTAAAATATATTTTTCAATAACCTATGTGCCCGTTTACTTTGAAGGATGAGACAGGAAGAAGGTCCACATCCTGTCTCATCCCATGTTTACTTTAAAAGATGAAAGCCTTGTAAAAACATGTCCCCCACCCACCCACCCACCCATTGTGCAAATTTTTTAAAGTGATGAGTCATCTCATCTTTGAGATGGAATAGTTTTATCATACATTTGGCGTTGCAACTTTAAATAATTTTTAGTTGCGGCACTAATCAAAAAATTTAAAAATATTAAATATTAAAAATATATTTATATTAAAATAATTAAAAATCCATATATAATTTGTGTAAAGATATTGTATTGGAATGAAGAAAAAATAATTTCTTTATGCTAAATAGAAAAAAGAAGAAATGGTTGGATGTTGTATTGACATGGGGAAAATTTAATTTTTTTATGCTAAATAGAAAAATATTTTCATTAGAGGTACTTTTGTATTTTATAATTTATCCAAGTTTTATAATTCATGTTTATGTAAATGTTCTCAATACAATAATTTAATTTTATCATTTATATCATCTTACAAAGTAAACATCCAATTAAAAATATAAAACTATCCTAATTCTACTCTTCATCCCTCATTTCATTCTATCACCCCACATCTCATATCACAAAGTAAATGAACCCTATATATCTTCTCTCAATAACCTATATATTTTCTCTCTATTTTATTATTTATATTTCTTTCCACCTATAATATACTAAACCCAATATAATCATTACTTTTCTAATAATCTATCCAAATACAAACTCATTTTCAATTTATTTTTACTAACTAATTTTTTAAATTTTGAAATTGATAGAAATAAAATCTAAAAATTAAAATAAACCCAAACGGGCTTTTCTCAAAAAACTTTCTTTTCCCTTTCAAAATACTGTGAAAATATCTCAAGTATTACATTTCGTCTTTCAATTTTTTTTGAATCAGCATGTACCCCTTATTATGTATGAATTAAATTAATTATAATTAAAAATATAGTATAACTATAATTAAAAATATAATTTATATACATTAATCTAATTTCATATAAAATGAAATTCAATTCATAATGTGCTTTTTAATAAAATACATGATACAAAATTAAAGATTTTTTTTGCAAAATCATAATTTATGAATTTGAGGGATAATGAAAAGTCATTCATCACAACATCATTGCAATTATAAAGGCACAATATGAAGAAAAAAAAAACTATATTTTTTCATAATGAAAAACAACTCAATAAAATTAAGACAACTCTAATAAAAGGAAAAAAATATAATGCCTAAAAAAATGAAAGATAATAAACAATATTTAGAGCATAAATATCTGTTGCAAATAAAAAATAAACTCAAACAAGAGGTGAAAATTATGTTAAATTATTTTAGAAAGTAAATGTTATACAAAAAGATATTTGTTTTACATATATAGAATTTCGCAAATCATTCTTACTTGTACTATCTAATTTAAAAATAAAATGCAAAAAAAGGATCAAAATCTAAATTTATAGTATGATTAACTTCGATTTGTCAAAATATTAATTATAAAAACTAAATAAGTTATGATTTTTCACTTTCAAATATTAAAACGAATAAGAAATTATAAATACATGTAATAATTTATAATATATTATTTTTCTATAAGCTGTTGTTGCCTTTGTCTAATTTTCATCTATCCATTATTTTTTTCTTTTTTATATTTTTTTAATTTTACCACCTATTATATTTTCTTATTTAAGAAAATTACAAATTTTTAATTATTTATTTTTTGCATGTTTGAATCATGAGTATTCATGAAAATTTTGCACAAGTAGAATAATTGTTAACCCCTTGATGATTTATATTGATTTAATTATGACGAAATTATATTCCTCATTATATGCTGAAAACATGCAATTATATGCTAAAAGCATGCAATTATATGCTAAAAGCATGCAATTAAAATGGTGAATATCTTTTTATATTATCTGCTGCAATCTTTCTATTCACTGGAATTAACTTTCCATAATTAAGAGATCTCTTGTAGATTTTAACCCAATTCACATCATTATGATTTAAGAAAGAAATCAATCATGCTGTACTCATTCATGTATCTGCAATTTATGGTATTAATACATATTTACCATAATATACTATTTCCTTATTTGATCCCAACATATATTTACCAAATTAAGATTTTGTGGCTATTGGATATGAGGTTATAAATAAGAAAATATGTAGTATCATTTTAGTGCAAATCACTTAGTTGGGAAGAGATCTTTGTTAGGAATTTTGAGGAGTTGTGTGATACTATCATACACATTTTTTGCTTAAATATTGCTAATTCCTTACTTGAGTTGTATTTTTGAGAGACCTTGTAGTGAAGAAAGTCAAGGAGAGTTTGCCTTAAATAGACTTGGGGAGAAGAGGACAAAGTGGTTTGTATCTCGAAGGACCTAGTAGTGAAGAAAGACAAGAGTTGTACCTACTCTCAAGGGACCTTATGAAGAGAACTAATCGGGCACTTGATTGTTCTAAGGACCTCTAGGTGAAGAAACTAGTAGAACAGTATCGTGTGGCATCTTCTGCAGTGTTTTGATTTTTGGTCTAAAATGAGAGTCTAGAGCTTGTTGTCCATAGTGGCAAAACTCATGCATCAGTCCACAAAGGTTATGTAAGTGAAACTAACAAAAGTTCCCCTGGGCCAATTTACAACACAGCTAGTTTTACAGTACTCTAAAATTTGTCTTATCTTGTCTAGAATTTCAGTTTAGCTCTTTATGAAGAGCTAGTTTTCACCCTGCTAGGGTGTTTCTAGTCCTCAACTTTCCTTCTGTCAAATTACTGTATTTATTTGTAAAATATTATTATATCTTAATTAATTTAACAGGTTCAAAATTCTTAGCAAAAGCTTAGGTAGAGGAGTAGGTTTGCCGAACCTCTATAAATTTTGAGTGTCCATTTACTTCTATTTTTACTACTTTAATTATGACTGGTTCGACTGGTAGTGTAACTAATATTTACAAATTCCAGCCAGTGATTGAATCATTTTCTACAAAAGACTTAAATCGTTTTGAAAGGCCAAAAAGCTTTTGAGTGATAAAATTCCACTGCATTAAAATCTTTTAAGCCTAATCCCCCCCTCTTAGGCTTATAATGACTCTCAATTTGCATCAGAGCATTGATTCTCTATATTATGGTGTAACTACTTGAGTAAAATATCCTATGGCCACTAACACTTTTTGATGTCTTTGCAAATGGGCAATCGCATAATTAGCCTCCATTGTTTGATATTTCCAACTATGCTACATGGAAAAACTAGATACAAGAATATATAATTTCCTCGGATTTTGATTTATGGAAAGTGGTCAATGAAAGGTCGATAGCTCCAATAAAATTGGTCGACCAACAGATGGTTCCAAAGAAGTGATGAGAACTATCCGGTGATGATAAAAGGGCCATCTTAATGAATGTAAGGACCAAAAATATTCTATTGTGTGCTCTTACAAAAGAGGAGTACAACGGCATCAGTATATGTGCTAAAGCAAAGCAAATGTTGGAAATGTTGCAAGTGACTCACAAAGGTACTCGTTAGGTTAGTCAATAGATAATTGGTCTTCTTATTCACAAATATGAAATGTTCTAGATGAAACCTAATGAGACCACAAGTCAGATATATGCGCATTTCATGGAAATTATAAATCCCATGTTCACACCCACTAGAACTATAAATGAAAATAAGTAAGTCCGAAAGATTCTTAGATCGCTTCCCAAGAAATGGACAACAAAAGTAACTATTATTCAGGAGGCTCAATCTTAGCAGGATAACCATGGGTGAATTGGTCATATCTCTCACATCCTATGAGATGATGTAGCTAAACAAAGATGAAGGTTTGCAAACAAAAGCCAAAAAGAATAATATCGTTAATACATGTCATGATTCTAATTGAAAACTTCAAGAAGATCTTGATGAAAATCAAGTTGAGGATGAGATCTTGATTCACGGAATTAAAGCAACTAACAAACCTTGAAAGGAAATTTCAGAACAACAAATCAAAACCAAAAAGAACCAATCTGGAAGTACAAAGTACCAAGCTACCTCGTTGCTATAAATGTAATGAAATTAGACACATAAAATCAAATTGTCCTCAATTGAAGAAAAATTCAAAACAAGCCAAAGTTAAGGTAATGGCAACCACATGGGACGAATACGATGGTGAATAATTTGAAAATGAAACGAATTGATTTATGGTAAATCAAGTAAGAACCTTTTCATGCTCTAATTATAATTCAAGTGATGAAATTGACATAAATCAGGGTGTGCAAAAAATTGCTTAAGCTTTATGAAATGCATGTTAATATTTTTGTTAATAAGAATAAAGCTTAGCAAGATAAAGTGGATTATTTGCGGGAAGAATTGGATAGAGCTCATGAAGATAAGTTTGAAGTGAAAATGGCTACAAATAGAGAGACCCTTGATGCTAAATGCAAAAAGAAAATAAATGATTGGCTTATTAAAGAGAATAGTTCTTTGAAGAAATAAATAGAAAACATGAGCCGTGAAATCAAAAGAAAATGGTTGTTGAAGAATGTCTTCATGCTAGAATGGATTTAGATGAATGTTCCACAAGTGTTAAACACACACACATACATGTTCCGCCTAGAACTAATACTAAAAAGGGGCCAAAAATTTAGACACCCAAGAATTAGAAAAATGCCAAATCAGTTTCAACAACTACCAAAAAGAATTTCAAACCAGTCTAAAAAACCTACTTTACTTGTGGTAGACCTAGTCATATCAATTATAAATGTCCGATTGAAAAACTTATTGGTTCCATTTTGTTTGGGTAAGAAAATTATCTACTACTAACCATGAAGAACCCAACATAGTTTGGGGACTTAAAAAAAACCAATGTTTTGTAAGTTCATGCCGAGGAACATTCTAAGAAATAGAAGTGGTGCTTGGATTTTGGATGTTCTAGGCATATGACGGGGGATGCATCCATGTTTCTTAAGCTTAATAATTGTCTTGCAAGAAATCTTCTCTATGCAGGCAGCATAAAAAAACGCATAGTATGTAAAGATACTATTGGTAAGTAGACTGGTACTATTATTGATAACGTGTGGCTTGTTGAGGGATTTAAACATAACTTGGTTAGTATTAGTCAATTATGTTATGAAGCTTATGAGATTAAATTCCATCTTACTCATTGTTTTATTAAGAAAAATGAGAAAGTAATTTTTACCGCTATCAGGGATGGAAACATTTATTGTACAACACTTGATGATTTAGCCTATCAAATTATGGAGTGTTTAGCTATTTTAGATGAAAAATGTTGAAAATGGCATAGGAGATTGGGCCACATAAACATGGAGCTTATATCTCATCTCAAAAAGAAAGATCTTGTCAAAAAGGTACCAACGTTGAATTTCTCCAAGGAATCAAACCAAAGAATGAGGTCACAACTTCCAGGCCACTGGAACTTCTACACATTAACCTATTCTGGCCTATGAAAATTGCTTCCTTGAGAGGTAAAAGATATGCGTTTGTCATAGTAAATTATTATACTTGTTCTACATGGGTTCTATTACTTGCTCATAAAAATGATGCTCAAAGTAATCATTCCATTCACTAAAAGGCTTTAAAATGAAAAACGATAAGAGAATTCAAAGTGTCCATGGAATAGAGTTTAATGAAATAAACTTTACTTTATTTTGTGAAGAACATGGTTATATTCATAATTTTTCTTCTTCTAAGACTCCCTAACAAAATGGGGTGGTTGAAAGAAAAAATTGAATATTGCAAGAACTTGGTGGAACCATATTTAATGAATATAATCTTCCAAAATTCTTTTGGGGTAAGACCATAAATACGACTTGTTATGTGTCAAATTGTGTTTTCTTAAGACCTTTTTTTAGAAAAATCCCATATGAATTATTGCACGGTAAAGTTTCAAATATTCTTATTTCCATGTCCTTAGTTGTAATGTTAAATTCTCAATGATAGAGATTATTTGACAAAGTTTGATTCCAAATTCGATGAAGCTATCTTCATTGGTTACTTAATGCATAGTAAAGCCTATCTTCCATTTAATAAGAGAAAAGGAATAGTTCAAGAATCCATGCATGTTACATTTGATGAGACTAACCTATCTTACACCAAGGAAACCTTTAATAAGGAAATTGTAGGGTTTGAATAACCAATTAAGATTCTGGATCCTAAGCCATCAACTTCAAATCAAGATGAACTGGAATCACTTGAGAAAGTAAATTCCACTATTGAACTAGTTTCCAATGAATTAGTAGAAGGGATAGAACAAAGAACAAGAAAGTTCAAACATGCTTCCAGCCCTCCTACCGACAAAATCATTGGAGATCCTCAAGCTAGAGTAACTACGAGATCCAAAGCTAGACAAGTTCCATAAGATGAATCCAATTGTACCTTCATTTCAATGATTGAACCTAAATATGTTAAAGAGGTACTAAAAGATCTATTCTAGATTAAAGTAATGAAGGAAAAACTGGCTCAGTTTGAAAAGAATGAAGTTTAGAAGTTGGTAGAATGACCATCAGACCATCCATTTGTTGGTATCAAGTGGGTGTTCAGAAATAAATTGAATGAAACTGGGAAAGTTACTAGGAATAAAGCCAGGCTAACAGCAAAAGGATACAGTCAGCAAGGGAGAATCAACTACGATGAAACATTTACTCTAATTGCAAGGTTAGAATCAATTATAATGTTTCTTGCCTTTGCATCTAATAAAAAGTTTATGCTCCACCAAATGGACGTAAAAAGTGCTTTTCTAAATAGATTCATAAAAGAAGAAGTTTATGTTGAGCAACCTATTGGTTTCAAAAATTAATATTTTCTTCATCATGTTTTTAAACTAACAAAGGCTTTATATGTACTAAAACAAGCCCCCAGGCTTGGTATGATTGATTGAGTAATTTTCTCATAAACAATAATTTTTTTATTAGAATCTTAGATACCACATTATTTATTAAGCACTAAGATAATGGTTCTCTTGTTGTTCAAATTTAAGTTGATGACATCATTTTCAGTGCTACTAATGATCTACTTTGTCAATAGTTTGCTGCAAAAATGAAATAGGAATTTAAAATAAGCTTAATGGGAGAGCTCAATTTCTTCTTAGGACTTCAAGTGAAGCAAACTTAGAAAGTGGCATTCTTCTTGCAAGAAAAGTACACAATGAAGCTTCTAAAGAAGTTTATAATGAGTGAATGCAACCCTGTAACAAACTCCCTCGAATACATATACCATATTGAAACTTGTGAAAACTATAAGAGTGTAGATGAAAAAGTCTATAGAGGTATAATTGGTAGTTTACTTTACTTAATTGCAAATCGTGTATATATTATGTTCTCAACATGCCTATGTTCTAGATTCCAATCTAATATGAAGGAATCCCATTTGCATACTATTAAAAAAATATTGTGAAATTTTAAGGAAACATCTAACTATGGCTTATGGTGTCCACATTCTAAATCTTTTAATTCCATAAACTATTCTAATGCAGATTATGATGCTTGTAAGTTAGACAAAAAAAGTACCAATGATGGTTGTCAACTGCTAGAAAATTGCTTGGTTTCATGGTGCAGTAAAAAGCAAAGTATAGTTGCATTATCCACAATTGAGGCTAAATACATAGCATTAGGCAATTGCTACATCCAAGTATTATGGATGAAATATATTCTACATAATTTTGGTATTAATGTGCCTTGTGTGCCTATTTTATGTGATAGTTTCAGTGCTATTAGCATCTCTAAAAATTCAATCATGCATTCATGTGAAAAACACATTGAAATTAAGCATTATTTCTTGCATGATCATTTGAACAAAGGTAATATTTTAATTGATTTTGTGTCCGCTAAAAATTAGCTTGCAGATATCTTTACAAAGGCCCCCAAAGAAAGGTAATTTGTTGATGTAAGAGACAAATTAAGAATAAAATAAAAACTTGATTTGGCAAGCTAAATAAAATCTAATTAAGTTTGACAGTTATTCCTTTCTGAAAATTGCCTAAAATTATGTTTAATTTACTTTCCCCATTACCATTTTTTGTTTCCAAGATTTTCAGCCATTATGAAAATTAATTGATCCACTTTCCAAAATTTCAGTTTTTCTCTATGCTTTTGTTTATCACAATTGATAAATAATTCTTTATGTTCTCCCATCTTTTTCTCCAGTTCGAAAACAATTTTCTAAAGAAACCCTTCCTCAGCTCTTTTTCAATCATGACGTTTCTTTCTCAAAAATGCTAAATAGAGAAACCTTCCATTCTACTAGGCTTTCTTCCTCAAAGAAAAAGAAGCATTCTTCATCCTACTTTGAACCCATTTCTCTCGAGGTGTTCGAAGCTTTTTTTTTTGCTAAAATGGTATAATGACTCTAGTTCTGATGAAGAAAAATCTTCTTCTTTTAACAAACCTGAGTATTTTGGTCCTAAGCAACCTAGTATTAAGGACAACGACAATCCCATGGGTTCCCCTAAAAAACCAAGTGGTTCAAATGAGGGTCTATAAAGCCCTAAGTCCTTTGTTCAAGTCAATCTTGTAGAAATTATCGACTGGAATTTTAGTAAGCTTCCCTTCTCCTTTAAGTTCCATTTTGTTAAACTGAAAAATGTTTTCATGAAAAAAATTCTTGCCAAAATTTGAATAGGGGAAGAGCTATTAATTTTGATTCCTACTAAAGTCTCCTACCATTGATCTTGTGTGTAGTTTGAAATGGAATAATTTTATGAAACTAGATGAAAGGTCCTATCTATATCTTGTGAAGTTGTTTTATTCAAACTTTATGTTGAGTATAAAAATAATGTTTCAATGGGATCTTTTGAGTTTTGAAAAAGGATCATTCTATCTCAATCAAAACTGAATTTTTTACTTAACCTTTCTGATGGTGGTACTAAAATTTTCAATTGTGGAGATTTGTCTAATGCTGACGTTTCCTAAGATGAAACTACCAAAATATTTTGGGGAGGCAAACAATATGCTTTGTTTGCTGGGGTTGCTTTAAATAAACTAAAAATAGAGCATATTCTGCTTCATAAAACGCTTAGTTGCACTATTTTGTCCTCTCTAGTATCTAGTGGTGGTCATTCTACTGATCTAAATTCCTTGAGTCTTTATGTGATGGCTAAGGTTGTTAGATAGGAATTAGACAATATTGACTTTATAATTTTGAAATACATGGTTTATTTTTTCTCCTATGAAGTTAAATACCTCGTCTACTCCATATTTCTTACTCATATTTTTAAGCATGAGGGAATTTTCTTACAAGATGCTTGGATTGAGGGGGAGCGTAACCATAAGATTTTAGATCTTACTAGCCTTAGAAAAACAAAGATTCAATATACTCAGGATGATGGATGGTTTAGGGGCGTTAGTAAAATCCCTAGCAATATCAAGCTTCATCCCCATAAAGCTAAAAAATCGATAGTTGTCAGCTCAGAATCTAAAGGCTCAAGGACAGTCTAATAAGAAATTAGAGGCTAAGGTGGATGATCTTGGGAAACTTATTGAGACTCTTGCCAGCCATTTGGAAACTTTTGTTGTTTCCATGGATTACAAGCTAAAGCGTCTTTGTCAAAAATTCAATCGAAATCATGGCAGTATCATTCAACTAAAAGAGAAAGTTAAAGCTTACCTAAATGATTCTTGAGCCCCTTTTAATGATGAAAGGGTAGAATATTAAGATTTGAAATTTGAAATTTGAAACTTTTATTTGTTGTCTGACTGCTGGAACTTAGTTTTGAATAATTGCTAGTATGTTGAACAGTTTTTGTGGGCCTGTAAACTTAAATTTCAAGGTACTTCGCTATTTTTGAGCCTGCAAAAAGAATGAATGCTTTTTTTTTTTTTTTCAATTATCTATTGTTATTTGTTGCTTTCTTGTTTTTTGAGCACATATGCAGAGAAAGCACAAGCTGCTGTTAAACTCCAGAAAAAATATTAAGATAGGGTGAGTACACATTGGAAAAACCATGCACATAAACAAGAGGAGCTCAGGAGATATCCTTCCACTCTATTCAAATTTTGTCATCATCAAAAAAGGGGGGATTGTTAACCCTTTGATGATTTATATTATTTTGATTATAACAAAATTACATTCCTCATTATATGCTGAAAGCTTGCAAATAAAACTGTGAATATCTTTTCATATTATCTGCTAGAATTTATCTATGCAATGGAATTAACTTTCCATAATTAAGAAATTCGTTGAAGATTCTAACCTAATTCATGTCATTATGATTTAGAAAAGAAATCAATCATGTTGTACTCATTGATATATCCATGATTTATGGTGCTAATACATATTTACCATAATATATTATTTCCTCCTAATAGATACTTACCAAATTAAGATTCTATAGTTGTTGGATATGAGGTTATAAATAAGAAAAAATGCAATATCATTTTAGTGTGAATCATTTAGTCGAGAAAAGATCTTTGTTAAGTATTTTGAGGAGTTATGTGATGCTATCATACACGTTTTGTACTTAAGTGTTGCTAATTACTTACTTGACTTATATTTATGAGGGACCTTGTAGTGAAGAAGGTCAAGAGGAGTTTGCTTTGTATGGACCTTGGGGAAATGAGGACAAGGTGGTTTGTATCTCGAAGGACCTAGTGGTGAAGAAGGACGAGAGTTGTACTTGCTCTCGAGGGACCCTATGAAGAGAACAAATCAAGCACTTGGTTGCTCTGAGGACCTCTAGGTAAAGAAACCAATAGAGTACTACTGTGTGGAATCTTCTGTAGTGTTTTGGGTTTTGGTATGAAAAGAGAGTCTAGAGCTTGTTGTACATAGTAGCAACAACTTGTGTGTTAGTCTATAGAGGTTGCACAAGTGAAACTAGCAGAAGTTCCCCTAGGTCAATTTACAACATAATTAGTTTTGCAGTACTATAGAATCTATCTTATCCCATCTGAAATTACAATTTAGCTCTTTGAGAACAGCTAGTTTTCACCCCACAATGGTATTTCTAATCCTTAACTTTCCTTTTTGTCAAATTATTGTATTTATTTGTAAAATATTCTTATATATTAATTAATTTAACATGTTCAAAATCCTAAGCAAATGTTTAGGTAGAAGGGTAGACTTGTCGAATCTCTATAAATTCCAGTCTCCATTTACTTCTACGTTTACTGCTTTAATTATGACTGGTCTGACTAGTAGTTTAATTAGTATTTACAAATCCAGTTAGTGGCTACAACTGTTTTCTACAAAAGACTTAAACCATTTTGAAAAGCTAAAACATTTTTGAGTGATAAACTTCTATTGCATTAATATCCTTTAGACCTAATTCACCCTTCTCTTAGGCTTGTAATCACTCTGAATAACTATTTAAATTTAAAAATAAATATGCCAAAATAAAATTTATCAGATAAAATTATAATTAGAACTCTACTTTTAAGTAATATATTTCCGTTATTCTTGATTCGTTTATTGTTATTTCTCTCAAGAGCTTGAAAGATTGAGATTTTGATGTATAGATGGATAAATAACAAAGAACTCGAATAGAAAATGAAAATTTTAAATAAATCATGAAGTATTTATTTGTCAATAGGATTTTGAAGTAATTTATAAATTGTTTTAATGTCTTGCCATCGAGATGTCTCTTCTTATAAACAAAATTCCTCACTATACGCCTAATGCACTTAAAATAAATTTAATCATTCAAATTTTTTTATTTTTTTAATAATATTTGTTTTGCTCCAAGTAATTGAATAACAAAAATATATTTTTAATATTCTAAAAAGTAAAATTATTAATTAATAACATAAAGTAGAGATTTCATTTGAAAATGTTAAAATTTGTATATAATTTATAGCTTGACTAAATTATAGGGTATCAATAGTTGTTAACTTTAAATCTATAAATTATATATAGATTCTTAAAATTGTTAAAATTTAAAAACTTAATAAGAAAATATATTAAACAATGGAGTTAAACATTTGAACTATAATTTTTAAGTACAAAATATTTTTAGTACGATCTCATTAAGAATGTAGAGGAAATAGTAACAATTTTATTAACTTAAGGACTTTAAAATATGAATTATTTGTCACATGATATGTAACTCCCTATCTTGAAGGTGCTTACTGCGGCTCAAAGTGCTACTCCTATTAATCTTAAACAGAATGTGTATCACCAAAATTTTTTCAATTTTCAATAATTCCCAACCATCTAAAAAGGGCATAGAAGGTAAAACTCTTTAGTACATCAACATTGTAGCTTATATTCAATAGTACCAAAATTATGATCTTACTAAAATAACTCAAACATCTATTTACGATATAAACCTAAACTTACCATATCCGATATTGTTTACATACAATAGCAAAATATATATATATATATATATATATACATATCTTGCTCATGACTCCTCACTAATTGATCTTAATCTAGAAAAGAACAAGAAAAGAAACAGTACAATAGGTGTAAGTTCAAATGACTTAGTAAGGAAATAATCAAGATGCATAATAAGAATTAACAAAAGAAACACATTATAGAAAACCTTTCATTCTATATACAAGTAGCTATAAGTATAAGCCTAGAGAGCAAATTGTTAAATAGTAGATAAACTTCTTGTAATCCACAAAATAGAGTTGAAAAATAATGTTTTAAGTAATACGCATCATGAGTTACCTCAACGCCATCCCATACCAGCGCAGACACCCCTTCAAATTTCAAATATATTTTGTAGAAAGTTTCATATTTCAAAATTCAGATATTGGATCAGCTCCATAGGATTGAGTGTATAAGAACATTTCATCAAACAAATGTATAAGCATATTTCACAAAATTGTGGGATAGTCTCTTTCCCTTTATGACTCCAAGTAATTTGTATAATAGTTCCTTATATCACCTTGATGAGTGGCTAACTCGCTAAACCTGTGCAATATGAATCGTTAGGATTGATCTTCATAGATCAAACTTCAAGTAGCAGCCAACCTCCGATTACCTTGAAGTTAAGATTGTAAACCAGGTCTTGGCGAGTAGACTAGCCACCAATGACTAGATGCCATCTTGGTTGTCTTGCCAACTAGTACTATGAGTCCAAAATGTTCCCTATTGGCGTCCCTAAGGGTATTATTAATCACATGTATAAGCACAAGAGTCCAAACAACCAACACAATTTCTTTTATACAATAATTACCATATGAAATACTTAGTTATGGAGGTACTGGTAAATTCAGTAGCATGTTAATAAATTAATCAATGATGGCTAGTTAGCAAGATTACCTCACAAACAACATTATAAAATATCGCGATTGGGTTGAGAATAAATTGATTAAATCATAGTTTCAAATCTTAAGAAGTTATGAAGTTCAATTCATAGATTTAGAAATCTAGTTCAGATAAGATCATTAGAAAATTCCCAATTTCATAGGAAGCTTTTCAAAGGTCTTTTAGATAAAAATATTGTTATTAAAAAAAATGTCATTTTCAAATCATTATTCAAGGGCAACCTTTGAGAAGGAGTCATGTGGAATATTTGATTAATTTCTCAATTCCAATGCAAGAGTTCAAAGATAGGTATACTAGCAATAGAACAATGTGGACCATAAATCAATTTCTCAAAATCAATGCAAGAACAGTCACATAATAATATTATATTTACTAGATGCAGGTTCTTTCCCTAGCAAAGAATCTTGTACTATCTAATATAGACCTCACCAAATGGTACCAAGTAGTAGAGCTTTTCTCAATGAGCCTAATAACTCATCTCCTCATCATATAGTTGTTCCAAAATATAGTATAAGAGAGATGGGAAACAACATTGACTTAATTAACGTAATTCAAATTCCACTAATCAATCTTTATTACAAGGTTATTTGATTCATTTATTATTTAAGAATCCTTCTTAGCTTAATCATAGGTCCACTATGGACCATACTCGTTGTCATTTCTAATTTTAGTTAAGTGTACCTCTATCTCAATGATCGGAATATTGAATTCATATACTTATTTTAAGCCCAATCCTATTTTATATCAAATCAAAGATTAACCCAAATTCCAGAATTTCTCAACCATATCTACTGTAAATATTCAATTCTTGTAACTATTTGAATAACATTTTAAATCGTATAATTTCAAATCTAACTCTTATATCTGAGTTAATTAAGTCACAATTTTTATTTGAGACTAATTCACCTAGATCACACAATCCAACTTAATTAAAATTTTGGAAATTAATCAAACACAAATTTGATTGAAAAGATTTTACCTAATTTGGCTAAACTGGGCCCAAATTAAGGGACGAAAGTAGCTCGAGTGAACCCAAAATAAAAATTTGGGCCCTATCATTATGTCTTGTCAAACCGCCTCGCTGTAGCTGGAGTTGGAAATTGCCACCATCAATAGTTGCGTCTCTTTTTGGTGAGCAAAACCCCTCATATAATTTTTGATTTTGAAATCGGCAATCCGATTAATTAATCGTGCAAAGCCACCACCAAACCCTAGAACCACCATCAAAATCCCTCCTTAACTACTACTTAAAACCCAAAATTGATGGTACCTCTATCCTATCCATGTGGTTCCAACTAAAACCTGCTGAAGTCTATCCATAATTTGCCATTGGAAGTGGTGGAACGTCCACCCTTGCCACTCGTTCTACTACTGTCAAGTTTTCCGACGAACCATATCTCATTTCTTGAGGTTTCTTATATGATTTGATTCATCTTGATGAGAAGAGTGCATTCATGGTCTTAGTTTTCTATTTTATGATCTATTTCCAATTGTCAAGGGATGAGATAGAGTTGGGTATGTATTTAGGAATTGAATAAACTTCCACATTAGCTATTTTATACTAAGGCACTTAGCAATATTGCAAACTGACCCAAAAGGTCCTTAGCCGCCCTCAATTAAACCATCAAACTTTTTAACCGCATTTATTTGGCCCTTCATTTTTCAATTATGTCCTCCAAAAGCTTTAATTCAAACTCTAACCCCCAAATATTTGTAATTCTGAGTAATGTGTTGACTTTTAATTATTCTCCAGTGCCTTGACTGTTAGTATTTATGCTTGGTCTTTATATATTTTAATTAACATTTAATTAGGACCCAATTTTGTCACTTTATAATTTATTTCATCCTATTACTTATCTTAATATTAAATATTTATTCAATTTTAGGGTTTTGAAAGTTGGGGTGTTCCAATTTTCCATCCCTGAAGAGAATTTGATTCCCAGATTCTCATCTAAAATTTGTAAGAACTTGGTATGTTATCACTTACTATTTTATCATTTTTTGAGTGATTCTTCAAGAAGTTTTTCCTAATTCGACCTCTTCTACATATTCTCTTCTCTAGTCCCAAGCAATATCCTTTTTACTACAGGTGATATCAACATTCTCATCTCCTCTAACTATTCATGCTTACTCAATTATTTTTACTTAGATGACATGTTATAATCATATTTTTCTAGGAAATTCCATCAATTAACAAAAGATAACTCTATTTTGGTGAGCCAAACCAAGGCGACAAGTCCTACACCTTGATCGAGATAATCCTATTTCCACGAATTAATTTTTCTTGAGATGCTCACAATCTTTTTCTTGTAACCAATTTTTTATTTCTATTTTTAATATTATTATTTTTTGTGGGACCATAGAGGCATAGAACAATCCTTTACATCTTATAGAAGAACTATAACTTGAACAAAACTAATCTTTTCCCTTATTAAGCAAAATTCCTTCATACCTACTTTGTTTACTAAGATTGCCATTCTTTCTGAGTTTAGTTAGTCAATGAATCCATTACCTTAGGAAAAATCTTGAATGCACCTGTAACAACAAATTTTCTTTGTCTGCAATAAATAAAATTACGAGACAAGAAATATTGTACAAATAAAATTAAAATCTATCAATCAATCAACTATGGATTCTATCTCTAATCTAATCCTTTGATTCTTCTCTTCCAAATATAATCTTGAATTTAATGAGCTCTGCAAAAAATGCCTTAAATGCCATGGGTCTCTCTTAAATTTGACTTGAATAAAAAGAACACCAACTCAAGGGCTTCGCACCTTGATCTCGAATTAAATGCCAAAATATACGAGTTCCGCAAAGAATGTCTTGAACGTCGTGGATCTCCTTAAATAAAAATAACGCCAATTCGAGGGATTCACACCTTGATCTCGAATCAAAAGGTAGAAATATATGAGTACCGTGAAGAACACCTTGAACGTCGTAGGTTTCCTTGAATAAAATAATGTCAATTTGAGAGCTTCGCACCTTGATCTTGAATCAAATGCCAAAAATATATGAGTTCCGTGAAGAATGCCTTGAACGTCATGGATTTCCTTGAATTTGGTTTAGAGAATTGCTGGATTTCTTCCAAGTTTCTCTCGTCTGCTGGAATTTTTGTTGTGTCAAATGAGCTGGAATCATCCCTTTATATAAGTGTTTGAAGGAAAACTTCTAGATTGACCCGAATACTTCAAAGGCTATCTCTTTGATAAGATAATATTAGATATCAAGAGATAGTTTGGGATATATTTGATTTGATAATATCAAATATCAAAATATAATACCAGTATCAAATATCTTTGATTTGATTAGTCTGTGGATGCAGACACTTTATATTTGACAAGTGTCAATACTTAATTTGAATATAAAACAAATACTAAATTATTTATTAAAATTAACTATTTATCTTTTGGAATTAAATTTAATATATCCCAAAATTTAAATAGAAAATTTTAAATTAATATTTAATACATTATTTTACACGTGTCACTTCTCAATCGATCAAAAATTTAATATGTTTACAAATGCCCCCACTTCAAGGCTTGACGGAGGGATGTAAGTCAATCCCAAAAAAGATGAGACTTGAAGTATATAAGAACATATGTGGGCCAAACCAAAGCCCATATCAAAATTCACATGATAAGCCCAAAATTACTTCTTCATAGAAAAAATCTATGGCAGCAAGCTTTACTTCATCCCTTGAATTTATATATATTTTTTATAAATAATTATGGACCCACATGCATAATTGACATTCTCAATTGTCAATTTTCCCTTAACTATCTTTTTGGCCAAGCAATCAATTCACTCTTGGTTATTATATATAGAATCATAGGCCCGCAAGCATCCTTTAGCAAAAGAAACGAAAACTCCTTCAATTCTTACTCACATTTCAAATGTCATTCGCATGGGTTTGCGAACAATATCATACTTATTTCAATTTCGAACTCCATTAGTTGACTTTGTTACCTTTTAGGGAACAACTTCTTCTATTATATTTAGGTGAAACCAAATTTAATTAGAACTCAATTTTATATTTAGAATTTATCTTGAACTGAGATTCTTACTCAAACTCGGCAACCTTAAAAGTACTATAAAAGGCATGGTTAGGGGCACCCAAATGAACTTGGATAGACATAGTTGGTGGAATCAATTTGTGTGACTATTCGAGTATGCTCATCTTCTTAGTTTTTGACATTTCTTCTCTTCTAACTTATGCATCTTTTATGTTTGACAGAATGTCCCTTTGAACATATACCATTATTTAAGCATTGCCATGAACTTGATTCTCCATTAATTCACACAAGCATTAAACATGATGATTCTTCACATCAATCACGTTCTTTTTTTTTCTTTTCTTTCTCAACAATTGGATTAACTTTTCTCGTATCCTTACAAATTGCATCATGGTTTACTTTAAGAATGTTTCAACTGGTGCTGGAGTACAACACTTAATCATCCTTGATGAAGAGAATCAACCTATGGAGAAAGGCACACTTTTGACTACTTATAATCTACTTATCGGTAGATACACAACAAAGTGGTCACGATTGACCAATTCACTTCATATTGAAGAGTGGTCCCAGGAGATCAAAACTTCCAAGGTGTGGGATTTAAGGGCAACTCATCATTATCCTCCAAATGAATTAATTTATCGTCAACAATCAAATGAATCAATTCCTTTGCCAACATTAGGTCGCAACATTATTGAGGGAAAAGCTAGATGGGCAGAAACCCTTCAATTTAATGGTGAATTCCATTATATCAAAGGATACTGAGAGTGGATTGAAGATGTCCTTAGCTGATGCAAGCATAAGTTGATTACCACGAAAGTATATAATCTAGTGTATGCTTCATTATTCACATATGATCGAAATCCTGAGATTATCAAAGTATTTTGCGAGGCATGGTGTCCACTTATAAATATTCTTTTTACTTTCTTTGGAGAATTATCTATATCGCTGTGGGATTTGCACAACCTTTCAGGCCTCCCTATGATGGGAATTTTTTATGACGAAGTGATTCCTTGCACCAAGGAGCTTATTGGAGTTGATGAAACAGAAAGTAAATTTATTCCCAGTTCTTCCAAATACTTATTTCAAACTTATCATTTACTTCAAAAGGGTGCCCATGGAGGTCAACTTTCTCAAGTTACTATGGAGAAATGGGTGAAGTATTAGCCTTGAAAAGTCATAAAATACCATCAACCACCACCACGCAAGGAGAAAAAGGCAATCGGGCCCTAATCAACTCATAATCCTCTTGGTGATTTTGGTGTTCATGGAGAATGGTCTACCCTAGAGGAGTCATTATTTTCAAAACTTAGGATTCCTGGGAACTTGAGAGAAGAAACCTATTTGGTGGCATTTTTAGCTTGTTGGCTTTGCTCGTTTGTTCTTCCTACCAATGATGTCAATTCAATATGCCCAAGCACTTTCAAGATAGCATGCAACATGGCTATCGGTAGGAAGGTTAGTCTTGCTATTCTAGTTTTAGCCAGCATCTACAGTGGTTTGAATAAAATTTCAGGTTTCCCAAGGTCGAGTCGTGTCCATTCTTCTTTTCCCATCTACTTTGTTTATGCTTGGTTAGCGTACTACTTCAAAACACATTATCAAGTTTGGCAAAGAATATGTGGCCTAAGAATGGTGATTTATTCTAGCGATGGGGGCGCAAAATATTATGATCTAAAGAAAGCTCGTAGGAGAATTCATAAAGGGGATTTTATTTCCTGGACTTGCACCATGATTACGAAAGACAAAGGACTTCCATATATTGATGATGGCAAGTGCAGAGAATTGGAGCAAAAATACTTCATTGCTATTCGCTCAAATTATCTTCCTTTGCGGCAAGGCAACTACTTTATTATTGAACCTTATAGTCCTCATCACTTCAGTCGCCAATTTGGATATTATCAAAAAGTTCTTAGAGTTCTTGCTCATGATATTCACACAGCCAATTTCAATGAAGGACTTTGCTATTGGCGCTTATGCACTTTGCATAATTCTATGTCTACAACATGATTTCCTTGTGTGCCCCCAAATGCAAAAACATTCTCTTCAAATGCTTACAAGAAGCGGTGGACTAAAATTCATGGAGATTACTTTGATGAAAATGTTGCACAATTGATCAATTTGAAGTCAATCAAAATTTTCCTTAAGGACAAGGATCATGATATCGGGGATAGACCACCTGCTCAAACTATTCAAAATTCTTCCAACCTAGATGACATTGAGCCTCCAAAAGAAAAGAGAAAGAATCCTTATCCTTTAGAAACGAGCAGCAGTAGTAATGCAAATCATCATTGTAAAAGGCTTAAAAAGGGGCCCAAATCTCCAAAGCCAAGTGATTCTTTGTCAACAGAGAGCTTTACCAAAGAGGTTATTTTCTTTTATCCATCCCCCTCTCCCCCCTTTTTTTTCTTAAAATAAGCCCCATTTTAGTCATTTGCTCACTCAAATCATGCAATATTTTAGCTGGAAAATGAAATTCTTAATGTTGATGAAGATGAGACATCCCAAGGCAGCGGGGGATCAATTATGGGACCTAACTTATTGGCTATGAACACTTCAATTGACACAACCATGCAAAATGAGGCACTCCATAACATGAAAGCGAAACAACTATCTCCTTGTGCCCCAGTTTTAGTGTTTGAAGGTGATAAATTTGTACTTAATCATCAAAAAGAGTATTTTCAAATGTTGTGGGATGGCCTTCGCAGAAGAATAGCAAATACTTCACTTGATTCAATCTCATCTATTAAGGATAGTGTTCAATTTGTGCTTGAATTAATAAGGGGCTTTAACAAATTTGACATCCCCAATGTGGAAGGTATATTGCAAGTACTTTTCAACAAAGCTGCTTCTTATGATGAGGTAAAGTCAACATCTTTTGAGAAATCATCCAATGAAACTCTTGCAAAACAACTAGATGAGGTCAAAAGCCATCTCCATAATGCTCAAACTAGAGAAAACAAAGAAATGAACCAAATTCAATCCACCTAAGAAGAGTTGGAATGTGTTGGGAAGGAGCTTAGAAAATTGAAGGAATGCAAAAAGAACTTGACTTCATCATTGAAACGCCAACAACAACTTCTTCAAAGTGCTCAATCTAAAATTCATGAGATTGAAGAGGAAATTGCTGTTATCAAGAATACTCCTCCATTGAGTAATAAAATGGCTTGGAATTTGCAAACTTCGATGGAACACTTGGAGGTTGTCAAGGAAGAATTGAAAAAC
>JACGDI010005765.1:221265-348166 GCA_014898725.1 Jacaranda copaia
TGAGCAAGCTCAAATTAATTAACTCAAACAACTAAACTATATATATTTAAAAAACTCAAACTTAACAACTAATTTTTTTTAACTTAAAAAAAACTCTAACCCAATAAAAACAACTAAACAACCATTTTTTTTTAACGCAACAAACTAATAAAAACAACTAAACAACCTTTTTTTTAAAAAAACTCAACAAACTAATTAACTCAAACTAAAAAAAAAAACAACTAAACTATTTTTATTTTTTTATTTTTATTTTTTATTTTTAACTTAAAATAAACTTTAACTTAATAAAAAACAACTAAACAACTTTTTTTTAATAAAGAAAAAATATAATTTAAAATAAACTCATGACTGAACTTAGAGAATATCTAAGTTGTCTACGTATCCAATAAAGGGATTAAGTCATAACGTAGTTCAAAGAAAGCAACATTTTGGAGGGGGGGCGCCGTTCATAGTTTATACTCATGCGGGCCAGGAGTATCCATTCCTTAACCACCTTGGACTAGGTGGGGGAATTTGATATTTTAACCACATAAAATGCCTTTAGTGGGGGTAAATTAGCAGTTTATCCACATGCACTACCTTTGGTGGGTACCGTTTACAGTTTATACTCATGTGGGTCAGGAGTAACATGCATTTTAAGCTCATACGTCAAGGAGCAACATGCAGTTTAGGCTCGTGCGTCAAGGAGCAACATGTAGTTTAGGCTTGTGCACCAAGGAGCTATCTTCTAACTTTATGCATAGTAGCACTTCAAGAACTTCCCATTTATAGGGCCAATTTTTAATCCATCTTCAGCAACCAACTTATATGCACCATTTGTATAAACTTCTTTGACAACATAAAGACCATCCCATTTTGATGTGAACATATTCCCAGTCTGATGAGTTGTGATTATGGGTCTTGTCATAGCGAGCACCAAATCCCTAACTTGAAAAGATTGTGATTGTACTTTCTTGTTAAATGCCCTGGAGAGCCGAGCTTGATAACACTCAAGTTTTTGCTGTGCTTCGAATCTTTTCTCATCAAGGGCCTCCAATTCTTCAAGATGTAGATGTGCATTTTCTTCATCAGTTAATCCCTCTTATATGGTTATCCTTAATGAAAGAATTTGTTGCTCAAGAGGTAAAACTGCTTCAACTCCATAAATCAATGAATATGGAGTTGCTTGTGTAAGTGTTCTATGAGTCGTTCGATATGCCCATAAAGTTTCTCCAATTCTTTCATACCAATCTCTCTTTGACTTTGAAACTAATTTCTTTAGCAAATTACACAAAGTCTTATTGAATGCCTCAGCAAGACCATTAGTCGCGGCATAATACATGGAAGACTTCTTTTGTTTGAAAATTAAACTTCTGACAAAGTTTATCTATTAGACTATTACTAAAGGGCTTTCCATTATCAATAATTATATATTGAGGAATCCTATAGTGATATATAATGTTAATACGAATAAAGTCAGCAATATTTTTCTTCTTTACTTTTTTGAGGGGTATTGCTTTGGCCCATTTAGAGAAATAGTCTGTTGCAGCCAAAATATACAAGTGCCTAGCAGATGACTTTGTTATGGGTCCAACCATATCTAAACCCCAAGCATCAAAGGGCCATGAAGTAATAATCAGATGTAATAGCTCGGGTGGTTGGTGAATGAAATTTGCATGAAATTGGCAAGCTTGACATCTTTTAGCATAATCTATACAATCTTTTACCATTGTCGTCCAGTAGTAGCCCATTCTTTTTATCCGAAAATGTAATTTTGGACCTGACTGGTGGGTGCTGCAAACTTCAGAATGAGCTTCTTTTATAGCTTGGATAGCTTCATCATCACTTGAACAATGCAAAAAGAACCCATCAAATGATCGCCTGTAAAGTACACTTTTGTAATAGATGAAGCAAGTTGCACGGCGTCGGATGTCAACTCTTTGATGTGGATCATTTGGTAGCTTTTTATACTTCAAATAGTCCATGAACTGTTGGCGCCAATCTTCTTTTTCTATTTTGAATACTTGAACAACATGGCTTTCATCTTCTTCACAATCCTCATACTCGAAGATTGGTGGTATAGCCTAACTTTTACATATTAGAATTCTCACTTTACTCTCAAATACAGCAAGTGAAGAGGCCAATTTAGCTAATGCATCAACTTGCTTGTTTTCCTTTCTTGGCACGTGTTCAATTTCTACATCCCCAAGCCATCCAATGAGCCTTTTTGCATAATTAAAGTATGGAAGTAATTCAAACTTCTTGACATCATATGATCCAAGCAACTGGTTGATCACCAACTTAGAATCTCCATAGAATTTAAGGTGCAATTGTTTTATGTCAACTGCTATTTCCAATCCAAGAATAAGAGCTTGATATTCAACAATATTGTTGGAACAATTTTCGATTAAAGTGAAGGAATATGGTAATACTTCATCATTAGATGTAATGAATACCACTCCGAGACTAGCTCTTTCTCTATGGAATGCTCCATCAAAGTACATCTTCCAAGGAGGTGTGATTTCAACCACCAAGACATCTTCATCAGATAGATCATCAGATAACTCTCACTCAGCTAGAATGGGGTGATCAGCCAAGAAGTCAACCAAAACTTGTCCTTTTACTACCTTCTGTAAGATATAGATGATTTTAAATTGTTGCAACTGAAGGTACCATCTTGCGAGTCTATCAGAGAGGACAGGTTTTGACATGACATATTTTAGTGGATTTGCTTTTGAGACAAGACGAACACTATGAGCTTGAAAGTAATGCTTCAACTTTTGAATTACAAAAATTAAAGCCAAACATATTTTCTCAATTGGTAAATATTTCAACTCATTCAGCATCATCATTTTGCTCAAGTAGTACAAGGCATTTTCCTTTCCTTCATTATTTTCTTGTGCCAATAAAGCTCCAATAGAACATTCTTGAGCAGCAATATAAAGAATCAGTGGACGTCCAGGTACTGGTGTGACTAACACAGAAGGTTTCATCAAATAAACTTTTATACTTTTAAAAGCATTCCAGCAAGCTTTATCCCACTCAAATGAAATGCCCTTCTTCATGAGATGGCTAAATGGTTGACATCTACCAGCTAAATTTGATATGAATTTCCACAAATAAGCAAATTTTCCTTGCAAACTTTTAAGTTCATGGATATCTCGAGGTTCAGGCATTTTTAAAATTGCATCAATCTTTGCTTGCTCTATTTCTATGCCTTGATGACGAACAATAAATCCTAGAAACTTTCCTAATGCAACACCAAATGCACACTTTAATGGATTTATTTTGAGTTGGTATTTTCTCAAGTGTTTGAAAACTTGTATCAAGTTTTGTATGTGATCTTCTCGCCTTCTGGACTTGACAACAACGTCATCAACATAACATTCAATATTATTATAAAGTATGTCATCAAATATCTTCTACATTGCCTTTTGATATGTGGCACCAGCATTTCTTAGTCCAAACAGCATTATTTTGTAGCTGTACATTCCCTTTGGAGTACGAAAGGCTATCAACTCCTCATCTCTTGTGGACATGCGTATTTGGTTATACCTTGACTATCCATCCATAAATGATAGTACCTCATGCCCTATGGTAGCATCAATCTTGAGTTCTGCAATAGGCAATGGAAAATCATCCTTAGGACAAGCACTATTTAAGTCCCTAAAGTCAACACAAACTTGAATTTGGCCATTTTTCTTTCTTACTGGGATGATGCTAGAGATCCATGTTGGATACTTGACTTCTCGAATAAACCCAACCTCGATGAGCTTATTTACTTCAGTTTCAATCAAATGAACCAATTCAGGGCAAAATCGTCATTGGGCTTGCTTAAATGGACGAGTTCCTTTCTTTATTGATAAATAATGGACTGCCACCTTTGGATCTAACCTAGGCATCTCTTTGTATGACCATGCAAACACATCTTTGAATTCACGTAATAGCTTAACATATACTTCTTCTTCCTCAGTAGTCAGCAAAGCACTAATGTAGATAGGCCGCAAATCATTGGCATCACCTAAATTGATTTCCTTCAATTCATCTACAGTAGCTTTAACACCTTTTTCAAACTCAGGAGGAGCAATTTCAGCGTATTCATCTTCAATAAAAAATTCTTCACTTAAAGTAATATGGTACGCTAGCACAATATCATCTTCCATAAGCTTAATTTTCCTGAATTCTACACACACCCTTATTTGCCCATCTTTTCTTCTTATATAGACTGTTTGTATGATACTATCCTTTTCACTTATGTAACCACTGCTGATAAGCTTGGGGATTTGCTTGGAAAGATGATCTGCAGCATTTTAATGAGTGTGCCGACTATCACTAACAATAATATGATATGAAGAGGCCATGCTTTCTCTATCACTTTCTTCATCTATTTCAGTTTGTGAGAAGATAATGGTTCGTAATTTAATCTTCAGGGTTCTACCACATGATATATTCAAAATAGAGCGTTGTTTCATACGTGAAGGAATTGAACTCCTAAGCTTTTTCGGCTGGCTAACCCACTTCAAGAAGTTTGGCATTTTTGGTCTCTGATCATAGGTTCTTTTGTGCTGTTGTTTTCCAAGGTTATTGAAAACTGAGATTTGTGGAACTTTCTTCCCATTTTCATCAAAAACATTATACATTGAGAAAAATTCCTCTCCAACTATATGATTACTACTGGCTCTCCTAATCGCAATGTTAATGGGATTTTGAGGAACAAATCCAAGTCCTATTTGACAGCCTTAGATACCCTAACCTTTTTTCGTTCAACATCCTTTGGGTAGTATTAAGCCCATACGTTTGCTTGTCGGAAGCCTCAGAGGGAAGTCTTCCCGAGATGGAATATTCTTGCAGATTATATCCAGCTTTAACAAGAAGTTTATAGGCTTTTAGATCAAAGTAGCTCTCATTTTGAAGTTGTAGAGATTCTCCATGTTCCTTTTCAGATCCTTGAATTGGGTACACAAATCCTTTCAGCGGTTGTGTAGATGGCTTATGCAGATCAAGCTTGGTTAGAGAAAATGTTAATTCCTTCAATGATTCAGATCTTACTAGAGGCAACTCACCCTTTACAAGTTCTTCACTACGACATGTTAGAGTCAAGTCTTTAACCTTTTTTCCTCCATCAAGGTCATCTTGCTACTTGGATCTCTCTTGGTCCCTAGCCTTGGCAGTTTTCAGACTTTCGATGTAGTATTTGGTGTCTGCTAAGTATGATTCAGCTTTAGTAAAAGGTTTGCTATCTCCAAGCACTTTCTTTACCACACCTCTTCGATAATACTTGCAACATTGGTGCCAAGTAGAGGGAACCACACCATTTTTATATAGACAAGGTCAGCCTAGAAGCATATTGTATGACATCTTGGCATCTATGACATGAAACAATGCCGTTGACAACATATCGTCCATTAATAGCTTTGTCCTTATTATTCCAAGAGCCCTTTGCCCCCCTTGATTGAACCCTTGGATCATCAGGCGACTATTTGTTAATTTGTCTATGGAGATTTCTAAATCCTTTAGCACACGCAATGGTAAGATATTAACTGCATAGCCTTCATCAATCAAAATTCTATTTATTTTCTGCTCACGAGCATAGCCAATTACAAATAGTGGCCTATTGTTGGGCTTGGACCCATGCAACAGATCTTCATTAGTGAAAGTTATTGCCAACATGCACTCTTCAGTTATGTTATGATTTTCTTCATCAGATAAACATATTTCACGAGAGGAAATCTTTTCTTCACTTATCATGTAGCACGCAATGTCACTATCGTGATCACCAAATATATTATTTTCAATCTCAATTGTAGCATGATTTGAGGCAACATTATCCTCCTCAAGCAAGATTTTTCCTTGTCTAGCCAATTGCATCACTTTATCTTTGAATATGAAACAGTCATGGATTGGGTGACCCACCAATTGATGATACTTGCAATACTTTGGGTCATCAATTTTCCCAGCTTCTTCAGGTCACTTTATTTCAAGTAATTCAATAAGGTTTGCATTGAGCAAATCATCAAATATTCCAGAAATGTCTGAATCAAGGAATGGGTATGTCTTAGCTTGCATCTCCTTTAAAGATAATTTTCTTTGTCCTCTTTCTTGGGAGATATCTTTCTTTTCATCCCTTGTGATTTCTGCCTTTGTACGAAACTTGATGGGTTTTGCATTCACTGCCATAACTTCTTTACTTTGCTCTTAATCAAGAGGTTTGCCCCCTTTCTTGAATTCTTGCTTTTCCTTATGCTTACGAGGTTCCTGAGTTGGTGGCCCTTCTACTCCATTAGCAAACATGCTCAACTCCATGTCATGGGCTTGAGTAGCCAACTCTTCAAATATTTTGGGCTGAATTTCTTGAAGAATATATCAAAGCCCCCAATACATACCTTGAATGCATATCTCAATAGCTGAAGCTTTCGATAATTGATCTTTACAATTGAGGTTTAAGTTTCTCCAGCGATTGATATAGTCAATAATTGGTTCTTTTTTCCATTGGCGAGAATCTGTAAGTTCAATCATACTAACTGTCCTTCAGCTATTGTAGAAGCGATTGAGAAATTCTTACTCTAGTTGCCCCCAACTATTAATTGAGCTCGCTTCCAAGTCAATATACCAGTCAAAAGTATTACCTTTCAAAGATCGAACAAATTATTTTACTAGGTGATCTCCATAAGTCCTAGCATTATTACAAATTTTGATGAAGTGGGCCACATGCTATTTTGGATTACCTTTGTCGTCAAATTGCTAAAACTTCGATGGCTAATAACCAATTGGCATCTTTAAGTTGTTAATTCTTTGAGTATATGACTTGGAATAAGTCATAAATGACTTAGAGCTCCCTTCAAACATGTCTTTGATAGTTCCCATGATAAACTCCTTAGCTGGTCAATAGGAAATAGTCCATCGATGGAAACTTGTAATTCCTTCACTGTAGGATTTTCATTTTCAACTGGTTGCCTCTTTGTGGATATTTCACCTTTATCTTGAGCTTCTATTTGTTTTTCCATCACGTGATTGGTCTCAGCATTATCCACCTCATTCATTAACTTAGAGATTTAAGAATTTTACTCTTGGACATGTTTTGCCAGTCCTGCAATAATCTTCGTTAAATTAGAAACTTGTTCCTCCAAAGTTGTAGCACTTGTCACCATCACTAGCGCTATGCTTGAGGAACTTGAGGTTGAATATGGAGTGGATGCTGTTGATTCTTTCTTTAAGTCTGCACCATCTTCATTAATATTAATGGCATGCGGCAATTCCTTCTCCACAACTTCAAGTGAAGGATTTACCTCCGAGGACGTTTGTGACTTTTTGGACATACTCCTTGTGGTGATACCAATACTTCTTACTCTAGTATTTATGGAATTTGAGGTAGTCATCTTCGATGCAATAGTCTTGTTGGTAGCCATTATGCTTCAACTTGATGAAGGGAAGAGATGAGAAGTAAAGATGTCCCACTGGGTGTGCTAAAATTTGTAACAACAAATTTTCTTTGTCTACAATAAATAAAATTACGAGACAAGAAATATTGTACAAATAAAATTAAAATCTATCTATCAATCAACTATGGATTCTATTTTTAATCTAATCCTCTGATTTTTCTCTTCCAAATATAATCTTGAATTTAATGAGTTCCGCGAAAAATACCTTAAACGCCGTGGGTCTCTCTTAAATTTGACTTGAATAAAAATAACACCAACTTGAGGGCTTCGCACCTTGATCTCAAATTAAACACCAAAAATATACGAGTTTTGCAAAGAATGCCTTGAACGTTGTGGATCTCCTTAAATAAAAATAACGCCAATTCGAGGAATTCACACCTTGATCTAGAATCAAACACCAAAAATATTTGAGTCCCGCGAAGAACACCTTGAACGTCATGGGTCTTCTTGAATAAAATAACGTCAATTCAAGGGCTTCGCACCTTGATCTCGAATCAAATACCAAAAATATATGAGTTTCGCGAAGAACGCCTTGAACGTCGTGGATCTCCTTGAATTTGATTGAGATAATTGCTGAACTTCTTCCGAGTTTCTCTCGTTTGCTAGAATTTTTGTTGTGTCAAATGAGCTAGAATCGCCCCTTTATATAGGTGCTTGAAGGAAGACTTCTAGATTGACTCAAATACTTCAAAGATAAGATAATATTAGATATCAAGAGATAGTTTGGGATATATTTGATTTGATAATATCAAATATCAAAAAATAATATCAGTATCAAATATCTTTGATTTGATTGGTCTATAGTTGCAGACACTTTATCTTTGACACGTGTCAATACTTGATTTGAATATAAAATAAATACTAAATTATTAATTAAAATTAACTATTTGTCTTTTCGAATTAAATTTAATATATCCCAAAATTTAAATAAAAAATTTTAAATTAATATTTAATATATTATTTTACATGCGTCACTTCTCAATTAGTCAAAAATTTAGTATGTTTACAGCACCCTTTGGCATTAATTTGCAAAACCTAAAGAACCTTCCACTTTTGACATTTTTCCTAGCCATAATCGATTAACTATCTTCTTGACTTTAGTAGGATCACCATGTTGTCTCCAATGAGATTATACACTCTTGAATGTGTCTTTTTCCTAATGGATACTCATATTACTAACTTAACACATCACTTGCTTTCCTATAGGTATTCGCAACACCAAAGATAAATATAGTATGACCACTTTCATCAATTTTGAGTATGCCGAATGTCCTTGATAGAATCATTAGAAACTGATCCAACAAATCAGAATATCTTATATATCATATTTGTAAATGCTGTAAGGGTATCAATCTAAATAGCATTATTTCAATCCATGGTACCTATATCATAAATAGAAGGTAATTCTTAGTGTATCCTGTCCTCGAATATGTAATTAATAGTGTCCTTATCTTGGCTCAATCTTAAATACTACAGGCCTTTACAATAAGCCAAGTAGGTTAGGTGAGGTAAGGTATCTAGATCCAATATTCAAAGAGACTCATTTTGTTCCTTTCGTTACCCTGCAAGTCATTATTAATGATACATGGTTTTTGTTTTTTGGTTTTTTTTTTTTTGATACTCTAAGAATTCTCACTCATTTTCAATCAATGCCTTTATAGTCCAATCACTAATCCTCCTCAGACTTCTGCGAATGAAATCCAACAAATTACTCGAGGTGTTCTCCAAAAGGTTCCCTGTGATATTTTTAAAGCTACTGGCCTAGTCTTGTTTAGCGATAAAATCACAGGAATTACACGCAAATTCTGTTCTATGCTTCTTGCATCAGAATTTATTTGCGAGGTTAATGGAAAGAGTTGGAGCCACCATCTATATTTTCCTGTACATTTCAGTTAAAGTGTTCTTATTGTGGGACGTCAATGAGGCTGTTTGGTTAATTGGTAACTGCCCGCTATGATGTGATTTGTCCATGATTGCATTTGATTGATATTTTCCGTTAACATTATCTTATGGTGCATCAAGATGTTGGGCTTTGGTAAACAAGCCTGCATCAATTTAGTCTATATTGTTCAACCTAAAGCATTTCTAAATAATACCAAACTAGTTATGTTATTGTGAAATGTGATATGAGATAAGGTGTTCTAGAATTCAAGTTAGTGCACACAATTACGTTAGTATGCGAGCTTCCATGCATACATATATCTTAATCTAATTCTTAAGAATGCTAGGATTCTTTTGAAAACTAACTAGGATTTTCAATTAGTTTGATTAGTTTATTCAATTCTGTGATGAGAGAAGCTAGTTGGGCTCAATATGCCATCAATAAGATCATTTGTTCAATCACATTTGATACAGAGCCATGCTATAATGAATTGCTCTTATGGATATACCCTCAGCCTACCCATGCGATTTCGACCAAAAGCCACCAAAGTCTATCCACAATCCGCCACCGAAAGTGGAGAAACCGCCACACTCGCAGCTGTTCTACTACTATCAAGTTTTCCGACGAACCATGCCTCGTTTCTTGAGGTGTTTTATATGGCTCGATTTGTCTTGACGAGGGGAGTGCATATATGGTCTTAGTTTTTCATTTTATGGTCAATTTTCGATCGTCAGGGGATGAGGTGGAGTTGTATGCGAGTTTGGGAATTGAATAAACTTCCAGGTCAGCTATTTTATATTAACGCACTTTTCAATATTGCAAACTAACCCCAAAGGCCCTTAGCCGTCGCCAATTAAACCTTCAAACTTTTTAACCGCCTTCATTTGGCCTTTACTTTTTCAATTAAATCCTCCAAAAGTTTTAATTCAAACATTAACCGCAAATATTTGTGATTCTAAGCAATTACATCCTTACTTTAATTATTCTCCAATGCTTTGACTTTTATATTTATGCTTGCTCTCTATATATTTTAATTGACATTTAATCCGGATCCAATTTTGTCACTTTATAATTTTTTTTTGGCCCAATTACTTATCTTGATATTAAATATTAGTTCAATTTTAGAGTTTTGAAAGTTGGCGTGTCATATGATAAGTTTTATTTACTTTTATTTATGGATTTATTTTGTCATTCGTAAGATTAACAAATAACATATTTTACATATTATCTAATTCTTATAAAATAATAATTGATTTTCAATATTTAACTTAATATATAATACATATCAATTTCTCATTAAATAAAAAATATACAAATAGTTTAATATGATTCTTTGTTTTAATAAAATTTTATTGATCTAACATTATTCCTATCAAATAATTCTATATATAAAATATTCTTTGTAAATTCTTATTAAACAAAAATGTTTAAATAAAGGAATAAAACATAAATATTAAAAAACGTGCTAATAAACGTACTCAAAATGTAAAGATTAAGACCATTTGCTATTTTAGGTGTTCATTTATCTAGTTTTTTGAAAATTTCAATTATATCAATTAAATATTTAGGGTAAATAGCAGACACCCCTCAACATATAGGATTATGTACACTTTGCCCCTAAATCATTGCAAGTGTGTAGAACGATTAGCCAACCTTTGGTAAATGTGTTTGAATGCCCCCTCATTCCATTTTCAAGCAGAATATTCCACTAGAGATGTTGAAATAATTTAAGTATGTAGCATTTTATCTCCTCAACCATAAAAAAATGTGTATTTAACAACCCAATCATTCTAAAATGTCACACTTTTATCATTAAATTTTTATTTTTATAGAATAAAGTGAAATTTTATAAAAAATTATTATCACAAACTAATCACTTTTCAATATATGGAAAGTTAAATTAGTTTGAGATATCATATAATTTTAAATTAATTTTATATTATATTTTACTTGGTTTATATGCCTGAGATGATTAAAACTAATTTTAAAAATATATCCTAATTGATTTTTATATCTATATAATATTATGCATATTTGTTAGCAAATGATATTTAAATATTTTTAATTTCGACAGAGTAATAAATGAGAGAAATAATGTTGATATTAAGATATACACTATTTGCTATCAATATTTGTTTGACTAGCATCACATATCTTATTCTTATTCAAATTAAAACCCTAAACCACTTACACTCTTAATTAAACAAATAAGCACAAATTTATAAGTACTTCATAATGATCATTTGGTAAAATTAATGTTTAATTATCTTACACACATCAATTTAAAAAAAAATTAACCATTAAATAGGTTTATACATTTCAAATTACTCACATTGACTGAACATGTGATATATTGATAATTAAGTAATATATGATAATAATTTTTAGCAAAATATTTTACTTTATTCCACCAAAAAAATAATTTAATGCTAAGGATAATATTTTAAAGTGTTTTAGGTGGCTAAATGTAAATTTTTTAAAATATCAGGGAGCAAAGTGCAACAACTTTAAAATATATCACTAGAAAATGGAATGAGGGGGTATTCAAATACATTTAGCAAATGTTGCGTAATCGTTCTACACACTTGCAACTGTTGGGGGTAAAGTACAAATGACTGTATACGTTGGGAGATTGTCTACTATTTATGCAAATATTTATGTACCCACCCCATAAAAAAATTGCTTTAGATATTTGAAAATTAATTTTTTATTTTGTGTTAATTGTTGAAAATTAAAATTCTTTTAGTTGAAATAAGTAATAATATAAAAATAAAATTAAAATATTATAGAAGTTGTAGAAAGTAATCTCTCAAACTTATAATATACTTTAAATTAAAATTAAAATTTTAGTTATACTCTTGACATATGATTTTGTCTAAATATATTTTACATATTAAATAGAAATTAAAAAATAATTAAATTTGAAAAACTTTTTAATAAGTTTAAAACATCTATTAGCCAATGCAAAATTATTCATCATCACATTTTAAACTCTTTTGCCAAGAAAATAATGATTTCATATTCCATAAAAGTAGGTGTGTAATTCTTTTTACAAGAAATGGGTAAGTGGATAGGTTGTAAAGTTTTTTAAGTGAGTTCTAATATGTAAAAGATAATCATGCTTAGTCATTTTTTATTTATGAAATATATTCAACACCATAAGAAAACACTCCTTTATGAGTGGAAGATTTGCGACAAAAGGGGTTCCGTCACAGTTTGAGGACAATTGTGATAAATTTTTTATGAATTGCTAATGAATTTTTAAAAGAAAAAAAGGGTAAAAATATTTCAATTTGTGATGGAAATTCTTTCACAAAATTAATTTTGTGATGCATTTTATTTTTATCATAGAACTAATTAGTGACAAAACATATACTAATGAATTTATGAAATAAATTCAACACAAAATTAATATTTTATGATAGATTTAATTAAAATTTTCATTTGTGTATGCTTTTTTACTGATCAGTTTTATGACGAAAATAAAGTGCATCACAAAATTCACAAAACTTCCATCACGCATCGAAAATTTGTATTTAGAATTATGAAATTTGTGATGAATTTTTCATATCATTATAGACTCTTCATATCCATTGCAAGTGTTATTACTAATATATATATTTGTGCTCCCTTTTTTAAATTCATTAGTAATCCATCACAATTGCTTAGAATTGTGATAAAATCCTAGTCATCACAAAATTTTCATTAATGAATGGGTGTTTTCTAGTAGTGAAATTTACATTATTGAAAATTTATTGAAAAAATATATTTATATTTAAAATTGTAAGTTATTGAGGAGATCATTTTTAAATTAAAATATAAGTATAATTCAAGAATATATATTTCAATTGAAAATAAAATGATTATATATCTAAACTACAAAAATATTTTTAGACTTGAAAAATTAGTTTGTTTATTCCATCATAATTTAAATTATTAACTACTTTATTTGGATAAATTTTTAAATTTTTATTTGAATAAAAATGTATAGTTAAAGTTAAAAATAAAAATACCTAACTTTTTTTTGGAATTAACTTTAATATTTTTATTTAATTAAATTATTTAACTTTGAACATATGCTTATTAGATAGTTTCAATGTGTCTACTTCATGTATTTTTTTGTCATCATGCTAGGACATGAACAATGATCTTTAATCTTTAAAATTATCAAAATATAAGTTATTAGAATAGAAAATATACATATATTATATAAAAGGGTATTTTATTTAGTAATGAATTTTAAGTTTTTAATTACGTAAACATAAGTTTTTAAAAATTAATTTTTCTATATATATGTATATTTCATTTATCTATTGATAGAGAAATAAGTTACTTTTGATAAAAATATTATAAATATAAGTAAATATTTAGTTACTTGAAATATACAAATATCAAGTATAATTAAGTAAATTTCACATAAAAAACAATACGTAAGTAATTGAAGTATTCATATTCATTCATTAAATCTAATTAACTAAATCCCATATAAAAAAAATAATTTTCTTTCATTTATTTGATAGAAAAATTGGATTAATTTCAATTGCTTAACTAAATGATATTTCAAAAAGTGACACTATTCAAGGGGCAATATTCAAATATAAAGCACATACAAATAATCATTTTTTATCTAGAGAAATTGAAAAAATTGAAGTAAAAAGATAATATGATACAAACTCAGTGTGTATGAATTTTAAATTTATGTAAAGAGACAAAATTTTAAATATGTGATTATGGATATTTTTAATTTTTATGATGAAAAGAGTATGAATATTGAAGTTATCCCATTAGATAAAAAAGACTGCTGCTAGTATAGATAAATATAACATGAATTTTAGTTATAATGGATAAGTTATTTGGATTAAAATAAAATTAAAAAATAAACTAACAACCAATGCAAATTTTTAATTTAATTAAAAATTAAAAATTCCAAAAATTTAGAAAATTTGGCCTAGATTTCACAATTACAATCCACACTGTCGAGCTATATATAATAGTATAGATTATTATAATTTTTATATATAAATATTTTATTTTATTTTGTGTAACATCTCCTTTTTTCTCATAAGTGGTTTTCTCTATTAAACCCATCCAATAATCTTATGAAGTAAAAAATTTAAATTTCTGCATTTAACAAATAGATTGTATCCATGAAATTATCATGGCCAAATTCCTTAATCAGTCCCTTATGTATGGTATTCTTTCCACTTTAGTCCCTCATCTCTCAATTGTGTTATTATAATCCTCATTTCTAAAAAACATATCATCATCATCATCCTTGTTTGTATATTTTCGTTGGTACTTAGAGAAGTTAAACAAAAGTAGTCAAACTGTAAGGATAATTCAATTTTTTACTTATTTATTTCCCCCTACATATTTGCTCCATTTTTACTACTGAATTTGCACATAAATGATTGTGCAAAATTCTTCCCTCATCACATAATCACTATTAGAAAAGCTTTATCATCATTTGACTCACATTCATCACTTAAACTCACCATTTCAACATGCATCTACTATAGCCCCTTATTTTCTCAATATGTTTTACATCATCCTTGTGCCCATTTACTAAAACATCAAAAGCATCGTATCCTCATAGTCTTGTAGTAGGAGGGTAGACTATGTTTTGACATGCAAAAGCTTCAACTTCTCCATAATACTTTCCATATTCTGCCAATTGAATTGCATCATCATTCCTTTAACATGAAAATCAATCTTTTGACATCCTCATATCCTACTATTCTATAACAGAATCCTAAAAGGTCCTGAAATCCCAACAAGTTTTCAATTTTATTCATTATTGACATCAATATTTTGCTAGGTTTGCTATAATCTATATAGGAAACTTCTCATCCTATATGTAGTTTCTTTGGAATCTCAACAAAGTCTCCACTATGGTGGAGTTTTAGTGTAAAATATGCAATAATTGGACCTGCATTTAGTGTAATATAAATGAGTTAAATTAGTATAAGAAACATATAAATACAAATAAATAAATAACTTGACCAATATAGATTCAAATTAGACAAATGAGTGTGTAAAATGATGGATAATATAACCTTAATCCATAGAATACACAAGATAATTTGAATTAAGTTATGGGCAATAGTATCTTAAGCTACACAATAGATGGTGCCATGAAATGCATATTTTACTTACAAATCTACAAGCCAATGGATCAAAAATCATATTCTACAGTGAATCAATCTTTATCAAACAATAAAAACATAAATGCACATCTTTAAGAAAGTAAACCGTAAATTACTCACCAAAATAGACATAGATATAATTAATTACAGAAGAATACTTGGAATCAAAAGCAAACAAAAAAATTGCCAAAAATTATTGTAAACTAGTGAAATGTAGTTCTCTCTTTTGCAAAGTAACATTATTCTAGTTTCAAATTTTTGTTGTAAGGAAATCCCCATTTTGTTCCAAGAAAATTAGGGACTTCCTCTTTATGGTTAATTTTTAAGTAGTGTTCTCCACTGATAGGAACAAATGAGTAAAATTAAATATTTTTTCAATTTTACCCTTATCTATTGGAATATTTTATCCATTTAGGTTAAGTTTTTATTTAAGTACTAACAGAAGTTTATAAGTAGGGACAATGGTGATATAAATTTTAGAGGTTAGGGACTATAATAATTGCTTTGAGAGATGCGGGACTACAGTGGGATGAAAACCATACATAAGGGACCAATAAAAAGATTTGGCTAATTATCATTTTGATTAGTTAGCAGTAATTTTTGCTTTTAAATGAAAATTAATATTCGGCCTTAAAATTCATGTATTATGCATATATATTATGAATTTAACCATATTTGCCCTCATAACATAATAACAAAGCATAAATGCACATATATATATAAAAATTATGTTACAATTATATAGTTGTGTATGTTGAGTATACGATGAGATATAATATAAGATGAGTAATTTTTCTTATCTATTTATTATATTTTGGGATTAACTCAAGAACAATTCAAAGCTTAGGGACCTTTTAAGCAGATAAGTAAGTTCTCCCTCCTGCAAATAGCAGCCCCTATTCCTTTTCTCCCGAACCAAACTTTTTTTTCAAAATTTCTGCATGTTGTAAGTGAGAAATTGAGCCACCATAACTTAATTTCTTGAGCTCCAATCCATAAAATACCACAACCACGATCTTACTAATACATCAATGTGCAATTCTCTCAAACATTTCCCTAGAAATACTCAATTTGAAGCTGCCCAAATGCTTCATATTAACGTAAGAGATAGCCTGTCAACCAACAGAGATTATGTTAAACCTCCAATTTACAAGTCCAAAACTCATCTTTCCCACCATTTGATTATCCATGTACGTATACCATTAAAAGCCCTTTTGTGTAAATTTCTAAAGTGGAGTGGATTTTGTAGAAAACTCTCTGGAAACACGCCAGAATCGGTGTCAGAAGTGATACTGGCACACGTTGGCAGAAGCTGGTAGAATGAAGGACCATTTTATTCCGCCCACAACTGAAAATTCAGTCATCCATGAGATGGCACCATGGATGGGAAGTCCTCGGAGTGTATGTGCTTTTAGAGGTAAGAATCACCATAATTCATGCCCGAATTCTGTAAAAAACATTGAAATAAAAACAACCTGCAACCAGACGCGATAGAAAATAGAGTCTTAATTTTGAATGCATAGATAGAAAGATCAAGCTGTTTGATCGTCAATACAAAGATATCATTAGAAACTTCTTTGAGCCCTAGTAAGATTTCAGGTAAAGATCAGTGCTGAGTATTCTCAAATTTAGTCAAAATTAAATTTTGATTGAAACTATTAAGCTATCTGGGTGAAAAAAATTTAGTTTTGGAATGATGAAATTATACCAACATTTTATAGATGATTTATGAATTAAAATTTAAATGTTTTCTTACTAAAGTCAAGGTGGACTATTAAGAATCGATTTTGGATAATTGAAACTTGGATTTGCTTGTATTGGATTGAGAATGGAAAAGATAATTTGCATTCAAATCGATTTGATAAATGTGAATAAATAGAAACGATTGTTTTTATCTATGATCAAAATTTTAATATAACTTGAATAGTGGATTATTATAACAAAAATTTCTTTATAAAATATTTTGAGTATTTAAGATAACAATATCAATGAGATTAAATGTTATATTAATATCAATATGTACAAAATAAGCCAAATTAAATGGGTCGATAAGTTTTGAGCTATACAAACTCTTACTAAGGCTAATTGATGATTTTTAAAACTTAATAATTTAAGGGATTGAGCTCAAAAGTTGATCGGAGACACTCGTTTGGAAAGGTTGGCTTGGGCCTCGTTTCCTTGTAAAATCTCATTTCATGACCTAATAATTATTCCGTGAAATCTGTAAAAGTTTGTGAGGTCTTGTCCTCATTGTCATCTTTTGTTTTGTTACATGATAATCACTCCTTGAAATTATGAAACTTATGTCCTCGTAGTCTTATATGTCTCTTGCCATCCGATTAATGGTTGTTGTTGACTTCCTTTTTAAGTCCAAATTCATATGAAATTATAAGTTTTACAAAACCACACGTCTTCTTTTGGGATTAGGAATTCATTAGCATTATACATTGCTTGAATGTCTGATTCATATAATTCCTTTCAGTCATTCTATATTACTAAAATAAGTAAGAACCCTGTATGCAATATATTTCAAAATGGCAACTTAAAAGATTTGTTAAAAAAGATATTTTTTTATCATATCATAAAAGGTTATTTTGTTTAAATTATTAAAGTTCTAAAAAGGTCCATGTTTCCTTGATTTTACAAAATATTGCAATCCTCTCATTCTTAGTCATCGAATTGGGAGCTGCATGCCATACTTACTGACAAGGGGTGTGTGGCGGGGGCTACCTCTAGCATCCCAAGGTTGATACCTTTTAGTATACTTGGAATTTCATATTTTTACCCTTTTGAATATTCTATTCGGTCAGTACTATAAAATATGTGCCATGCAAAGCAAAGTGTCATGCTCGTTGAAAGGAGATATATGGTGGGGGCCACTTTTAATTCTATCATCATTGGCACCTTGGATTTCAGTACTATACACCTTTCTACTGCATTTGCAATACCTCAAATGATAAATCATATTTTATACTTAATGAAATGAAGTGTTGGGAACTAAGTGCCATGTGCGTTGGTAGGGGTGTGTGGTGGGGCCATCTTTAGAATCCCCTATGCTTGAATTTTGACCATGAAAAGGCATTAAGATGTATGAGGTCTCTTGAATGGGGTGGGACAATGATGGAATTACACAAAAGGTTTGATGTGGTCATGATCTATCTGATTTGCTAAGCTTCTCATAATTAATTTGGTCTAATCACCTCATAGTTTACGTGAAACTTCAATATAATTAGACTATATATATGACTTGTAAAGCATTTATTTCTACATGAACATAATAAGATTGTATTTTGTAGAATGAGCCATTTTGACATACTCTTGTCTTGTTTGTTACATATTTCTCACTCTATTGTCTTCCAGTATAACTTCATCCAATTTTCCCCATTGAATCATTTGGATTCCCCCTCATCACTTTTCTTTATATAAACTAAACTGGAATGGTCAAACTGGAAGGAGAAATGTGGGGTTAGGATACAAAGAAATTACTTTTTGTTTGAGTTCGAATGTACTTAGACTATATGTTCATGTATGTACAATAAGACTTTATATCCATGCAATATTACTGTTGCATTTTAGGTATTAGTATGTGTATACTCATGTATAATTAGAGATAAGTTTAGATTTTTACATAAGGAATGTAAATATATAGTTACTTATTGTTAATATGATTTACAATTTTTGTGATTTATTCATTGGGTTTAACATTGACTCTTGAAGAAAAAGTCTCCAAAAAGGTCAGTGGCGTAGTGTGATAGCTTAAGGGCCTCCAAGTGCCACACGTAGTTCTATCAGAGCATATAGACTTAGCATGATAAAAAAAAAATATTAATGTTCTAGAATTTTATTGAGATTTAGATTATTTTGAGTCAAGATTCGAAGAAGAAATGCATAGCTTTTAGAGAAGGTATGGGGAAACAATTTAATAACCCATAAGGTAACTTTGCTAGATTTATGAGTAAACCTAAAATAACTTATAGATAGCCTGGGCATATTGAAGCTAATTGCAAACATAAGGATGGAAAATGTTACCTATGTGGAAGTGACAACATTATATGAGAAATTATCCCATCAATATGGGCACCAAGGGAAGAATTTTTTATTTGAAATCTCCTACATTTTCATCCAATGCTTGGCCAGATGGAAATGTCAAAACCCTATGCCCTAATCAATTATCAAATCAAAAGTTCATCCTTGAGCCTATGCCATTGAAGGAGAAGAGGCTCCAAATCCTATTATAATGGTGGAAAATAACATTACACTTGATGGAAAAATTAGACTCCAGTACCATGCATTTGTTTATGTCTGCATCATTTATTCATGATCTTATACTATCAGTAGCCCTATCTATTTGAAGTTAATACACTTACGAGCATGTGTGTGATGACTAACTTATTACACAAAGACTACAAGATTGAAATCAATGGGAGAACATATCTAGCGAACTTAATTCAAGTGCTAATATGTAGGTGTGATATAATCTTAGAATTGGACTGATCATATAGTCATCATGCTAGGTTAAATTGTAGGGCAAAGATAATCAAGTTGGGACTTGATAAAGAAGGATAAGCCAGAAGCCAAACCAATTCCACCACCACACCCACCACCCCAATAATTTTCTGCAACAAAGGTCAATAAATTATTGAGATAGGGTTGTGAAAGTTTTCTAGCCTACATGATCAACAAGCTCAAGGACAAGGATAAATTAAAGAGATTTCTGTGGTAAGGGATTTTCTAGAAGTGTTTTAGGAAAATTTAGGATCATTACTACCATATAGAAAAATTGAATTCTTCGTTGAGATAATATGAGAAACAACACCAACATAAAAAAAAAAAACATTTTTATTGGTACCTTGAGAATTGATGGAATTAAAAGCTCAACTATAAAAACTTTTGAATTTAGGATTCATCTAGCCTAGTACATCACCATGGGAGCCCCGGTCCTATTTTCTAAAAACAAGAATGGTACAGTAAGAATGTATATTGATTACAGGGGATTAAATAGTGTTACATCAAGAATAAGTACCCTTCACCATATATTGATGAGCTATTTGATCAACTTGAAGAGTCAAGAGTGTTCTCTAAATTAGATCTCAAATGAGGATATTAGCAATTAAAGATTAGAAAATCAAATATTCCAAAATAGCACTAAACTCACGTTGTTGGCACTATGAATTTTTGGTAATGTCCATTCTGTTAAAAATGCACCAACTGCATTTATGGATTTAGTGCACCAAGTATTTTAGCCTTACCTAGTTAGATAAATTTGTGATAATATTTATCGATGATATTTTAATTTATTTTAAGTCTGAAAAAGAACATAAGCACCATTTAAGAATTAAATTACAAATGCTCTAAAATTATAAATTGTATAAAAATTCATTAAATGTGAATTTTGGTTAACTTAAGTGGCCTACTTGGGTCATATAGTGTATGAGAATGGACTAGCGATGGAACTAGCTAAGATTGACACTATAGTCAATTAGTTTTATTTTAGAAAAGTTTAGAATTTCTTGGGATTAGCAGATACTACAAAAAATATGTAAAGGACTTCATTAAGAATGCTGTATCTTTAACTCAACTCAGACAAAAGGCAAACTAATTTAAACGGGAAGCAATATGTGAGTGGAGTTTTATGGAATTGAAGAATAAATTGAACACAATAACAGTATTGAGACTACCATCAAGAATACAGAATTTTATAGTATATATGGATGCGTCTAGAAAGGAATTAGGATATGTCTTCATGCAAAATGGAAGGGTAACTTCATATGTCTTAAGTAAGTTAAAACCTTATGAACAAAACTACCTCACCATGATCTAGAGATAGCAGTAATGAAATTTTCACTTTCCAAGTGAAGACATTATCTTTGCAGTACAACCTTTAAAATTTTAACAGATGATCAAAGTTTAAAGTATATTTTCACTCAAAAGGAGTTGAAGATGAGGTGAATAAGAGGGATGGAATTTTTAAATGATTATAATAGTAGGATTTCTTACAATCCAGAAAAACCTAATGTCATTGCTAATGCTTTAAGCAAGAAAGCCGAATTAACCTAAAGTGAAGAAAAGAATTTGAGTAGGGGACTTCACTTATTTTGAGTTTGGACTCATGTTATAGTAGTAGGACTAGTGATTAGGTTAAATTACTCCATAAATTAAATAGGTGCATAAAGATTAAGAGGACATAAAGCTTAGGAAATCTATAGATGAAACCACACATTCAAAGTTTAGTGTAGATCCAAATGAAGTGATGAGGTTTGTTGGAAGAATTTGTGCCCTTGAATCTACACAAGGGGAAATATTGAATGATGCACACAAGTTCAAGTCCACAGTTCATTTAGGGATTACAAAGATGTATAATAACCTTAAAAAGTAATTTTGGCGGATGAAATCAAATATTACCAGTTATGTTAAGAAATGCCTAGTATGTCAGCAGGTTAAAGTTGAATATGACCAAAGACCAGTAGGATTGTTACTACCTTCTTGTATATCTAATTGGAAATAGAAGATAGTTAGCATTGATTTTATCTTAGGACTACCAAAGTTAAGCAAAGGATTTGATAAGAATCGGGTAATTATAGATCGATTGACTAAATCTACACATTTTCTGCCTATTAAAGCTAACTTCATGGTGGAAACCTTGGCAAAACTATGCAAAAAAGAAATTATTTTGACTTCATGGCATATCTATTAGCATTGTTTCAAATTAGAAACCCTCAGTTTACATCAAGACTGTGGAATCAACTATAGGAGGATTTAGGGACAAGGCTAAATTTCAGCACTAACTCTCATTACCAATCAAATAGGCTATTTGAAAGAGTAATCTAGATAATAGAAGATACAAAGAGAGCATACATAATAGATTTTAAGGATTGATAAGCTACTTTTAGGAGAATTTGCCTACAACAATAGCTACTAAGCCATCATTTAAATGGTTTCCTACAAGGAGTAGTTATATCAATGAAAATGCCATTCCTTATTGTATTAGGATCTACACGACCAAAGTATACCACCTCAAAATGGGCAAAGAAGCAAAACTGATTCAAGAAGCTATTGACAAAATTCAAACATCAAACTGTTGATGCATGTTTCTCAAGCTTCAAAAAAAAGTTATGTAGACAACAATCATAGAGATTTGGAGTTTGAAAAAATCAAATTTTTGTCAAGATTACAACTTCAAATGAAAAAGAAGGAAGCTACAACCACGATATAGAGGATCCTTCTGAATTACATAATGTATTAGGAAAGTGGCATATAAACTTGAGCTCCCAACCAACCTCACTAGTGTCTATGATGTTTTCCATGTTTCAAAACTTAGAAAACACCACCCTGATCTATTACATGTGATATTCCATTAGGAACTTCAAATGGAACCTAACTTATGCTACAAGGAGAAGCTAATGTGCATCTTAGATCACAAATATAGCGAGCTGAAGTCCAAAAAAAATCCAATGATTAAGGTTTTGGAGAAAAACCATGATGTTGATGTAGAAACTTGGAATTTGAGGAAGATATAAAGAGCTGATAGCCTCATTTGTTCGAAATTTAGAATTTAGAAACCAAATTTTTCTAAGAAGGTGGATTGTAACTCCTATTTTCCTCATAAGTAATTTTATCTTAAATTTAATATTTACTAAATTATTAAATCTATCCAATAACCTTAGAAAATAACAATTTTAAAATTTCATATTTAATAAATAGGTTGTATTCAGAAAATTATCATTTTGATAGTTTAGTACCATTTTTAGATTTTAGGGGCAAATTAATATTCGTATTTAAAATTTATTAAAAATACATTTATATTTTGAATTTAACCATATTTGGCCTAATACCTAAATAAAAAACACAAAATGCATATATCTTAAGTTACAATTATAATTGTGTATGTTGAGTATATAATAACATATAATATAGGACGAGTAATTCTTCTTATATTTTTATTATATTTAGCGTTTAACTCGAGAATAATACAAAGCATAGGGGTCTTTTAATAAAATAAAGTTCCCCTTCTATAAATAGTAGCTTTCATTCCCTTTCTCGCCATACCAAACATTTCCTCAAAATCTCTAATAGTTGCCAGTGAGAAATTGAGCCACCAATGCTCAATCTCTTCAACTCCAATCCACGAAAAAACAAAACCACCCTTTACGTAACACACAAAGCTCTCAAAAATTTTCCCAAAAATACTCACTTTGAAATAGCCCAAAAGCTTCATTAACTTAAGAGATAGTCTGTCAGCTAGCAGAGATTATGCCAAACCTATAACTTTAGAAGCCAAAACTCCCCATCATTTGATCATACATGTAAGCATACCATTAGAAAGTCTTTTGTGAGTATACCATTGTGGTGAATTTCTAGACAACTCACTAGAAACAGGCTAAAGTCGCTTTCAGAAATGACTCTGCCGCATACTAGCAAAATGGAGGATCATGTTATTTTGCCCACAATCATAAATTCAGCCACCTATATTATGAGAGAACACCATGGATGGAAAGCCCTTTGAGAATATATGGTTTAGAGGTAAGAATCACCATAATTGATGCTATATTCTAGTTGGAACAGCGAAATCAAAACAACTTACTATCATATATGATAGAAAATAAAGTTCCTACTTTCAACATGTCGACAGAAAGATCAAACCATTTGATTGCTAATAAAAAGTTGCCATTAGATACTTTTTGAATTAGTAACTTTCAAGATAAAGATCACCTTTAATCCCCTCAAATCTAGTCAAAATTAGGTTTTGATTGAAATTGTTGGGCAATCTAGGTGAAAAAAGTTTAGTTCTAAAATGATGATATTATACCAAAAATTTATGCACCATTTATGAATTGATTTTTGAATGTTTTCTTCCTAAAATCAAGGTGGATTGCTAATAATCAATTTTGGGTAACTAAAACTTTTGGTTGTTTTGGATTGAGAACAGAGAACATAGTTTGGACTCAATTAATTTGATTATTTTGATTATAACCTAAAAAGGAATTGGTTGTGATGATTGAAACATTATGATAAATTGAGCATTTTAGAATTGAAAGAACAAAAATTTGTTTGGTTTAGTTGGGAATTAATTGGAATAAATAGAATATATAGAAATGGATATTCTTTTGTATATGATTGAAATTTTTATGTAACTTGAATATTGGATTATTGTGACAATAATTTCTAGAATTATAAAAAGTTTCTTTAAGATAACAATATCAATGAAATTAAATATTATATTGATATCAATAAGTAACAAATAAGCCAATTTAAACTAGTCAATAAGTTCTTAGTAATACATATTCTTATTAAGGTAAATCAATGATGATTAAATCTTAATAATTTAGGTGATTGAGCTTGCAAATCAATCAAAGAAACTGAGTTGGAAAAGTTGATATAAACTCTGTTTCCTTGTGAAATCTCATTTATTACCTGATATTTGTTCCTTGAAATATGCAAAAGTTGGTAAGATCTTCTCATTGGTAGCTTTTGTTTTGTTATATGATAATTACTTCTTGAAATTGTGGAACTTTTTCTCCTTGTCATCTTACCTACCTTTTTGTATTCCGATTAATGATAATGGTTTCATTCTTTGGTGATCGAACCCGAATGAAATTTTAAGTTTCATGAAACCACATTCCTCCTTTTTGGATCAAGAATTCATTAGCATCATATCATTGTCTGAATGCTTGATTCATATGATTCATTTCTGTCACGACTATGTTACTCCAATAAGTAAGAGCACCATAAATTGGATGTTATCAAAACAAGAACTCAAAAGATTTGTTAAAAAAGAAAAAGGAGAATATCATTTTTTATCATATCATAAAAGGGTATTTTTCCCAAAATATTTTAGGTCTAAAAAGATCCATATTTCCTTGATTTTATAAAATATTTCAATTCTCTTATTCCTACTTTTGCACTAGGAGGTACGTGCCATACTTGTTGGTAGAGGGTGCGGGGCAAAGGCCACCACTAGCATCTTAAGGTTGGTACTTTCTGCTATACTTGATAATTTATGTTTTGTTTGAATATCCTATTTTGTCAATATTGTAAAGTATGTGTTGTGCATAACAAAGTACCAAGTTTGTTAAAAGGTGATGTGTGATGAGGCCACCTTTTAATTTTTCCATCATTGGAATGTCTAGGTTTTAGTACTATACATTTTTCTACTATATTTGTAATCTCTCAAATGATAAATCTTGTTTTATTCTTCATAAAATTAAGTGTCGGTATCTAATGGACATGTGGGTTGAGAGGAGGTATGTGATGGGGGCTACCTATGGAATCCCCTACACTTGAATTTGACAATGAAAAGGCATTAAGGTCTATGAATTCTCCTCACTAAAAATGGGGTCATAAATGTTATGATGTGGTTATAATCTATCAGATTTGATAAGCTTCTTATAAGTAATTTAAGTCAATCAACTTATTGTCTATGTGAAACTTTGATATAATTAGAATACATATATGACTTGTAAAGTAATTATTACTACATGACCATAATAAGATTGTATTATGTAGAACAAGTCATCCTAACATACTCTTGTTTTGTTCATTACATATTTCTCATTCTACTATCTTTTACATAAAAATAAGCTCTATATAGGTAACTCCTTCCAATTTCCCTCACTAGGCCATTTAAACTCATCCTCATTGCTTTTCTTTATATAAATGAAGCTAGAACTAAGGGTGTAAATGAATATTAAATGGATCAGATACATTATTTTCATATTTATATCTATTTAACTTTTTGAATATTTGAATACGGATACAGATTTGATGGATATTTAAGAATGATATCCAAATTTATATCTATTAGATATCGGTTGAATTTGGATATATTCGTATTTGATTATAATTTTTCAGATGCATCCATATTTGATTAAAGTTATCCATATTTGAATTATTTTTTTGATATGCATATTCAATGATAATTATTTAGATACCTATCTAGGAATATTCAAATACGTGAATCTATAAACCTATAACAAATACATATTTTCAATTAATAGAAAGAACTATACAATTTCATTAAAAAGAATGCAATCAAACAAATAGCATAATTTCTAATTAATAATTGACTTTGTGATTGATTATTAGTACTAATTAATATTAATAATGGTATTTAAGTATATTAATTATAAAGTCAACCAACAATAATTATATTTATTGACTCTATTCTTCAATTTTTTTCTCTATATTAGAATAATTTTTTAAATTTATTCTTTTTTTATTCCCAATTCTTCAATTATGATTTATATATGTGCATATATGGATTATGAGATTTTTATTGAAAAATATAAATAATATATTATTTAATAAATATATATTCAGAGTGGATATTAAACGAATCGAATACGCATTTACCATATTCATATTCATTTATAATCGAATATGTATTAATTGAATACGAATAATATTCGCTTTAAAAGCATGTGGATAAATTTTGTATAAATAAATACAAATGCAGACGGAAAATAAATTTTCGAATATCCATTTATAGCTCTAGTTGGAATAGTCAAACTGGAAAGAGAAACTTAGGGGCAGGATAAAAAGAAATTACCTTTTGTTTGAGTTTAAATGTACTCAAACCAATATGTTTATGTATGTACATAATAAGACTTATATCTAAAATGATAGTAGTGCCATATTTTAGGTATTGGTATGCTTATACGCATTTATAATTGGAGATAAGTTCAGATGTTTGCATAAGGAATGCATATACATACTTATTTCTTGTTAATATGATTTATAATTATTTTGGCTTGTTAATTATGCTCAAAACTGGCTCTTGAAAGGAAAGTTTCCAAGAAAAGGGTTAGTGTCATGGTGTGGTGGCTTTGGGGTCTCTTGGCAACAAATGAATCTTCTAGGATAAGATCAAATGGCATGAGCAAGGCATAGTTACACACACACGCCCAGTAGGGGTTAGTTAAGTTTCAAACCTTTGGACTTCACATATACAAGTATAAGGGCGATGCCATAGGGCTAATTGACTAGTCAATTTATTATTATTATTATATATATATATATTAATCATTAGTTTAATATAGATGCATATTTTAATAACTACTTTAATATAATAATAAATTCAATCATTTAAAAATTTACATTGCACCATTAATTCGATAAAATCATACATGCAAAATGGTATGTGTTTTTACTTTCAATTTGTGGGGCACCCCATTTTTGTTCATAGAAAAGCCAAAGGAAGATTTGAACATGACTTTTGAAGCTCCAAATTTAACTCTTTTTTACTTTTCTTTTCTCGTATCTTTAATTTAGTTCGGAGAAGTGGGCAAAAAAGTAAAGAAGAATAGAAACACAACATTGCACAAACAATATAAGAGGAAAAACATGAAGAATGAAACCAATCAAGTAATCAAGTACCAAAGAAAGTGCAAAATTGCTCAAATCTTCATAACTAAGACCCAAGGTCTAACAATACTGAGGCATGCAAATATCAATCAATATCTGGCCTATACTTGACCATTGAAAAAATAACTAACTAGCATACGACTGAAAGAAATTGAAGATGAAATAGTCCTTGACAAATAGAAAAAGAAAAATACTAACTCTTAATCAAGATTCTATAAAATTCATTATAGAGCTGTTACACTTTGCTGTGGCCTTAGTGTCAACCTTCAATGATCCACCAAACCTCATTAGCAGAGAGGTTAAGATAGGTCAATGGGAAAAGTATAGTCAAATTGCAATAAATCCTTTGGAGGATACTGCCATCTCTCACTGAGCATGTGGCCAACAACCCTAAATAAACTACTCGTATATCATAGTGGCCTCTGCCTGAAAGAATGTCAGAGCCCTAAAACTCCTTGATTGTCTCTCGTACACAGTGGACACAAGCATTTTCCTGAAAAAAGATTCCAAAAACTTTCTCCTATTCTTTATCTCTCAAATATACGATTCCTTTAGTTACTTATGCTTTTTTAGTAGCTTCGTGAATGCTGTTAGGCATGTCCCATAGTTTTCTCCTTGAGCTTGACTATTGTAGTTGAAGTTTTTTCCCCTCAATGAGATATCTGCACAGCTTAGTATCGAACCTGTTCCAAAAATGACAAGTAAAACGGTCAAATAACTATGCACAACTGCAAATACAATGTGCAAGCAAATTAAGCTAAGTAAAAGGAAAAAGATTTACCCATGCAAAGTATTAATATCCTAATGAGAGTTGATGTTGCAACTTCTACACAATCCATAGCAAAACATCATGTGCCCTCACCAACACAGAATAGGATAAGAGGACTGTGGACAAGTAGCCCAGCAGTAGACTCTTGAACACACTTCCTAGCTGGTGTTGAACTCATTGGCTCAAAATTAAGCCTACATTTGTCTAAGGAGCTACATAAGGAGATGGAACATGAGACTTCTTCAAATGCACTGTGGGTTGCTTGGATACTGCCCTATTGAGGATGAATCCTTATGATGTCGTTTTGCTGCATGCCTCCCATGAGAACCTTTATTCATTCTCCTAGTGTAAAATCTCACCAAATCAATCTTCTTCCCTATCAAAAGCATAATAATGAAGTTAAGCTCAACATATGAGAAACAATAAAAAAAAATAATACAAGTGATAAAGAGAAGGCATAAATGCAATAACTAGCACACAAGCAAACAAGAAGCTTAAACCAACTATGTATAAATAGAAAATATGTATATTACATCAAAGAGATTGGCGAACAATCCAACCTCTTTAGAGAGCTGATGAATTTTACGATGATCCTCCTGCAGATGCATCAAAGAAGACAAACTACTCCAAATACGAAAGTCCCTTTAACTATCATTTCTAACAAAGAAAAAATAACTCTTCCAAGACCCTCTAGAAATGGGGCAACCCACTCAAAAAATAGCAATTTAGATTAGGGAAAAAAAGAAAAGAAGCCTTATTTTGAACTTTTCTTACCATGAAAAGAAAGTAAAAGAATTTGAAAGAAATAGAAAAATCTAACTTCTTAAGGGGGTATTAAAACCTCACAAAATACGCAAATGAGTTGGAGCAAATATGCCCAGACACATCCTATAACTCCTAACTATCTCTAATAAAGGATCAGAAGAATAGAAAAACCACCATTGGAGTACCCACAAAAAATCGTAAGGTACTCTAGAGAAAATGACACCATATAATCCTCTAAAGAAGAAAGAACAAACTAAAACTTATTAGAGCTATAGACTCCATGTCTCAATATCTTTAAATCTCCTAACATGAGTGAACAAGATAAATTACTAAAGCCAACACGGCTACTGCTAACATTAGGAGCATTCTTCAACCCCTTTCATAATAGCTTTCTTCTCTAGACTTAGACTTTGACTCTAATGAAAAAGATGACTTAACATCTAAGGACTAGTAAACATGCTCTTGACGCACAATTTTATGATCCAAGGCTAGACTAGATGATACACCCAAAAAAAGGCTCATAAACTTAGAAAATGCAACAACATTATCAAGAGAACAACCTCTGGAAACACAAACAACTTTGATACATTTGTGGCCCACTAAAATGAGACTTCCAAGTGACATCCACAGTGGGGGGAAACTGACCTCCTTAAGGGAGCAGTGACCCTACCGCTCCCTATATCATAGCGGCAACCATCACCCTGCAGTTGCCATTAGTTCCAACCATTTTTTTGGACTCTAACTTAGATATAGTCCTATTACTCGACATCCTAATCTCAAAACTAGACATATCCTACTCTCAAGTTGGAATTCCCCCAAAAAACTATGGACTTAAAGGGGCAAGGAAATAGAAGTAATGGTGAAAGGTAAAAGGAAAAGTAAAAAATTACACTGAGATTAACTTATCCTGGCCTAAAAGAGTTACTTCCCCAGTAAAGAAATGATTAAATCCGCTAAGTTTTTTGGAGGACGCAATTAGCCAAGTAAAGCTTATTCCTTGAAGACAACAAGTCAACGAGACTTAAGAGTCTCCAAGTTAATAAATTATTAAATTATTTGATTATTTAAAATTAAATTAAAGGTAAAATTAATATGAAAACTAAAATTAATTATTAAGGAAAAATAAAACCAACCTTTATGGCAGACTTTCAATATAAAAATAATATTCCTAATTGAAAGTAGAGGATTTAATGATATATATGAAAAAATAAGGCCTTAAAAGTAAAAAGTAAAAAGCAAATTAAAAGCCTAAGTAAATAAATAAATAAATAAGAAAAAGGCTAGTGAGCTTAATAAATTAAGCCCACCAAGATGCACACTCCAAGCCTAAGTAGACCAAAGCCACCAAAAACTTAATTAACATAAATGCCAACTCCCAAAGCTAAAAAAGGCATTTAAGTAGTCATTTGTAAAACTTCAAGCTCTGACTCTAAGCAAGTGCAATCTAGGAACAAAAGCCTTACTGAACTTGTTGATTTTCGAAAAGGAATCCAACTTCATTTTCATGTAGCATCAACATATTATTTATGTATATTCTTAAATTTATCATATTAAAAATTAGCATACATCTAAAATATTTATGTACAATTTGCATAATTATAAAGATAAAAGTCAAATCAAGTAAATATTTCATATTCTCTAACCAAATTAAAGAAGAAAATTTAGAAGTTATTAAAATATTGAACTTACCTTGTAATAAGAAAAGTGTGTCAACGCATGGTGGTTATTCAAACTTGGAAGTTTTATGTAGTGCATATGATAAGTACAAGGACAAATATGATATATTTAAAATTTGGTATTATAATTTTTATTTTAAAGATAAAACAAGATTTCTCTATAATAATGTAAACATATACCCAATTGTATATCTCAATTCTATCTATAAATAGGGATTGGTGGGGACAGTTAATGGGCGATGACTCCATATTGAATTGGATATTGAGGTTGTTAGTGAATTGGCAATTTACCCTAAAAATGGAGGCTATTAGTAAATTTGGGAACCCAACAAGATATCTAGTTTGAATATAAAAAGAGTTGTATTAGTTTTTATAGTCAAAACATCTTATACAACAACTTTGTATCATTATGTTAATTATTTCTTAAGAATAATGAACTAAAAGAACCATATTGGAGTTGAACTTCAAGAAAATCTATAATGATATACTTTTGATAACATAAAAACATTACAATAAAATAGCATGGAGCCTTTAGTTTGGGCACATTTTGCAGCAGTAGCTGGATGATGTGATTATAGTGATGTTTGGTTGGTGACACATATACATATGCTTCGATATTCTATTTTTTCATTATTTTTTCATGCAGTCTATGACTATTCAATTACATAATATTTGATATTTGAATCCATACCATAGGGCAAGCAAAAATTATAGAAATCTACTATTAAAATTATTTTAAAGAAAAATTCAATTCAATAAGTCCAATATATATAACATTTAATTGATTGGAGTCCAAATAATAAAAGAATCTTATTATATTAAAGGGAACCACAATTTTAGTGCAATTAATGCACCATTGATGTACTATTAGAGTCCACTTTAATAGCTTAAATATGTAGTAGGTAAAATATATTTTATCCCATTATCAACTAATTAGGAAAAAGAATGGCTAAGATTTTGCATTTAAAATCTAATGGTTCAATTAAAAATATATTTACAATCCTCACATGAGGTATGTACAATGAGGTTTACATGATAGAATGCTCTAGGTATGTTTATGGTGAGGTACGCTAGTGTTTATCTCATATGAGATACTATTAAATTAAATGACATATGTCTTTTTATAACAAGTTATCGCTAATTATTCTACAAGTTGTTGGTATGCATTTTAAAATTTTAATGCATTAAGTGCTTGGTAAATATTTATTATTAAATTAACACTTAATAATATAAAAATGCAAATATATCAAAATTATTTGATTAAATTATAAATTAGCAAAAAATTTGTTGTAAAAAAATAAATAGAAAATAAAAAGAAAAAGAAAAGAGAGAAGTTATCTTTCTTTGCCCTCTGTTCAAATACCAGAGGTAATTTGAGAGGAAAGTGTAAATTGAGTTGCATTCATCATGAATCCAAAATCTGTGTTTTGTACAATAAGAGAGAATGTATTTATAATAAGGACAATAATGGAAAAAAGAAATATCTAGTAAACTGGCTGTCTAATGTGCAACAAACTTAACCTAACTATCTAAATAACTATGGCTACAAAAGCTAATACAATTGGAAAATATAACAAAACAAATGAAATTATGTTATATTCATGAACAGTCACCACTCAAGTTGTAGATTGGTAGAGATCAGCCACCCAACTTGGACAATTGATGAGAAAATTAAGGAAATGATAAAGCTTTTGTGAAAATGTTAGCTAATTGCAACTTGTTGGGGACATGCTAAGGGGCTATGAAGCCTTGCTTCAGTTGATGGCATAGTAAATGGCAATTAATCTCCACCGTGCTTCATGTGTTCATGGAGCATGGAATTGGCTGCAATGTGAAGAGCAACCTTGTTGTCATAGAATAATGGGATTGGCAAAGAGGTAGGAGCTTGAAGGTCTTGTAGAATGAAGGTAATCCATTGTAGCTCACAAATTGTTGCTACCATCTCTTGTACTCAGCTTTGGCAGATGATCTAGAGATAATGGTTTATTTGTTGGTCTTCCAAGAACTGAGGAAGGACCAAGGAAGATGCAATAGCCAGTCAATGACCTCCTGCTATCATGACCAGTTGCCCAATCAGCATCACAAAGTGCTTAGAATTTTATATCATTGTAGGAAGCCAAAAATAATTCTATGGGGGGACAATCTTTAAGATATCTCAAGACATGGAGTGATGTATTCCAATGTGATTGATAAGGGGCATTGGCATATTAGCTAAGTTGTTGGATGGCATAAGCAAGATTAGGCTTGGTCGAGTTCATGTATAGAAGTCTTCCAACTAGTCTTTCATTTGTGTCTGGTTCAACAAGGGGACTACCGTCACCAGAAATAAGTTGTTGTCCTTTAGGCAATGGTGTCTTCGCTAGTTTGGCTCCAAGAAAAGCAACATATTTCAATATATCAAGGATGTATTTTCTCTAATTTAAGCAAATCCTAACATTTGATCTAGCAATTTCAATCCCTAAGAAATATCTAGAATAACTTAAATCCTTTATGGTGAAATTATAATCTAAAAATGATTTGATAACTATAATTTCCTTCTCATTAGTTCTTGTCAACAATACATTGTCCACATAAAAAAGTAGGGCTAGGATATAGGTAGATGTAGACTTAGTGAACAGACAATGATCTTGGTCTAATTGCCTAAATCCATATTGCTCCAATTGGTATGAGAATTTATAATTCCACTCTATAAGGGCCTATTAAAACCCATAGAGAGGTTTGATAAGCTTGCATACCTATCCGTTTTTGATATTTCATGTATCTTTCTAGTAGATGCATATAAACTTCTTCATAAAGATGTTAGAAATGCATTACTTATGTTAATTTGACAAATTGGCCAGCCCTTTGCACTTGCTAAAGTCAAGAATATTCTCATTGTTACTAGTTTAGCTATAGGTGAGATAGTCAAAGTAATCAACCCACAACCACTTAATTATACCCTTGGCCAACCAACTTGGCTTTCAATTTATCTATTGATCCATTAGGTAAATTTTTCACTTTATACACCCATTCTAAACTAATTGCTTTCTTTCTTAGAAGCAAACTAGTTAGAGTCCAAATTTCATTTTATTTCGAGGCATGTAGCTCATTATGCAGTGCCTCTACCCATTTTAGATCAATCCTAGATTGTTTATAGGAAGTAGGTTCTGTAACAGTAGATACTTTTGCTAGAAAAGCCATGTATTGACCATTAAACATAGGTGAAATGTAGTAAGGATGAGTTTTTATGGGATAGGGTGCTCCTACAGGGATTGAAACTGAATAATGCTAGTCTATGACTGAGGAAAAATGAGATAATACAGTAGGGGAAACATGCCTTAATCTTTTGTGTAGAGAGACAAAGAGTTTTTAGGTTTATTATTTATAGAACATGAATCAATAGAGTTATTGCAAGTAAGACTAAACGAGCTAGACCTAGCTCCAGTATTCTCAGCTAAAAGTTTTGTATGGTGGGACAACATGTGAGGGTCAAAATAACTATAGTCCAAGATATATAGTGTACCTATCACCTTTCCCATAGCTAGCACTTCATCACTCTGCAGGTCCTAGAGAAGACAATAGGTTAGATAGAAAAGAAATCTTATCAATGATGTTTCTAAAAGTTTATTTACTTACAAGAGGTTGTATTTAAATATAAGTATGTGTAGAGTGGTTGTTAGAATAAGATTAGCTGTAAAATGTACATCACGTATGTGATGTAACATCTTAATTGATCCATAAGGGAGGCATATAAGTGTTATAGCTTTGACAGGTTTCTTTATTAGTTTAATATCACAGTACATGTGATTAGTGGAATCATTATCTATGATCTAGCTACTAGGTTCTAATAAACTAAGTGTACTAAAAGCAAATTAGTGAAGTTTCATACTTGCAAAGTCATTAAAGTGTTCTGTGTTCACTATAGCTTCATCAGCCACGTTATTTCCTTTCATAAACCTATTAACCTCATCTTGGATTAAGTCTCTGATTTTATTATTTAAGTCTATAAGTGAAAGGACTTTCTTTAGTTTTCACTACTTCTAGTAGAGCCTCTGCCATACTTGCTACTGTTTTGAGTCCTCTCTTTGCCCTTGCTTTCAGTAATTCCTTATATTAGTCTGGTGTTCCATACAGCTTGAAACAGTTCTCCTTGGTATGTCCTGTATAGTTGTAGTGAGTTCAATATAGACTTGACATGTTTTTCCTCTTTTGACCAAGTCTATTGTTGGATTTTTTGTGGTTCTAAGCACCGTTACTTGGAGAGGTACCTTTTCTATTACCTTGACTATTTGCCAACATTGCAGCATTATCCAACCTTTTTATGTGTATCGTGTGAATATTTCTCTATTTTTCCACCCTAAGGATTATGGAGTAAGTTTTATTCACACTAGGCAATGGATCCAAAACCAAGATTTGGCTCCTAATGTGATCATGTCCATCATTTAATCCTATTAAAATTGTATTAGTTTACTGAAAGCATTGTAATTTGATACTTGTTTGGCTGCACCATAGTTGCATTTAGGTACAGGATGTAAGATATTGTAATTCATCGCAAATCTTCTTGAATTTAATGTAGTATTGGACAACAGTCAAATTTCTTTGAGAAATTATGTTAATTTATCTCTATAACTAATACGGCGAAGGTCTGTTGCATTCCTCAAATCTCTTCTTTATTTCTAACCATAACTCTCCAGATGTCATAGTATAAAGTAAAGCATCAACAATATCCTTAGATATGGAATTTAGTTTCCAGGACCGGGCCACACAATCCACCTTACTCCATTGTTCAAATTCTTTACTCTCTTCATTAGGCATAATATATTTACCATTCATGAACCCTTACTTCACTTAGCCTCTAGTGAAATTTTCATATCTCTGCTCCAAGTAAGATAATTGTTTATGTTCAATGGAGTAGAAATAAATATCATACCTGGATGATTTGATGGTTGCAGTTTCAAAGGATCTCCATTATTGACACCTCTGTTCTTTCGCATGTTTGTCATTTCTACTTTGAGATTTCTCCCTAAACCTTTCATTTTAATCTTTGATTCCTTCTCAACCTGAATCTTGTGAATTTCTAATATCGATTTCTTGTATTTCACAGCTAAATCGATACCTGCTTTACCATGTTCAAGTACTATAGGTGATTTGAGAGGAAAGTGTAAATTGAGTTGCATTCTTCTTGAATCTAAAATCTATGTTCTATATAATGAGAGAGAAGTATTTATACAAAGGAGAAGAATGGGAAAAGAAATATCTAGTAAACCGGTTAACTAATGTGCAACAAACTGAACCTAACTATCTAACTAACTATATTCACAAAAGCTACTACAACTAATAAATATAACATAAAAGATAAAATTAACTTATATTCTTCTACAACACTCCCACCAATGCCTTTTCCTCCCCAACCTCGCTAGCCTAAGCTAGATTGGCAAAGACCAATGGCTGCCAGCCAAGGCTTGGCCAAGCGGCCAACGACCATGGTGGTAGGATCCAGGTTGGGGGTTAGGGATTGGGGTTAGGTTATATACATACACATGTGTGTATATGTATATATATAGGTTGGGATTTTGTGGTTTTTACTTTATAGCTTTTTATTATTTAAAAAAAAATTAAGTGAAAGTTAAATGAACAATTTATATTTTGTTAGTATTGCTTAAATCATTTAAACTTGATGGGTTTTTCTTCACAACAATATAACAATTTTCATTAAAATTTCAATAAAAAAATGGTTGGAGTACCAAAAGTGTTAAAAAATTATGAAATTTGGACTAAAAATGTTCAATGCCATAATTTTTGGACTAACAACACACACACGATTATATTATGCAACTAGAAGGTAGATTTACCTAAAAAATATTTGAATAAAATAATTTATTGATGCATGAAAAGTTAGTAATATATTAGTTAAATATCTTGTATTGTCACATTCATTGACAATCATATAAAGTATGCCATTTATCCTCCAATAAATAAATACACTAAATATATTATCTGATTTATGCGTCAATTAGATCCAATAGAATTTTTACTTCTCAAACAACGAACTTTAAATAGATCTAACAATCAAACTTTGTATCCATGTATTATGAAATTATCTTTACTTATTATTTTATATTTGTGAAATTAGAACCCATATTGTAAGATATCAAAAGTCATGAAAATTAATCTATCATAAAATGGGATGATATGTAGGTAATAATGCCATATGTCTAAATATATAGTAGATAAAATTAAAATAGTATTATAAATAAAAATATATACATATATAAACATGTTGAATCCAATTATATGAAAATAATTCTGTAAATGTTATTAAAATATCAATATGGATTTATGTTAGCCAATATATTAATACAAAATAAGAAAATACTATAGCTAAAATTTTGAATTAATTTGAGAATGTCAATTGAAAATAAAATCTAGCCCTTCTCTAAAATAACTTGTTAACACAATTTTTTAAGTATATTAATGTATATCACATGTAATTATTTGACATTTCTATTGCAAATAAAATTATTCTTTTCATTAATTTAAAAATAAAAATAAATAAAAAGATACTAAAATATAATATTTATTGTAATTATAAGATAATGTATATTAGCATAATAAATATAAATTGGCCCATTTTACTTTTGATGGGTTCAACAAAAAATTATTTAAAGAAAAACCACTATTTAAGTGGCTCAAAATATGTATGGAGGCATTTAATTCATTAGAGACCAAAATAAATAAATTTTTATTATTGGTAGCCATTATTCCAATACAATGCATTCTTAACTTACAATTAAAATTCACTGTCAATTGTTTGTAGGAATAATTTTAGGAATGTAATGGAAATTTTGGTCTCTGCTAGCCTTGGATACTCCAAGCCTCGGTGAAAGAGGGCAAAGGTGTGTGGGAGAAAGAATGATAAAAGTAGAGAATCGGTGCAATTTTGATTATACATACTTCATGTGATCAGGGACGTACAAATATACTTAATCTAAATCATTGGATTTAAAATATAAAATCATAATCTTTTATTTTAATAATTATTTGACAATACTATAAGTACAATTAACTTGCTACCTGCACGACTGGTTAATAGTTAATTCTTGATAGAAATTGTTATCTATTTATGAAAAAACTTACAGAATATGAAATAAACATTTAACCCTTATTAGGAAAATTAATAGAATAAAAAAATAAAAAATTAACACCATAGAAAACATCCACAAGAAAATATTTTAAAATAACATATAGGTACTCCACATCTATATTAAATATACAATAAATAAATACATATATACTACCAGCCGTCAACCACGTGCAAAAAAATATTTGAGAGTAACGTATTTTTGTTTTTAAAAAAATTATAATCTAGGATAGTAAAAATTAAATGTTCAGTTATAATAAAAATCTAAATTTGTTGTTTAAAGTGATAATACATGAAGTTTAGTTATTTGGCTAAGAAAGTCAAAACCATGCATAAAATCCAAGATAAAGCAGTAAAAGAATTTTGTGTTCCCAAATCAAGCTATAAATGAAATATATAAGTAAACTAATAGAAAACACATTTGTCAAGAGAGGGGATTGGTAACATATTTATGTACAAAGAAAGTTATTGGTATAGCTCCCTTACTTTACACAATAAACCTTTGGCACATATCTGTAGCCATGAAATGTAATTCATGTTTAGGTAGCTTAATCCTATACATATTTATGTAAATTATAATATGGCAACAAAAAATTACCGTGTAGTTATTTTACAATACAAATGGTATTCATTGATCCAAGTTCACCATCTTCTTATGACATTGTTTAAAGAACTAAAAATGAAAGTAAACATTATGAATAATATAAATTAGTTAAAAAAATAGTGAGATATAGTGATGTTCTAAAATTGATTTGTACCACTTCTATATTGGCATCATTAGCATCTCGAATATTTGTTTCTAGTAAAAAGAAACATATACACAAAATAATACATATTAGATTGTGCTTTTGGATTAAACCATATGTGTGCTAAGTTTAAATAAATAAATATCATACCAAAATAAAGTCTTCTCATCCATATTTCTTCTTTTTGCTATACCTCTCTGCTTAATTTTTATGGGAAGCAAAAATTATAAACATATAAATTGTTGTAGTTTAATGAGAATATAAGTGTGTCATACCTATGTAAGATCCCACCTTTCCATCAAAGCAATTCATTTTTTCCTATCAAAATAATCCACATCTTTATAATCGTGAAATATGAATAATACTATAAAACAACATAAAAAATACAATGCAAATGTACCTTTGTTGTTTTTGATTCCTTAATACCCATAAAATCCACTTCCCTAAATCAATCCTGTTGATCCCTACAACTACTTTCCAACCTAGACTAAATATTTGTAGCTTGCAAGGCTGCATAAGATATTTTTGTCAAAAACAATCACAATTTTGAGTTTGCAAAAAATTTATATCTTAAGAGTGTTTGCTAGGTAACAAACATATCAAATACCCTTCAAAGTATATTTTTCCATCAAAGTTCCTTCCACATGTTCCATGATGTTACTTGATCAACCTATTCTTCGACACAAGTAGTGATGGCAAGAATAAGATTTTGAGTAGTAGATCCATCGTCTTTGGCAATATAAAATAGAACATCTTATAAAAACATTTACATTGATAATGCATCTATCATCATACCACAATCACTAAAAGAATGAGTAGAAATACATATGATTGCATAGTTGAATTATAACTTGCGATAATATATTAGAACATAAGACCTCATATTCCAAGAATCCCCGAATGAAATATCAATGTGACTATAAAGTGTTCATAATCATAAAGATATGGTCATATGAATGAAGGGACAGAGATAAATTATTATAAAGAGTACTTTCCTTAGATAATAGATTTATCCAACACTTCTCCCACAAAATGAGACTACAAAATCTCCCAAAAAACTTTTTTAAGACGATGAAGAAAAGTTCTTGTTGAAGGAAAATGGTTAGTGTATTATTTTCGTATCTGCATCCCTAGTGATCAAACATTCCATAAAGTATTCATGTGGAAATTTATTAGTATAATATCTATATAAATAATTGAAGATAACAAAATATGTATAAGCATTATAATGTTACCTTTATCCATTAGGGTGCATTGATCTTAGCTTTGCAAAAATTTCTTTGAATACTACATTTCTTGTAAAAACACCTTCATACCCATCAATGAAGCCTTTTTTTTCACTAATACTTTCGTAGTTTCTTTAGAAACTCGACATGATAAAGCTACATACAATTGGCCATGACTGAAGACATGATTCGGAAGGTAGATTCCAACATTAGGAATGGTCTGTCCATGAGACTTGTTAATTGTCATTGTGAAGCTCAATCGAACTAGGAATTGAATGTGAGTCATTTTAAAAGGCATTTTTGCATTTTCTGCACTCTTTAAAGGGATTCGTGGTAGAAATACTCTCTACCTCTTAAACTATCTGGCTAATAATTATGCTTTAATGAAATTTCTACCAAATTGACAACATATAAATCTTGTACCATTACTCAATCCTATCATAGGATTGATATTTCTAGGTAGCATGATTGGAGAACCTTTTTTCAAAGTCAACTTGTGTGGTGGAAAATTTCTAGGTGAAATGGAATTCAGAAATTCATCTAAAATTGGGATTGAAAGCTCATGTTCAATTACTGTGGAAATGGTCCTCAAGTCTTCAAATCCTTCTATTATCTGAGGCAAATCAAAATTTTTTATACTTATCTTACGCTGGTGCAAAATATTATTTATATCATGGAGAAGTTTGTTCATGACGTACAAATTATTTGAAGTGCTCGAAGATGGGTAATCTTCATTCATATGGGAATAGTTTTCATCCCATAGCCTTCTAATCCTACTAGGTTCACGGTATAATAGAATGTTGCAACTAACCATCTGAGTGCAAATGGCATTCTAAAGCTTCGAGCTTCAATCAAGCATTCTCATTTACTGTTATCTTCTTCAAGAATACCGTACTTTTCAACTGCTTGATTGAATGTTAAGTAATGAACATTATTAACACTCAAAAGATCATCAAATGACTTTGGATGTGGAACATGGTTGAGTAAGAGACGTAAGTAAAATCTTTCCCCTTCATGTGGTGAAATAGCATATACCCGACCAATTACTTTTTGGCTCGTGCTCCTTTTTACCCATTTTCTTGGATTTGAAAGCCTCTATAATATTTGGGGAAGTCTTTATACAAATATTTATTTGGCTCTTAACCTTCATTGTATATTTTAAAAAACTCAGTTAACATAGTTTGAGAGTTTCTTTGATCAGCTAGCACATCTGAAATAGATTGGTGACTGTAAAATTGAACTTGATGCTTGTTAGGAAGGTGGATCAGTAAATGTACAATTGAAGGATAAATTTAGCCCAATGGGAATTTAAATATTTTCCATAATGCCTCTGGGGCACAAATCCATCATCTATTGACATAGTAATTGATTTCATCATAATTAAGCCCTAGATGTACCTCAAATACAACACAATCAAGTCCTTTATAAGTGTACTTGTACAAATACTTGATGCTTTTTATGCTACTGCATATCTCAACATTTATGTGACAATCATAATTTAGCAATAACCAAGGGTTGTAAGGAACAACCTAACCGTTATCTACAATCACTTTCCTTCACTGTCTAGAGCTATAGATCTCCCATCATTAAGCCATCAATATATCGAGTATGAATCATTTTCTTGAATAGTATATTCTACAAATAATTTTGGGTAGCCCTTTTTGTAGCTCATATTTCTCATGCATGGAGCATTTGGGCTTATTTAGACCATAGGGTCCATAAATCATATGTTTCTGCACTGCACTATATAGATGAGGATCTTTATCTTAAGGTGGTATTTCTATTCTAACAATGCAATCATAATCCTCTGGACTATTCAGCTTGTCATCCTCATCAAACATGATCAACATATGTACATACCCTTCTTATGAAACTCAATGACATGTGTGCTATTGTTTTCCCTAAAACACCTTTGTGAAAAATATCCTCCTTAAGCTCTTTGTATTTTGCTTGAAAAATTCTAGTTAATAAATCTGGACGATCTTGTGGTGTTTGACTTGGATGGAGTTCATCTTTTATCTCTTTCCATGAAGGATTACATGTCACTATCAGAAATATATCTGGTTTACCATACTTTTGTACAATGGACATAGTATCTTGATTTCTCTGATACATCTTGATTTCTCTGATACATATCCTATGGACTTCCAATGAATGTTGGAAGGCAAGATTGTATGATGTTTGACATTGCCTAAATTAAATCAATAATACAACATATTTGGAGATTTTTTTTTTGTATGAAAAATATAAATTGATTTAGTATCATTTAAATCATTTTACCTGTATCATTTTCTCCATCATGTAAGCAGTCTTGCAGTTTTTCATACAACTCAGCTCAATTATCATATTGATGAAATCTAATCCATCTTAACTTCTAAGTCTCAATTTTGACATAGTTGTCAATGACATATTGCTGAAGTAAACGCCCTCCATGTAGAAGAATTGACAAAATAATTTTGTGAATCTAAAATATTAAATAGCATATTCAAATTAGATCATTAGAAGTTGTATCATATATATTATTAAATTAAATATTACCTGCAATACATATGTATAGTAATCACAACACATTATTCTTCTTCCATGAATCGACTGGTACTCGCTGTACCAACCATATGTCCCATAAGGTAGTAATAATAGATTTTGAAGTGGATTATAGTAGCCCGAATATTCCTTGATGTTAATCAAATGACCTCCAATTGTTTGAACAATAATATCCCTCTCACTTGCATCAATTAATTCAGCTCCACCAACAATTATAGCTTCAACTTGAGAAGCCATATGAAGTGTGCTATTGCAAGTTATTAAAAGGCCTCTCTCTAATAATTAGCCTACAATGGTGAATATCTGGATGTCTAGCAAGCTGGTGAAATATTGTGACAAATGGGTTGTGCATCTAGTATATGTCTAATCTTATCAATCAAACCTCTATCTAATCTACTATTTTCTTACCTCCGATACTCAATTTTATGTTCAATATCAAAGATAAATATTTGTATATATCTTGGTCGAATTCCTTCAGGAGGTAACAAAGAGCCAGTCATGTGATATATTGACCCATGGGCTCTAAAGGTATAAATCCCTTGATTGAAGGCAAGTAGACTATCATCTAGTTGCACGCCCATGGATGTGAAAGAAAATACGTGATTGTAAGCACGTATGTTTTGTCTAAATGTGTGACCCTCAATAGATTCATCAAGAAATAAACAAAGTAAGTCTTCTGGCACTTGCATTTCTGGAATGGCCACTTTACCTCCTTTACAACAAAAATTGTGTTTCTAGATGAAATAACTTAGTGCGATAGTAATACAAAATCCTTGGAGGTGGGAGGTGCAATCGATGAATATTGTGTGCTAGAAAGCAATTTCTGGCACAATTATGGGAAGAATCTATTCTTATTCTTCTTACATGTATTTTATTGTTAAGCCTTTGAGATTGATCATCACCGTCTCAATTTGAAGATCAAACACATATTATCATCATGATCTACAAATGGTCTTAGAATTAATTAAAGGTGATAATAAAAAGAAACCAATCCATACCATCCAAGTAAAATAGAATTCTAAGTACTTGTTGTATCTCACAAAAGAGCTCGGAAAGTGGAAGCCTCATGTTGTTTTGCAGGCACTGTAAAAAAACTCTATCACTAACTCTATTTTGAGCCTAGCCTATTGTAAATGCATATGAAGTTCATTCAGTAAATATATTAATAGAAAGTGGTTTAATGGATATCATAATTTGTAATACTTGAAATATTTAATGCCTCATGGAGTGCAAGTGGTGCTTGGGATGCATTAGCAATTTTCAAAGATGAATTGTTGTGCATAGATATTGAGTAGGGACGAAATACATGCTCTATTCATTGTGATTAATGCATTATGAAACTGGCATTAATTGCTCTTCTTTGTTGATAAAGTTTTCGTCTTCTTGCATTTTGTGCTTCATGTTGCTCTGGAGTCATCATTTGTCTCCTTTGTCTTGCACAAATACAGTTTATTTCTCTTCTTCACTCAACTGCAATAATGAATAAACTTGATACCAAATATTTAGTAAGATCTATGTCAATTAGGAAATTAATGGAATTATATTTTACCTAAAGTTGGGATGGTGGTCTCTGCACCTTCTTGTGTTGACAAGAGACTTTGATTTATTCTCACTTGCTAGTGTTGAATTTGACGTCTTGTAGAAAGGTGTACATCTCACTCTTCCATACTTAAGTCCTATCTCCTTTCTCTATTAACCATGCGGAATCTTTCTCTTACTTTCTCAGCTTTAGCAACAATGTCTTCATGAATGTAGTGTGACACTTGGGAATTAGTTTTGTGATTGTCCCCCTTGAGAATAAATATGATGAAAAATAATGAAGTGGAAATATGAAATAATATATGTAATTAAAGTAAGAAAGAGTTAAAAGAATACCATTGAATAAATATAATAAGAGCAAATAGTAATGCCATCAAGTTTGGCATGTGCAATAAGATTGTATGTTGCCCAAATAACTAGAAAAACTTGTAGGAGGAAATAACAAATTTTAATTTTATTAATTGTTGATAAAAAAAAAAGTAGTCAAAATATAATTTGAGGAAGATGCAATTAATTGATTGTAAAATTCAATATATTAATTTTTATGACACTAAAGAATTTCAAGAAATTACATCACACAAAGATAAAAAAATTTCATATTTGTCAAGAATGCAAATTAATTTAGTAAATTGAGGTAGTATTTAAAAGTTGTTTCACATCCCACCACTTCCAAACTCCCACACTATAAGAAAAAGGAAATTCTAAATATGATGATGTTTCCCCTAACCCCTTGTAGGCCTAGAAATTATTACAATTAACATCTTAGAAATGTTGAACAATTTATCTATGTGTAGCACTGGCATGTATAGAGAGCCTTAAAGAATAAGACAAATATTAGAAGAAACTTTAAAAGATGAACTATTTATTAAAGAACAAATATTGTGATTTAAAAAAAAAGGAGATAGAAAGATGATGACAGTAATGATAAAATCCCTATATGCTATAAACTTTTAGAAAACAATAAAAAATAGAAAGAATATTATTATGTAATACTTTTTTTGTAATATATTTTAAAATCAGTATTTTGCAACATATAATAAATTATGGTGCTTTATGTGTAATTTATTAGGGAAAATTAAAATAAGAAAAATAATAAAGAAACAAAAGGATTACTAATTACATCCTAAATATGTGTGATCTATGTTGAGTGTATCGAAATTTTGCAGGAATTGAGAGTTGGAATGGTTTAAGACATATGTCAAGCTAAATAAAAGTGTAGCAATTATTATAATCTGTTGTAAATAAAATTGTAGTGTAAATTATATATTTTAAAAAATAATACATTGATCTAGAATTTGTGGAAATGCGTATTTTTTGTATAAGTCTAATAATCGCAAGAAAATTAAAGTAGCCATAGTAATGTTTTCTTGAGTATATAGTTTAACTAAAATGGATGAAAAATGCACGTGGGAGAGGTGTAGAACATATAAGATGATATAAACACAAAGTTATCATGGAAATATGTATCATGGCATATCCTGTTTTTTATGGTGAATTATTAGTGATATTTTGTTATTTTTATAACACAAACACATATATAGAAAAATATATATTGCAAAAAGATTTGTACATTAACATATACAAAAATATATTGATACATAAATATGACAAAATATAATCAATTGTGCCATCAATTATGGTTCAACAACATAGTCCCTCGATAACTTGCAAGCCCCGGATACGTAGTGCAGCAGCTTTGTCACCTTGTCAAGTATGGCTTCTATCTATCCAATTAGACAGAGATATAATATATGAAATAATAAGTTGAAAAAGTTAATCCTTTAATTATTAATTTAAAAATGAAGCAAGCAATATTTTCTCAGATTGTAAGAACTGATTGCTAATATACAAGGAAGGTTTGACAGAAAATGAATAGTGAAACAATTCAACTAAAATTTTCCCCATTTTTTACTATAAGGATAGGAAAAGGTTGAAAAGCAATAAACTTATCGAACATTTTACTGTACTAACTTTTTATCTTTTTCACTTTGTGATGAATAAGCTGTGTACGGAAGCTATAAAAATTACTTTGTAAACCTTAACAGTTTAAAATTTTTTAAAACAATTACAGTTTTTAAAGATAAAATATAACATAATAACACTGTACCTCCATTTAGTTTATCAATCTTGATGGAAAATTTATATTTTAAGTAACACCACTTGTTTCCCACGTTGGTACAGTCCATGAATCATTTTAACAGATGCAAAAGGGTATAATTAGTAGGAATACATTTTTTTAATCTAAATCAACCGATCAAAGACCATGAATGTTACAAGTAAAGGTCAATGATATGGTTGGTTATGTTTTTATATTTTAAGTTTCAAAAATTACCTATTTAAAGCTTATCTCTCAACACCTCATTAAATACATTTTCATAATTACATATCCTTAAATAAAAAAAATATTCTCACAACATGAAAATAGGTACTGAACATTTCTCATAGCTGTAGATAGCAGTCCATCTATCGACTTAATTTTATTTATTTATTTTTTTTCGTATGGAGATTATTAGAATCTCAATTTTAAATTTAAGCCACGTAAGTACAAGAACAATAGTTGTTGAGAAGATGTAGAAACATGCTGGAAATGACTTTTTATTTCAACGGGATCACACCCTACAACATTATGTATATTGTCAATTAAGCAGACACAACTACGATCGTGATATGATAAATGGTGATAGTGGAAAAGTGGTGGATCTAGCGGACATTTGGTCCATTATGACCACAGAAATCCGATAATTAGACAAATTAATTAAATGATGACAACAACTTTGATTTTGGGGTCTTAGGAATTTGTAGATAGCCAGTTTTGGGTTGAAAAATGTATTTACTTTAATTTAACTTTTATTGCTTTTGGAACTTTCTAAAATAAAGATTTATTTTATTTTTTTGATAAATTTATATGGATATTCAAATAATTTAGGTAAAACAGATAGAGAGACAACTGATCTACTGGGCCAAAAAAAATGCTAAGATTCAAACTTTCTAATCATCTTGAAATCAACTCAACTTTGATATTACTTGTTTAAAAAGCCAGGCTCAATTTATTAGCCTTGTCGTTGCAGTTCGCACATACACACGCACACTGACATAGTGACACAGACAAAGGTTTTTCAATAAAGTCCCAAAACTGATATTCTTTTGGGATGTTCAAAGTTAAAAGAATTCCAACACAATAAATGTGTGAATGCCGTAGCCGAGTTACTTATAATTTGCCTGAGCATGACTAACTTTAAGGCTATTCAAAAATTCAGAACATATCAATGACTGAACGTCCACAATAATAAGAATTTAAAAATAAAATTTGAATAAATATGATTAAGTCAATATTTAATATAATTCAGGAAAAATGAAGAAATACATACCTAAATACTGATGCAATTGAAGCAATGGAGACAACGAGCACTTGAATTTTGCTGCCATTGGAGCAAAAGAACAAACCCAAGAAAAGAAATTAAACTCTCCCCTAGCCCCCCAAAGAAAATCATACCATACACTAATGATAATAATAAAACACACACACACACACACACACAGTTAGAGAGAAAATATGCTGCGAATATCTAGAAAATTCAACACTCAAAGTTAGTAGATGAATATGCATATGTATTCGGGCAAAACAACAACCATGAAGATCTTTACGCCAATAAGTTGTAGACGTCTGGCGGCTACAAATAAGAATACAAATTTACAAACATAATCATAATTAAACTGTCGGATTTTATTTCAAGTGTGTTTGACTACTCAAAAATAAAAGACATTAATTAAATTCCACCTTAGCACGACAATAGGCAATAAAGTAGTTTATTGAGAAAGATTCTTCAAAAAATAAAAGATACCTCATAATCAAAAATCACTCACAGTCCATAAATTAGATTAGTGAAAATATATTAACACGGATGGAAAACAATAAGAGAATTTGATTTTATGTATAAAATTTGAATTTCGAAGAATTTGAGATCACCTGGTGCTGTAGAAAATAGTGACCGGCGATTCAATGCTCCTTTTGTAACTAATTATAATTTAACAGAATTAGGTTGGGAAAAATACGTGAACATGAATTAAGAATATGTATAAATTGTGAACATGAATTAATTTGCTACACATAATTGTGTTGGAAAAATTTTAGACCCACCAAGGAAAAAACATAGAATTGATGGGTAATTGAGGAATTAAAAAAAGCTTTTAAATTTTGAATTTAGGTTGGGATAATACCAAAACGTTGAAACTCTTTCAATTTGCTGAATATACTCGTACAAATAAATATCTCTATTTTTCTCAAAGTCACACTTTTCTTTTAAATTATCAGTATCAATTAAAAGTGCCCTTTGCTACAATACCAAAACATTCTTAGCCTCTAAAAAACTCAATTTCTCCTATGCATGGTGCAGAAAAGATATTACCATAAATATTTTTACAAACCTGAATATCTTGATGAGATATTTTCGCCAATCTCTCTTGCTTTGCTTGAAGTTTTGACTACAAAATTTAAAATTATGGACAAAAAAATATGAATATGGAGAATATATCATTCGTAATATTGTCAATAATATTACAGACAAAAGATACCGAATCGAAGATCTGCCACACTACCCATTAATCTCTTTTTCAATTAAATGGCAAAAAAGATATTATCATAATTACTATTGACAAATAATTTTACAAACCTAAATATTTTGATAATGAATTTCGTTAGTCTCCTGCTTTGGTTGATGTATTCACTGCACAATAAAAAATATTTTGTATTTACGCAAAGGAAAATATGAATCATGATAACCAATATATTGATATTATTCTTAATATGTAGAATTAAACATATAGTGCTTTTACCTTTGACAATATGTCTTAGGAAAACCTTAGTTGCAGTTATAATTTATTGAAGAAGTTGTTGAACATAAAGATATTGGGGAAAAGAAGAGCTAGTGGAGGGAAGGATTTGTAGAAGGAAGTGGTGGGAGGGAGTTGAAAAGATATTGGAGAGAAGAAGAGTTAGTAGAGGGAAGGAGTTGTGGAAGAGATACAATGAGTGGGAGTTTACACGTGACATATATATAAATTTTTAAAGATTTACATAGATATAGTTTATATTTCACAAGGTTATTTTAGGTAAAATATAATTTGATGTAACAGTAGAATGACTTTCATTTTGTGAGTGTAAAGCCAACGCCTTTTTTTTTAGTATGGATATAGATATAGATACATAGTATAGATACATAAACTTTTAAAGATTTACATAGATATAGTTTATATTTTACAAGGTTATTTTAGGTAAAATATAATTTGGTGTAGCAGTATAATGACTTTCATTTTGTGAGTGTAAGGCCAATGCATTTTTTTTTAGTATAGATATAGATATAGATATATAGTATAGATACATATATAAACACGTTTAAATATATATGTATACACATATAAACCTCATTCTCAATCTCAACCCCCACCTAAATCCAACTGTTATGGCTAGTGGCAAATCGATAAGCAGCTATATTTGGCCATGGCTGGGCAGGCTGGCCAGAAAAGGGGACGGAGGGGGGTTGATGGGGTGCGAGCCGTGGGACAAGGGGTGTGGGCTTGCTCGCGGCTTGGGGGTAGAAGGAGAATAAGATGACCATCTTTTACCCTTCCTTATTTGTTTTTTAATTAATTTATTAATTCAATTAAATTATTTTAAATACATTCATATGTTTGTATATTATTAAATATTAATCCACTTATATAATAATCTATTAAGTTTAATAAATTCATATTGATATGCTTAAATTAATTGTTGAGAGAATTAATTAAATTTAAGTAAAATTATTTGACTATTACTAAGTAATTTATTTACTAAATAATATATATTAATTTAAAATCATGAAATTATGTTTTTTAATATAATAAATTTTTTTGAAAAATAACTTTTAATTATTTTTTAAAAATTTTCCAAACACTTAATGTGCTAAATTTTAAAATGCCAATCAACAACTTATAGTAAAATTAATGATAATTTATTATAAAAAGAAATATGTCACCTCATATGAGCTAAATATTAGCATATCTCATTGTAAACATGCTCTTGATTCTGTATGTAGAGGTTAAATGTACTTCATAAATTGCCAACTAATCAACGAAAAAATAATCATAATTTTACATTTTAAATTAAAATCAATTATCAATTATTTGTACAGAAAACATATTAAATGTACTTTATATATCGTGAACTAACCATCAACAATCATTTTAAATTCAAAGACTCAAATTAAACACTTATATTCATTCCTCATATTAAAACAAGAGTGCACCATAAGTTACCCATATTAGGTTTATATTGGACCATTCTTTTCTTCACGTAAACCACCGAATTATTTTCTCAGCAAGTTCATCGATCGATTAAATCATCTTCCAAACAAGATGAAGTTTTATCTAAATCAACATCACAAACACTCCCACATTCAATAAGTACGCAGCAAGCGAAACATCCTGTCTTAGTTCCCACCGCGCTCCTCAGCGGTGGCCCTTCATCTCCTTCTCCCACGGCCGGCGCTCGCCATCACCACCTTTGCAGTCCATCCTTATTAGAAGCTCATTTACGCCAACACTTGTATGATCTCTTCATCATCCCCGTAGGGAGAAAAGGGGTCTCAATAAAAATGGAGGAAACTCCTTTTCTCGCTCACAAATTCACCAAATCCGAAGCAACCCAACAGCCAAACAACCACCGAAGCTCCTCCACCCGAACCGGCGCTTCCAACAATGCTAAACCGTACCACCCAGATCCGCACGCCGCCGGGCAGGTGGCGTTCCGCCTGCTATGCCGCGTCCATACTGCTGGTGGTGTGATCGGGAACTCCGGTTCCATAATCAAGCACCTAGAATCCCTAAGCGGGTCGAAAATACGGTTCGAGGAGGGCCTCCCCAACTGCCCTGAGCGCGTGATCAACATCTTGGGTGAAGCCGGGGTGGAAAAGAAGATACCGGTGGGCGGAGGCGACGAAGATGAAATGGTGCATGTGTCGAAAGCGCAGGAGGGTTTGATGAGAGTTTTTGAGAGGGTTTTGGAGGTTGAAGGGAATGCCATAAATAATGAGAATGAGGATAATAATGAGCATCATAATAATGGGTTCATTGGGTGTCGGTTATTGGCTCCAACGAGTCAAATTGGGGCGGTGATGGGAAAAGGAGGGAAGATTGTGGATGGGATTAGGAAAAGCTCTGGGGCAAAGATTCGGGTTTTGAAGAAGGAGCATATTCCTGCTTGTGCAGGCCCTGAAGAGGAGCTGATTCAGGTGATTATCATTATTGATCTTGGAGTTTTAATGATGCATAGATGTAACAGCACTGTGACAATTGTGGCCTATGGTTAAACTTAATGTATTTCTATTCCTACTATAGTTAAGCAATTAATATTGGTAGTTAATCCAATGTGGTTCTTTGGACAGTGCACTCACTTATGTTTGTTTGCAAAAATTTCAAGAAAAGCTTTCTTTACATCAGAAAAAGAGAAATTTCAAAAGTTCACCCTGAAAGATAACAGAAGTTAAATAAACGGTGAGATTAGAGATACTTATATTACTTCGTTGATTAAGGTTGATACGTCTTTTAGATGGAAGTGAACTGTCTTAACTTTGAGTTCCATTGTAAATTGAGAATTACATTGTTTATCATTTATTTGAGTCAAAATCAAGGTTTGTTCTTTTATAAATTGCATGATGATGCTCCCTCTTTTTCCTTTTTTTTCCTTCCCCTTTTTTTTTTTATAGTTTTTTTCTTAAAGAAAAATACTCCTGCCATTCTTGTTGGAAAGATTGCAGTTACATCTTGAAATTTCATTAGCTAACTACTTATGTAATCAAGTACCAGAAGCTAAGCAGTGGGTAAATGTTTTAAGGCATGAGGAAAGCAAAATACGGACCTCATCATCGTATAAGTCATGGAATAAGATTATTCTACTTAGGAAAATAGGAAATAAATGCTTTTATACAACTGATATAGTTTTGGACATACACATTTTCGGGTGCATGTCGAATATCTTTCCAGAGTTTGATGAGTGTTGGTCTTTGATACGTGTTCATCACCAACATGATGCTTTTAAAAATTGCCTCTGCGTCTTAGGATGGACTATCTTAGTTTCATATAGAAATCTAAAATAAATGGAAATATGAAGATAACTTTTGTCCATGGCAGTGAAATATGAAATTGAATTTGTATTATCAAACTGAACTAGGATTTCTGGAATGTTGTTTTGGAAGATTTTGTCTCCTTCGTGTTTCTTAAATTTTTGTGCATCTGAGGATATGTTAGTTCTATGGCAGATTATGGGTGGAGTTGTGGCTGTAAAGAAAGCTCTGCTTGCTGTTTCCCGATGTCTCCAGGATCGAATCCTTGGGGAAGGAGCTCTTGGACACACATCATCACATGGGGGGTCATACAATTTACATGCAGACTTTAGTTCCAAGAATAGTCCTAACTCACTGTCTTTTTTGGAGAATGCTATCGAGCATCATTCTGGTGGGCATTCTTTGTCACCAAATGTCGAGAGAATTCTTAATCTTGATGAAGATAATTCCTTGAGAAAAGTGGTGTTTAGATTTCTATGTTCTATTGGAATAGCTGGTGGCGTGATTGGAAAGGGTGCAAATATTGTTAAATCTCTGGAAAAGGAAACTAGGGCTTCTATACAGTTTACATCTCCTGTGTCTGGGTCAAAGGAGCGTGTTGCCGTCATCTCTTCGTTCGAGGTTGACCATCTGCTTGTTAAATTTCTGTTCTACAGATGATAAAACTACCATTCTCTCTGTATTTTCTCGTCTGGTCTCATGAATGGTCCTTTCAATCTTGCATTTTTATCAATTGTCTCTTATTTTAAGTATTTTGATTTCATTTTTGCAGAATCCGGATCCATTATACTCTCCTGCACAAATTGCTATTGTTCGTGTTTTTGCCAGATGTGTAGAGGTTGGCCTTGACCAGGGTTTGATATCAAGCTTAGGTAATGGGAAGAGTGTGTCTGCAAGAATTCTGGTTGCGCCAAGTCAAGTCGGTTGTTTGCTTGATGAGGGTGGAAGGGTTGCTTCAGATATAAGTATTGCATCAGATGCTGAGATACAATTAATGGGAGCAGATCTTCTTCTAAATTGTGGTGGAGTTGATGATAATGTGGTCCAGGTCTGAGCTTGAAATGCTACTGTTACTTGATGTCTGAAAACATGAAAACTCCTGTTTTAGTAACATAAATTAGGACGGGATATGTTTCATGCTAAGATATGGATGGATAATGTTCCATGCCCATCTATGTGGTAAATTTTAATAATATAGGAGGAAACTTCTAAAATAACTCTATGATTATTGGTTCTTGAATAGATTGCGCTATTGATGGATTCTCTCTCTCTCTCTCTCTCTCTCTCCTCTTCCTTCTTCTTCTTCTTCTTCTTCTTCTTCTTCTTCTTTCTTTTTTTCCCCACTTATCATATTCACTTCCAAGATCAACCATCCAGGATTTAGTATGTACTTAGACTGTCATCGATCAGCTTTTGGATGAACAAGGATTTGGATACCATTACTCCATTAGAGGATTAGATTAGTAGTTAGTGATATAATTGTGGCAATGCCTCGTGCCATATATGGCCTCTGTGAGCTAGCTCAAATACTGAAAGAACTGAAATTATAGTTTGTGATGTGCTAATTACAAGAAATTTAACTAATGGTATGTTTGGACGTTGGATTTTGGTGAGGAAAGTAGCAAGGAAAACCTTTTCCTTAATTTGGTTTTAGAGGAGATGATGAAGCAAATGCTTATAGTGATTTCAGTTTATTTATTTATTTTCTGTTTCTTTTATCATGATATTCAACTACATTAAGAAAGTCTATAAAATTGATGTTTAATTTTGTCTGCTGAAGACAATGTTTTGGAATTGGTTTTAGTGGATTTTGCTTTTCCTTTTCACTTTCCTTTCCTAAAATTCTAGATCCATATGGAGCATAAATAAATTTCACAAGAGAAAACCATCCCATCTTCTGTAGCTTTTGAAAATTTTAATTGACTAAATTGGGCGTACTTTTCCAGAAAATGTTTGTTTACATTAGATTATAACTGCTATCATTTTTAACTTCTTTAAACAGAACACATGTCAGCATGTTATAGATAGATCAGGGTTCACTTTAATGTCCTGCTTTTTCTGAATTTTCTTAAGCTTTCTTTCATAGATTACCGGTGACTATGAGAATGTTAAGAGCGCACTATTTCAACTTACTGGAAGACTCAGGGAGAACTTTTTTTCGGGAATAGGATCCAAAGGAACAGACTGCAGGCATGTTTCGCACTCAGCTATTCCCAGCAGCAGTCCTAATGGTGGAGAGGCAGCTTCTTCAACTCAATTGGCACAATTGTCAGGACTTTCTTATATTGATCAACAGGATCGCCTTGGGTTTGTACAGAAGTCAAGCAGATCTCACCCACCAGGATTGCAGTGGGAAAAGATAAAGGTTTTTCAATATTGCTTTGTCTGTCCTCACTATTTTTCATTCATCATTCATGTGAACTAAATTAGAAAGATTTCATTGGTTTTTTCATATTCACAGGCAAAAAATAAAGGGAACACCCCAAGACCTGTAGATAGTGCTCAAGGCTTGACAGCTTTTCCGAGTGGGCTTAAGCTTGAAAGGTATGTTGCACACCATGTGTATATTCGTGGTTCTCATAATGTTTAAGTTGCTTTTTCATCAAAGTCTGAATGAAGCAGTTAAGTTGGCTAGCTGAGCAATTTCAGATTTGTCATTGTCTTGTAATTATGGCTAGCGATGTATGATCATTTTGTAGTGTGGCTTTTCACTTTTAGAGTGGTACTCTTAACTTAGTTATAGAACATGCCTTAATTTCTTAAGTCCGCATTCAACATATCTTTTCATCACACATGCTATTTCTTTTTCTTAATTTCTTTAGATTTTTCAATTTCTTAGAAATATTCCACTAGAAAGAGGTTGCCTTAACGCTCATTTGTTGGACATATGTACAATTGTGAATGGAGTTAGAGTGTGTTTGGAGACTTTAGCAAGAGAAAAAGTGAGTGACATATTTTCTTCAGAAATTAACAGTAAGGCCATACCTGCAATCAAATGTCCATGAGTTCACTTACTGAACACAGTTGAAACAAAGATCAAGAACAATTAGTTGTAGACACATTTGAAACAAAGATTAAGACCAATTCCAAAACTAATCATGATTTATATTGAGGCAGATTACTTCTACATTTTTATAACATTTCTAATTTTCTTTTTAAAGTACAGACACCGATAAGGAAACCTGATAATATTAAAATCTTTTCTATCCCATACATGGTTGTAACTTCCAAGTGTCTGCAATCTGCATTATGAAGTCAAGTCTGGAGGTGGCTGTGATCTACTTATGTTATCAGAGATGTTAAGATTCTTGTGGAAAATTTGCGGGCCCAATGATGTAATGTTTATGGAGGGAAGGTATGGTTGCTGATTGCTAGCTGACGCCTGTTTGTTATTCTGAGCACTCTACGTCTTTGCTGATGAGGAGTTGGATACTCAAAATGGAGCTAAAAGATAAGACAAACTTGGAGTCCCTAGTCTTTGTTGTAGATAATATGGCTAATCCACCAAGGTAGAGGCGGAATTACCTAAAACAAACTTCCAATCATGCGTGACTAACATAAATACCCATTTCTAAACAATCAAGATATCAGAGAACACATATTTGGTATCAAATGATTGAATAGATTGTGTTGCTACTGAAATTTAGATCTCACCTGCATGTTGATGGTTTTCTTTTTGCTCCATCTAGTTCATTCTTTTTATTTCATTGTGTGGTTATTCTGTTTTTGATGCTGAGAAAGATGAATCCACCTTGGTTACAATGCACCATGCCTCAATTGAACTTTTTTCAGTATTCTGGTGGAGGAAAAGAATTCATGAATGGAAATAGAAAGGAAAGAATTTTAAATGGGCAGAAATGGGCAAATAGGGAGGACTGCCCCTATCAGAGTCTTGGGATTTGTTTGATTCTCGTTGTTCAATTCCAAAAAAATTACAAAAATACAGCTGATCATTGGGAAATTCATTTGAGAATCTCTAGTATTAATCTTTCATGAGACAGAAACTTTTGGGTCTTTCCTGGTTGTACTTTACACAGAAATGCCACTGGTTTTTGCTTGACAATTTCAATGGATTTTGCAGTAATATCGGAAATGAGGAACTGAAACAAACAGTGGAGGTTGTGGTCCCTGGAGAAGTGTTTGGTTCTGTCTACGGTGAGAATGGAAGCAACCTCGCTCGCATGAAAGAGGTATACTTTTTCTAAACCCATTCCCTGTTAATTTGACTCGCTGACTTATTTATCCAAGATTGACCTGGGTTCCTAAGCACAACATCTGAAAATAATATTATGGACAGCAGCCGGGTACATTAATCTCAGAGTCCTAGTTTGTTTGTATCTCTCCTTTTATGCGTTTCCCTGTTTCTGGAATACTTTGCTTATTGAAGTCTATGAATCAGTATCTGTTTGGTGCAAATTGACCCCCCTTCATGCAAATTCCTGTGAGGGTTAACAAATTCGGTAGCCCTCAGTAAATGTAAAGAAACTTGAAAAAAGTTTTAGGTATTCAGCAAAAGCTAATGAGTTGCAAGAAATACGGTCCTAACTTTGGGCAATGATGCCAACGAAGTCTAGCTTGAGTGCCAAAAATTGAGCCCTTGATACCAAGTATGATCAAAATTCCTGCCAATTTGTAAATCTTGCATATGGTTGCTTAGCTCTTAGCACCAATGCTTGAGTTTGCTTAATGATTTCTAAATATGGATGGACGGATTGCCATAAGAGAAACACAAGGGTTTGGATGATAATGGAACCCAAGGAACAGAGAGAATTATACGTACCCTTTTTCTTTGGGGAAAGATGCAATGGGCTAGGGGTATAAATGAGTCAGAGTTCGAAAAAAATTATAGGCTCGAACTCGAGCTTGAGTTTAGTTCAATAAAATTTAATTATTAATATACTATAATTATTTAACATTATAAATAAAATATTCAAAAATAGTAAAAAATAAATTATTAATATAAATAGTTATTTAATTAATATATAGAAAATGTTTAAAAATAAAAATAAGTAAATGATTAATATATAATAATTATTTAATTAATATATAAAAATATCTAAAATACTGACTCGAAAGCTTTTAAACAACTGAATCAAGGCTTGAGTCGGGCTCATTATAAAGCTTGAGCTCGAGAAGCTTGATTGAAGCTTGAAAAAACTTGAGCTCGTGTCGAGCTATAATCGAGCCGGCTCGACTCGTCTTACACTCTTATAATGGGCACAATTGCTTCTTATGTTCCTTTCATCTATAAGATCTAACAAATAGCCCCTGAATCGGTTATGCTATTGACTTGGCCTACAAATTCTGCCGGTTCAGTGCAGTTTGTTCTTTCTTGGTGTCAGTTCATTTACAAAAGATGAATTCTTTGAATTGGAGAAAAGACCATAAATGCAGGGTTTCACGCATCTTGACTTGTCTATAAAATGCCGACTTGTCTGAAGTTCCACACAACATTCCTAGGGCGTGCCATATATGGTAAATATATATATATATATATATATGTCTGTGCATATATATCCTGTAAATTTCTTATTCCAGATATCAGGTGCAACTGTCATAGTTGAAGATCCTTACCCCCGCCCTGGAGAAACTAGTGGAAAGGTGATCATATCTGGGACGCCTGAGCATATCCAGATTGCGCAGAGCCTACTTCAAGCATTCATTTCATTTTAATCAACCCAATGCCCTAATACCGAGCAGTTGCTCTAAGGACCGTAAATAATCAGTCGGTGGTCAGTCAGTGGTATGCTCTACGACCTGTAATTAAAGTTCAATGCCACGCCAAGTGAATGAGTGTTTTTTCTTATGGTAATCAGTGTAATTCCATGCAAATACTGCCCTTTGTAATGCTTGAGTAGTATGTATTTGGATTGTAATTATTGTAAGCTAACGTAGTGGATGCAGATGAAGCCCCTTCATTCTTCATAATGTGATTTTTTGGTGGAGAAACCATTGATAATACATAAAACAAACTTTTCTGCACTAGACACGCAAGCAAGTAAAAGCTGTCGGGCATACAGAGTGCTGTTTGGTTTTGAATTTTGATCATACCGTGGTTTCCGAGTCCAATTATCTTTAATAAATAATATCTTTTTATTGATATTGTATTTGCAATGAATATATAAATTTGATTTAATGAATATTGATCATATTTTGCATAGAAATGAATTAAAAAGGAAATCAATCAATAAAAGTGATTGAATCAAGTATTTAGAACCAAGGTTGGTTATTGAATGTGCAAAAATTAAGTAATACGCCCCGAGTAAATAAATAATTCTAATTTTTTAACTGCAATTACTTGAATTCATGATCGTGTACTTCTCATCACATTTGACATTGAGATGTTTTTCTTTCATTTCTTTTCATAGCTTTACATTTTTTAATTTTTATTTTTCGTTTTCCTAAAAATTTTAATTTTTTTCTTCTCCCTTGCTTAAATTAGATGATGTCATACTCCTTTTTCTTTCCAATCAACAATTTACTGAAAATACTGCCATAAAATACTTACTACAAACAAAATTGTATTGAGTACAGTTTTGTATATGGATAACAGAGAAGGTATACTAGTCCCACGATAAAAGGATTACTGGTACATTCATAATTTCAGACAATCGATGTATATCAGTATATGTGTGTAATGCGCGCCTGCTATTTCAAAAAAATTAAAATATTTTGACACAGTTAGGGTAGATTGAAGTAATGCTTAAATATGCTTGTTAGGTTAATTAATTACTAGAAAATAAATACTTGAAAGATCAATATGAAAGAAAATAAAATTTATTAAATATACTATTGATTTCATCTAAAAACACACTTCAAAAGAATATTATTTTATAAGGGTGTTGCATTGAATTATGTATGATTAAATTTAATAATTATACCGTATGGGTATTTATGACTAATAACTAATTTTTTTTTCAACTTTTTATAATGGCACATAAGTTTTATCAAGAAAAGTAATATCTATAATAATTGAAAGAAAAGTTAAAAACCAAGATTAAATTTCATTGCCCTTTTTTTTATCTTCAATAAAAGCGTGCAATGTTCATGTTCTTGTGCAACATGTTACCTCTCAATGCTTCAAAACAGTTCAATAACTTGCGACCAATAAATAAGAATTAGTCCCTCATCATAAATCTACATAGAAAACGTACTCTTCTTCTTCCCTTCTTCTCGTGACTCACCTTCAACCGCGTACTTTATGTTTGGACTTAAGGTATGAATGAGAAAAAAACCAAAAACGAAAAAAAAGGATATTGGAAAATAAACATATATTATTTGAAGTGGTAAGTTATTTTCTGTAGTATTCTAGTCACATAAACGCAAAATCCAAACATACCATGGTAAAATTAGATCATCAAAGTGGGTGCATAACGTTAGCAAAAATATTCTGTATAATAATTTAGGCATGAAAATTTTCTTGGTCTGTCTTCTTCTTCTTCTTCATTTTTTTTTTTTTTTGGGTTTGGAATTATTGGTAGATAATTTTACTTTGATTTTAAATTAATTTTAGCAATTGCCACCACTTTAGCCTTATCAATAATCTAGCTTTAAGCAACTAATTAAGCAACTTGGTTACTGAATAGCAACATGCTGAAATTTTCTTGTATTTTTCAGCATAACTGTTTGATTGTCTTACTATATTGTATTATTTGTTGAGTATAGCAATTAACTAGGCCTGTTCAATTATAAAATATACTCAGTTTAAAACTTTGAAAGATTTGATTTTGTAGGCTTATTACATATAATTATATTTTGTATGGAGGCTGATGCCCAAATAGCAGTTTGATCGGCGGTGCCCTTTTTCACTGTACAAAAATGAAGTTAAAATATCAAATTATTTGAACAAATTGTTATCACATCTGTCATGCCCCAGGCTCGCGAGGCTGTTGGAATGAAAATTGTTTTTGAATCCATCAGATGCATTCTACAATTGAATTATAACAACATGCTCAAAAGAGATATTCAATGAAAGAACTTGGATTCTTTAGCCAAATCTTATATAATAGTCGCTGACTTTTTCAGTATTTGATTTATATGGGACGAGGTATTAAGATATTGATGCCTCTAAAGTTTTATTTCAGGGTGCATACATAAAAACATATCTACAAGGAAGATTATAATCTTTCATATAATTGACACTGATTAACTTTATCCTTAAGGTGGAAGATTTATCTGCAGTTTGGAGTTTCGAGGAGAGATATCAATGATTGGCGGCAGCCCTTTTAATTTTACCAATCCTTACTTGTCAATCTTACATTTGGATGTACTAATGATCACTTTAGCGACACATTGTTTCATTGAAGTTTGAGAGCATCCATGGGCCTTCCGATAAGCGATAGGACTGTCCCACAAATATGTCTTGATGAGAGACCAGCTGCTTCAATCTGATCATCTGGTGCACCATGGTCTATATATCTGTCCGGAAGCACCATCGATCTCAACTGCGTTTCATGTGAAATAAAACACATCAAAACTAGTGCAAGAATGAAAAGAATTTCATTTCTTGAGGAACGTCTAGTCTGCACTAATTCTGCATGCATAAGAGAATTTCACATGCATATACCTTGAGGCCGGGTCCGTCCAAAATACCATTTAGGGTTAGGAAATGCGAGACATGTGAGCCAAAGCCTCCAATTGAGCCTTCCTCCACAGTGATTAGTATTTCATGCTCCTTGGCTAGTCTTCCTATGAGATCAGTATCCAATGGTTTGCAGAATCTTGCATCAGCTACCGTTGCTGATATGTTGTGGGATTTAAGCATTTCGGCAGCTCCCAAACATTGCTGAACTATTGCACCATATCCCAGAATTGCAACTCTGCTGCCTTCCATAAGCATTCTTCCCTTGCCAATCTGTTCAATAGTCAAACAAAGAAAGAATTCTCAGCTGTTTTTGATCAGGACACTATGCACACACAAGTAACTATGTTTTTTATAAACTTCAGCCTTTGGTAGTAGTTATGGTGCTTACTTCAAGTGGTATTCCTTTGTTATTAGGGGGAAGAAGAGCTCCTATGCCGTTCCCCCTAGGAAATCTGAAGCAGCTTGGCCTATCATCTATTGCTGCTGCCGTTGCAACCATATGCATTAGCTCTGCTTCGTCCGATGGCGCCATCACCACCATGTTGGGCAAGCACGCCATGTATGCCACATCAAACGATCCACAATGAGTTGGCCCATCTGCACCAACTAAACCAGCTCGATCCATTGCAAACCGGACGGGTAACTTTTGAAGATCCACATCATGCACCACCTTAATCCATATACATATACAACCATTAAATCTTGATCAAAGAACATGAGGAAAAAAATAACACATTCTTTGTCCTCGATTGATTTCTGACCTGGTCATATCCACGCTGTAGGAACGATGAATAGATGGCACAGAATGGTTTCAGACCCTCACAAGCTAAGCCAGCTGCAAAAGTCACCGCATGCTGCTCAGCAATGCCAACATCAAAACAACGGTCTGGAAAGCGCTTCTGAAAGTAATTTAGACCAGTTCCACCACCCATTGCAGCATGAATAGATACAATTCTGCTATCTGCTTCAGCTTCTTTTATCAGGGATTCTGCAAAATACTGTGTATATGAAAGGGTAGAGGACTTGGGCTTTATTTGCTTTCCTGTAGACGGATCAAACTTGACAACCCCTGAAAGAACAAGAAAACAAAGAATTCAAATTTAGTGTTCTAAAAATTATCATTTGGATATTTCTTTTCTTTTCTTTTCCAGGATTGTATATTATCTCACCATGCATTCTATCGGCTGCTGACTCAGCTGGGGGATAGCCCTTTCCTTTTTCTGTCACGATATGAATTAGAACTGGTCCTGGTGCTGGCATAGCTTTTACTTTTTCAAAAATATTGACTAAATCATTGATGTTGTGCCCATCCACAGGACCGATATAATACAATCCAAGCTCTTCAAAGAGCGTAGAGCCTGAAGCACTAAGCATCCCCCTTGCATATTCATCAACCTTGGCTGCAACTTGATGTGCTTGTGGTCCAATTTGCTTTGTAATGCTCTATATTAGAATTAAAAAAAATAAAAAATAAAAAAATTATGAAATCTCTCTTGGATTTAACACCTGAAGACTAGAGATTTGTATGGAAGAAAAGAATTTAAGAGTTACTTTAGCAGCTTCACGGAGTTGTCTGAACTTGCGGCTGGCTTGGATCTTGCTCAAGGCGCTGCTGAGGGCGCCTACAGGCGTGGCCGGCCCATCAAGCGTTGCAGTGGGTAAGGAAACCTGCTTGTTGTCATTCAAGACGACAATAAGGTTAGAATCAAGGAATCCTGCATTATTCATGGCCTCGTATGCTTGGCCAGCAGTCATAGCTCCATCTCCAATCACAGACACAACATTGTTTTTCTTCCCAAGTAGATCTCTCGCCACAGCCATACCTATAAATGCACAATTTTGAATATATTTACAGATTCCCCCTGAAATTTACATTCAGCAAAATAGTCAAATCTTTACAGCATTAGTGAAAATGTAAGGTACCAAGTCCAGCAGAGATGCTTGTTGAGCTATGGCCAGCACCGAAAGCATCATAAATGCTCTCATCCCTTTTGGGAAACCCGGCCAGTCCAGAAGTTTTCCTAATACTGTGCATCTTAGACCTCCTACCAGTCAGAATTTTATGCCCATAAGCCTGAAATATTTTCAGAACTAATTCATAAGTTGCGGCATATATATATATATATATATATGTATTGACAGAATGATCAAACCAATGCGCCTAAAATTGTCCCCAGTGAGCTTTCTAATAAGTAATCACTTGTCTTTCACAAGAATTTAAATATTACCTGATGGCCTACATCCCAGATAATTTTGTCGTCAGGGGTATTGAAAACATGGTGCAGAGCCACAGTCAACTCCACCACTCCCAAGCTTGAACTTAGATGCCCACCTGTTTTTGCCACAGTATACACAATCTCTGCTCTAAGTTCTGCTGCCAACTGCTCAAGCTTCTGGACATACATATACAGATGGAACCACAACAAGATCAAAATTTTCCTCCTTTCTTTCTTTCTTTCTTATTTATTTATTTATTTTTTTGAGGCAAAAGAAAAAAATGAAATTTGATCATTTGAATATTTACGTACCTTTGTGGAGAGGTTCTTCATATGAAGTGGATAGTTAATTGTATCCAGCAAGGGTGTAGGTGGTTTTTCCCCTGAAAAATCTATCCTCCAACCATCCTTTTCTTTCCTAATTACCATCTTCCCTTCCTCTGCCTCCGATCCACCCCCAGATGCTTTAACAAAAAACTACGACAGAAACACAACAAATGTTAATCAAATCCAAAAACACAAACAAACACACTTTTATAAGAACATGAAACTGGGATGCAATGGAAATATTTTCACACATACAAATCTGCATGCCAAGAAACCTGTAAAGAAAAACCAACCTGTTTTCTTCCTCCATAGTTAAGTTTAGGGGCTGCAATATATGGTAGTGTGGATTGGTTTGCTCTCATGAAAACTCCTGAAACAGCCATTCTTGATCGGAGGAGGAGATGGGGTGGGTGATGAGATGAGTCAAGCGACAGAACGAGTGCACGAGCAAATGCTGAGGGTTGGCAACTAGGACAAAATTTGTAATTAGCAACCAAGAGCGGCTTCCATGAATAAATAAAGTAAAAAAAAAATATATATATTTAGTGCTCATCTCCCATGAATTGTCTTTACTCTATGAATGGCAAAAACGGACTGCTATTGCTCTTTTGTTTCTAGTTTGAGTTATTATTTTATCCCTCTTTTGCTAACAGTATGCTCAATATAATATTTAAGACGTGTTTTTAAATATTCCTTTTTTAAATGCCCTTACCTTAGTTTTTAATCTTTACAACTAAAACTTCTACTTTGTAAGCCAACTACTATCACTTTATTTCAATCTGCTTTTTTCATTTATCTAAAAATTTAAATAAATATATTGGAATTATTAAAAAAATTATTAGTATCATATAAATACTAATAAATATATAAATATTCTATTTATTTTACTTTATAAAAATTTTAGAAGGTACGTAGAAATTAGAACGTAACAAAATTGCTATATACAAACACTATAATCCTTGGGATACTGTTTCTGTTTGGTAGCAGTTATCTCACTCAGTAATAGGGCTAAGAGTGACTCTAGAGGCCACAGCGAAACGCGATTCTTGAACTATTTTAGAGTGTTTAAATATTTGAGTTCCACCACGACTATGCTTCACGTATCCCTATGCATTGGAATACCAATTTTATAATATCAGTGGAGTCATCTACAGTATATTATTCAAGGAACTTTCCACTTGAACATTTTTTACCCCTTTTTTTTTCCCCCTGAACTTTCCCAACCAATAACTCAAGTAGTTGAGTCGAGATTTGATACCAAGCTATGCTCTTTTGTCTGTACAATAGAGGAATCATTTGAAAATTTTTCATCTCCAATTCCAGTTTTGATGCCATTTATATTATACATATCAATATCTATCTAAAATAAAAAAGACAACAGTCCAAGCAGAAAATTTTGGTTGTGGAATATGATTCTCAACTTTCTCTGGAAATTTTACGCTTGTATCAACAACACAGTACTCCTTGCTCTGGCTAGTTAGCCCTTCTCTAATTAATATGTAGATTTTAATTAGATAACAGAAAACCGATGATCTAAATGACAATTTAGAAATAGATAATCAATTAGGGACTGTGTTTAACAATTTATATAGGCAAAAAGCAGAAGTCAAACAGATTACGGCCAGTTTGGTTTTATTTTCAAATTTTATTTTCATATTTTTTATTATTTAAAAATTAAAACACATTATTTTATATATATATATGTATTCATCCAACGTATATGTATTTTTATTCTTAAAATACATTACAATGGCCTATATTTATTCTCTTAATAATACATACATATATATATATATATCTTTTTTTTGACTATTTTTTTAAATTTTAAAAATAATGAAAATAAAAAATAGAAAACAAAATAAAACCGGACGGGCCTTAGCTTTTGAATGAAATACAGCAAAAAGTTAGAACATACTACCTAATCTTTTCTTGTGAAAGATGAGATATATTGGCCAATTTACCGCAAAATTGGTTTGCCTTGAAAAAGTAATTGCACCAGTCACCAGTCACCAGTCACCAGTACACAGCCAGCCCACAGGGCGTTGCGACACTCTTTCTAGAATAAGACAGCCTAGAGTTTTTTGTTGTACTGCACTCTGCAGAATGCCTCCTCTTCAACCAATTGTTTTCTTCACGTGTCTTCTATCGGAGCAGGCAACGGCTTATATAGATGCAGAAAGGAGCCACAGAGCGTCCAGATTCATTTTGGACTATGTGCGTACAATCTGATATATATTTTGTAATGCTTTTGTTACAAAATTTATAATTTATATGATTCGAAAAATCAGATAAAGTCAAATGCGCACTTGATTTTTTTTTTTTTTTTGAATTCAAATTTCAAATAAAATTAGAATTTTCAATAAACAGATTAATCTGAGATAATTTATCCAAGTGCCAAGGCCGAGATTATACAGGTGCGGAGAGTAACCAAATAGTGTTCAGATTCATTTTGGACTATAAATATTTCTGTTAAGAAATTTATAATCAAATTTAAATTTAAAAATACATCAGATTTAAAAAAAAATTAAAATTTCAAATAAAAATTAGAATTTTCAGCAAAAAAATTAATTTGAGAGCCAAGGCTGAGCAGGCATTGGTAGCACACATGTGGTGCACGCCTCGTGTGCTCGTTGGTATTTTATGAAACAACACTTAAGTCAGATCTGTACACCCTTTCCTTTGTTTCAATGCCAATATGGGATAAGGTTCTTTTCGCATGTAAACATATAATTCCATACTTATTTATTCTCAAGTTTTACTCCACTTTATGCTATGAACTTCAATCGAAATTGGCACACATCTAAAGTTTATAGTTATACATATACAGCCAATTATACATAATCCATCTCTTATAATGTAATTTGACAAAAATCTCACTTGATTTAAGTGCCAATTACAACATCTATCAATTCAAATTTTAACGTCACTTTTAATATAATATGGATAAGTGGAACTAAAGGACTCTACTTATTCATAAAAAGAATTAATACTATTCACACATTTTAAAGCTTTTTAACTTTTTTGCAAGATTTTTGCATTTTCATTACGCTTGCTTGCGTAGATTAAAATAAAATTAATGAAAACTAATTTGAATCCAATATGAAACTATCACATTTAAAATTTTATTACAATTAAGTGGTTGATGTTTGAATTCCACCAAAATTATATTTCTTTAGTGTTAATTATTTTCCACTTGACTAACATTATGTTAGATGATTATCCATTGTACTTATATAGGTGTCAATAAATATTCTGATGAATATGATTATCTTATACCAAAAAGATAAAAACAAAATTATTAAGGCTTACAAAGTAGCTAGACAAATTAGAAAAATATTTCTAACATAATTCCAAGGCAAATAATTATACTTTTATCCAACAAATTAGATTCTTTTAAAGCGATCAAATCATGACAAGAGGGAATCAAAGATGTAGGGAGGAGGAAGTTAAGGGGTTTTGATTCTCTTGACCTTTTCTTTCCTTTAATATTTACAGAAAGTCACACATACGTTTAGATCTCAAATTTTATATATACAAATATGAGAATTGTATTATTATATTAGTTGATCAATCAACTGTTTAATTCTCTTGAATTAAATATAAACATCAGACATTGTAGTAAAAATACCACTACTAGTGCTAATAATAATAATAATAAGTTTAAATAATAATCATAAGACAGCTTCGTTGGATGGAAATTGTCTTGCTATTTTAATTAATATTTAAGCACTAGAACCACCTGGAAAGCCGGCAGTGAACTGCAATTTTTTAATCCAACTGCTCCAGCTAATTAATCCTCTTCACACCGTTGAACTTATTATTCATCAGAACAATGAGAGCGTGCCTTCATGCGACCATGGACGAGAATTGGTCTTATCACACACACATTGTATGATAATTTTCGGTGCACACTCAATGCGTATACATTCAATAAAAGTAAAAATTAACGGTACTACGATATTATAATTTCAAAATTTAAAGTAAAAAATAATCAATTAAAATCAATAGATAGTTACAAGCTCATTCACGTGGCTTTGGAAGAAAAAGCATATATAAAGACGAAAAATTAAATTAGGTTGGAGAAATCATATTTGTAGGAAGAAGTTGGAAATATAAAAAAAGAAGCTGGTATAAATGAAAATGTGGAGAATCATGTATAGTTGTCACGTACTATTATGTGGAAGCAGTTAATATAATAGTGAGATGCTAGTTATTTTACATAAATATGAGAATTTATAAAAGGGTGGGGGGAGGGGGTATTTGTGAAAAAATTATTTAGAAATAGGTAGGCTCTTCATTAATGGTATAGATATTAGATGAATGGGATTGGATAATATATATCTATATATATATATATATATCTAATCATCTCGTCTTATTTTGTTTTGTTTCATTTTTTTTTCTTTTGAATGTTTGCTAATTAAATATTTAATTTGTCTTGGAACAAAATGTAAAACATTGAAAGGAACTAATGGAACCAAGAAACTGCAGAAGGATCTTCGTCGTGCAACGTTTATTATATATATATTCTAACATCATTGTCTCGTGGTAGCCACTGGCCACGCACTTTTATTAAAGCATTAGAATATCTCTGGCAAAATCAATGCAATTTGGAAAAAAGATTTTAACAATATTATTAGGTTTGGTGATAGTTTTCGGTAGAACGTGGAAAGAATTATCAGTGATATATAAAACTTGGTCAGGCGGGCTAGCTTGCTATCCACGTAGGTCATGTGGTCTAATATTCATTGTTTAAGTGAAGTATGGAGCTTCTAATTGGTCCAGATTACGATTTGATCAATCCTAGTAGTGCCTCTTAACAATAATACAGACATATTGCTCTGGATATGGCAGCTTGTTTTCTGACGAAACCAATACGAAACTGCATTGCATTCTTGAGATTGGAAACTTTCACATGTGAAGGCAACCTTTATATATGTTTTTTCTTCCCCATCTTTTAATTTATCACAAATGTTGAGTTGACTTAGTTTTTTTTTGGTCAATGAACATATGTTTATGTGTACTCAGAGTTAACATCTTTTTCTTTCTTTCTTTCTTTTTTTTTTTTCGCTTTTTTGAATGTGATCACAGAAATTCTTATTGTCGTTCAGTTTTTCAGGGTAAACTTCGAGTTTGTGCAATGTTATATTTTTCTTTTAAATTACCTCAAAGGTAAATATATAGTTTGCAAAGGAAAATGTGCGTACTACTAGTTATATTTATTCTCAACATTAAAGGCACATAATAAATAAGTAAATAAATGAATGAATGAATAAACAGATAGATGGATGATACGAGTTGTGCATACATATACATATATATATATATATATATATATAGACCCATACAATCAGGAGAGAAAACTAGTAAAATACAGAAAAACCATTCCTCGTGGTGGGTACATTGCATATAATCTGATTTTTTGCTCTTAATTAATCTACCTCCTTTATCAGCACAACAAAAATAATATATATATATATATATATATTATTTTTTTCTTATATATATGACCTTTTCTTTTCTTTTCTTTTCTTTTTCTTTTGGGAATTTTTTAGCTATAATTTGTTTTGATTTTTATTTGATTATAATATAATAATAATAAGCGTGGTGCTCGTGAGATGGTAGCGGCAATATTGCTGGGATAGCAGTGTCTATGCACATGGATACTCACATGTTTCTATCTGCATATGTTAAAAAATTAATTCAAGCTTCATCAACTATTATAAATGTTTAGAGCAAAATGAAAAGAAATAATAATTAGAAGAATAGAGGATCTACTGGGATCTTTTTTTTTTTTCACTAAGATTTGTAGTTGCGGCAGACATGCATGTCAATGGGTTAGATTTTAGTTCGAGTTTGAGTGATTCATCTATCTTAATTTGGGCACGACAGTCTTTTACCAGGACAAAAATGAGAAATATGCATCCTCCATCTTTTAATTTATTGCATTATTTTATTATTTGTAATATATTTGGGTACCAAAATTCCTCAAATATAACACCACTTTGACAAATTTTGCCCGCAAGTCAAATGCAAGCCAGAAAAGAAGGAAAAAGAGTTGGTCATTTTTTCATGGTTAATTAATGTGGAAAAGATTTATTATGTATTGTCATCCATGACTTTGGAAACAATGCAATTTCATTTTCGCCCTTGAATGGATCGGAGAAAAATATTTCTTACAGTCAATCCTTGATTTATTTGAATTGGTTACAAATTTTGCATAAGTTTTGACCGAATACTATTTTAATATAATTAGTCCAATTCCACATACCAAAGAAATATAATGAGTCAATTTGAATGTCCTTCAACTCATCTGCCCACGTGAACATGAGCTGGTGGAGGTGGGATAAGATAAGGTTGGAGTGTTCTTTCCTCCAATTTTTCATTTTAGTTTCCCTTAATTGTTTTTTAAAAAAAATGGCAAATCATGAATTTTCAAGAAATTGGATTATTATGTAACTACAAAAAGTATAGAATAGAAGTGATGCAATTGAAAGGTGGAGGGTGATTTCATTTTCATGGGCAAAGTTGAATGTACTCTTCTTATGATCATATACACACGCTTTATTAATAGGCCGCGTTATTGATCATGCGTGGTGTATTTTAAATTGTAGATGCATAATTAAGTTGAATATTCATCAAGCATTTCAATTTTGTTTAAAACTCATTCCCAACTAATTTATGAACGACATATTTGTTTTTCGTGAATCTTTATTTTTGTGTTTCGGGATTTCAATTCATGACTAGCAATAAATATCCTTCACACAATAGTACAACTCACATAAAAAATAATAATTACCATTCCGTTAATTTGACATGCTAACAACTCTGGCTGCTTGTCAATTTTGGTTTTGGGCTATCTTTGAGCATTAATTAATTAGATTTAGTGTGCGTTAAGGTGCGCTGCATCTCTTTCCTGAGAAATTTCTTACTTATGTACTGCGTGTACTAATTAAATAATTACAATGCTGAAGTTTCAGCACAATATATATGAATTCTGTAAACAATCACAATAAGAAAATGTCAACACAACATTAAATTTTATTTAATGCATAAAGCTAAAGTCTCAAGTGTCGCAAATTTTCGAATTAAATCCCATTAAATGTGTGGATTTCAAATACAACTATCTCAATTTTTAGGTACTTTGAAAGTAGGAAAATCTTTCCAGATATATATATCTCAAAAATTAATTTTCCTTACCTATAATAACTCCAATTAAGACCTATTAACGAATTTGATCAAGTTTTAAGTGTTATAATTTGAAAATATTACTAAAAATTTGGGTTTTTTGGGGCCTTATACCAATGATTCTAACTTATTATTATACACCTACTTTCTAACCGTTTATATTAATTTGATTTGATTCTTACGTTCGAACCATTATTAAATAAAGAATCGTGGTTCATAAAGAACCATCTTCTTTTAAAATTAAATTATGAAAAATAAAATAAAAATTATTACTCTTTTAATACTCAATAACCAAATTAACCTTATTAATTTTAAGAAATTAAAAATCATCTTTTCCTAATATTCAATCAAAAGAAAATTAGAGAAAATAAATCCTGAAAGACGAATTCAATCATAAGAAAATTAGGGAAAACTCCCCGTAGAAAGGCAACAATACATTTCGAATGGTTAGGTGTTTGGGTCCTTGATCAATCACATTATTGATCCATCGCATGATGAATTTCGTATAAAAATTGCATCTTGTTTGGTGATTAATCAAATTGTTGCTATTGCATGATGAATTTCGCATTGGATTCTTGTCATGTTTGGCCGAAGCAATCAACAATTATACTTATAAACAGCTTCTGAGCTACGGTAGTGGCAATCTGCATCTGAATGTACCCTTTTAAAGGCCTAATTTCTCATTTTTATTGTTGCCTTTTCGATCTTCTTCCTTTTACTGACGAAAAAAAATTGAACTGAATGATTATCAGATAATCTTACAGAAGCACTTCTCTTCCTATCTCATTTCAATGGAGATATCTCAAGAATCCAATGCAAAATTCATCATGCATAGAGCAATAATGTGATTAATCACCAAACAAGATGTAATTTTTATACGAAATTCATCATGCAAAAGAGCAATAATGTGATTAATCAAGAACCCAAACATTTGATCACTCAAAATGTATCGGCGCCTTCCTACTATGAGTTTTCCCTAATTTCTTTTGATTGAATTCATCTCTTAGGATTTGTTTTTTCTTATCTTCTCCTGATTGAACATTAGGGTTTAGTATTAGGAAAAGAGGATTTTTAATTTCTTAAAATTAATAAGGTTAATTGGGTCATTGAGTATTAAAAGGGTAATTATTTTTATTTTATTTTTCATAATTTAATTTTAAAAGAAAATATTTCTTTATAAGAATCATGAAAGAACCACGGTTCTTTACTTAATAATGGCTTGAAGGAAGGATCAAATCAAACTGATATAAATGGCTAACATGTGGGTATTTTTATTTTATTTTTCATAATTTAATCTTAAAAGAAAATAATTCTTTATATGAAGTATGACTCTTTACTTAATAATGGCTCGAAGAGAGGATCAAATCAAACTGATATAAATGACTAAAAAGTAGGTATATGATGATAAGTTAAAATCATGGGTATGGGATCTTAGAAAACTCCTACTAAATTTCATTTTGATTTCAAATAATTTTTCAAAAGCTAATAACTTAGGCTATGTTCTTTTGTGTTTATCCAAAAAAATTTTCAACTCCCACAAACATTTTAGAATGAAGGTATATTCTCCAAATTTTATCTCAGACAATGAAATTTTATTCCCAAAAAATTTCTTCCAATTCACCCAAAAAATCCTACACTCTAAAAATCACATCTACCCTCTCATTTTCTTACTCTACCTATCACATCATTCATTCATTTATTACTCTCTCACTTCACACACACACACACACACACACACACACACACATTTACATATATGAAAATAATAAAATTTTACTAGTTAAAAAATTCTAAAACCTATGTTTACAAATTTAATTAAATTAATTATAAAAAAATGAATTAAATTTAATTAAATATTATTTCTGTTCTTACTAAATAATTCATTTATTGAATAACATATTAAATTAATTAAATTTACTTATTAATTAATAATATATTAGTTATATTTAATATTTAATGTATTAGTGAAATATTACAGTTATTTATTTAATAAATAATTTAAGATGTTTTAATTTGATGTAATAAATAAATTAATCCTCTTCAAAAAAATATTCTTCATTAAATATTAATCTTCACATTTACTTAAAATTATAAAAAAAAAAATTTGATTATAGGGTGATATTTATTTAATAATCTATTAAGTTTAATAAATTAATATTGATATGCTTAAAGTAATTATTGAGAGAATTAATGAAATTTTTATGAAATGATTTGATTATTACTATGTATATATTTACTAAATAATTTATTAATTAAATAATAAGTTATAGTAATTAAATAACTTATTAATTTAATTTATTTAAATAACTTATTATTTATATATTAATTATGTTTCATAGTTTATGTATAATTAAATATTATGTTTATTTATTTAATAAATAATTTGAGATGATGTAATTTCATATAATATAATATTATTTATTTTTTTAATTTGATGAATTGTTATTAAGTCTTATATATAAATTATTAAAAAATTATTCTATTTAAATAAATAACTAAGTTTTATTTATAAATAAATCATAAGTGATGATGTTGAAAGCTATTTTATTGGATTGGATTGTGTTTGGGCTAATTCAACTAGAGAGTTGAATGATCCAATAGTAATATCTTCATTGGACCGAGATTTGCAACCACTAGAAAATATCAGACTAGTCGAGATTCTCCTAACTAAGCTACTCTGGCACTCAAGTTAGTATTAGTTGGGTAAGAGAATCGAACAGTAGAGTAAGAGCATATAGTGAAAATGGCATACCTGGAGGGTGGTTGGTAATAGGGTATTTATAGCTTTCTCCAGGTAGGTAATATGTCTAAAATGCTCCTATCTAGTGCAGAGAGCTTTTGTCCTTGCTAGGGAGCTATAGGTCATTTCTCAACACCATACTATTCTAGATGGCATCATCTCCTGGTTTCTTGGAAGAATAGTACTCTGGAGGTGTACCTCATGATAGAGTTGGTGGCAGAGGCAGTATTGGGGCAGCATGGGCTATTAATGCAGAGGCACGTTGATTGTCAGAGTATTGAATACGGTAGGAATACAATTCAGCACTGGAATGAGCGCTTTGGTCGACAATGATTGGCCATAGAGATTGGCTGATCAGAGAAATAGCTAAATAAATTAGGCGGCTTGAAGCCTCCCAACAGGTATGGTCGAGAACTATCTGCTCAACCTGGTAGTTAGGGTCGAGTGACCCAGCCTAGTTGGGTTTGAAAGCATGATTAGGGTTTAAATGCAAAGTGGGCTTGGAAAAATTTAATGGAGTTAATAACTATTGAGTTGGGTCTATTGGGCTATCCTATATCATGAGCCCCTACTTGTGGTCTTAATTAACCTTGTCGACAAAAAGGGGTAGGGAGCAGACAGCTGATTGATGGTTATGGATACTTGATTGGGGTTTTTGAATACCCAACTAGGATTTTTGAATTCTTGACCAAGATTTGGTGAATTTAATACATCTGTTACATTGAAGTACACGAAGCGCCAAAATACTGCTGTGCAATTATTACTGCCGCTTGGGTTCTTGCATCTGGATGCCTATAAATAGGCATGGTAAAAACATTCATTTTACGCCTTTATTGCATTTGATTTGGTCAATTCTTGTATTTAGAACCCTTAATTCCTTTATGCATTTTAGAGCTTTTTCAATGAAAACCTATAAGTTCTTCTTCTAGTTTCTGTTTTCCTTCAATTATGTTTTAAGCATGTCAAGCATGTTGAGCACATTGGACAGTGAGGATACTAGGTCCCATGGTGCACAATTCTATGGGAAGGGTAAGGATAAGAGCACATTTGATAGCTCATCGAGCGATAGCTTGACCTCCAGCAGCTCAAGTGATGAGAGGGTTGTCTTTAATGGCAAGGCTGGTCCGGGTTAAGTGCCAGCATCGTGTGGTCGATTATTCACACCTAACCATTACATCGAGATAGTTTTCAAAATTACCCTTGCTAACTTAGTATGTATTAGGGAACTTTACCATATCTCTAAGGAGTTTGAGCTTTTGGCGCCTGGGCTGTGAGGTAGGATGCATTGACCTCTGAAGGGTGTATTATGGTGTTTGAAAAGGGGTTTAGATGTGGACTTAGGTTCCCGCTAGCATCTGCCATAGTCAATCTCCTAGGGGGCCTAAAAGTTTGTATAATGCAGCTCCTGCCTAACTGTTTTGCCACTATATATAGCTTCACCGTGCTGATGCACTTATTCAGCCAGCTGGCCTTTTTCGTCAATTTTTCAAATATGTTCCACCTTTTCATGTCCCGAAAGTTGGGTAGCACCTAAGAGTCTGGGTTCTACTATTTAACTGTGTGTCTGTGTTGAAAATTCTTAGTTACCCCCGCCTTGTTATATGGCTAAGAGTGGAAAAATACTATTTATTTATTTGAGGGCCTGAGAGTTTAATATTCTGAGGGGGTGAGGGAAGGGGCACGTCGAGATGCTAGGGAATCAAACCCCGAGCTAGCCCAACACTTTCATTTGGGACCTAGTCGAGTTTGGTTAAATTGAGGTCTCAATACTGACTGAAGAGAGATGTTGGTTCTGGCTGGCTTGTTGCTAGCCAAGCTGAACTTGCCAGCGAGTGACCAACTAGGTAGAAATTCTTGTTGATTGCAATAATTGTGTATTTTCACTTCTTTCTACTTAGTTTTAATTGCCCTTGAGATTGTCTTTTGTTGGTAGATTGAGAAGAGATCATTGCTCATGGTAGGTAAAAAGCATTGGCTAAGGCACAAAGGAACTAGAAGCGCCGTTAGGCGGCTATTCGATAAGACAAAACATCTATGATTGAGGCAGCACCTTTGACCACCACCCCAGCTATCTCACAGATCGAACAGGCACTATAGCCCACTCGACTAGTGAAGGAGGTTTGCGTAGCCCCGCAGATTGGGACAAGAGGTAGATAGCTGAGCAGGGAGGCTCTGTGCCCAAGGGGACAGCAGGTAACAAAGCCAAACAAAATGCATCCATGGGTTATGACCTGTTTGGCAGGCACAATGATGGGGTTTTATTTTAAATACCTAGGTTGCCATCACCTTAGTTCAGGACTAATCCGACCATGGAAATGATAAACTCGAGCTTGGTCATATCATTAGGGATGCAGGCGCTAATGTACTTAAATGCATGCTTGTTAAGATCTTTGCCTCTGACCAACGAAAGTTCATGGACTTGAGCTACATTGGTTCACTCAAGGCTCTAACATACCACTACAATATGGTAAGTGTGAGGTTAATTATTTCTCATTGAATGTTGCCTTCAGCTGATTACACTATTTAATGATAACCTCTGTTTCAGGTGAGCTAGCTCAAGTATCATTTTTACTGGAGGTCAAAGTTGGCTTTGGCTGATTGGAAAGAACTGCGGTAGGGAGGGGACATAGAGACTCTTAAGGTTTGGCTCGAATCTTCCTAAGTTTGGGTCGACTAGCTGACCAAGAAGATAGCCGACCTTCAAGAATAGCTTGACATGAAAGACCAACAACTGGTCGAGGCCATGCAATAGAAGAATCGAATAAATTCAATGCTAAAAAAGGCTCAGTTGGACATGTAAGTGAGCTATGCCGTTGGTCGATCAGCTGGCCATATTGCTACACTCAAAGAGGCTCTAGCAGAATTCTTTTGACAGCTCCTTTTAATGTGAAGGGAGATAGTAGAGTAGTATATGCTTAGCTTGGCTTTTCAAGATGTGAGTGTGGTCTTCTCGATTGATGATGCCCACATAGCATTTAAGAAGGCAGTTAAACAACTCGAGCACTTAAGCTATACCTTTTGGGCTGAGGATAAAGATAGAATAAGCCCAATTTTAGATGAGAAGTTGTAGTATTATCCTAAATTCGAGAAGACCACGATCGAAGAAGGCACGAAAGAGTACATTGCAACAAACGCTTCGATCAAGCCTATACGGCTGCTCAGCAAAAGTAAGCTCAGGTCGAGAGAAGGCTTGCTGATCTGGTGAGGGAATTCACCTTCACTAATGACTTTCCCTTCTAGATCAGGGATGGATAGATAGATGTTGCCTAGTATGTATTACGTTTAACTGACTTTATGGGCGACGTGGTGGGGCCCTCGTAGCCATGTAAGCAGTTCTTTCCCTCATTTTAGTGATGCTCAAGATCAATCAAAATGTTTAGGAGAGTGCCCTGGCAGGTCGGGCGAAGGGTGCTGGGTCAAGCCAAAGTTAAAACTCCTACCATTCAAAATTGTGGTCGCCCCTTGTAGGTAGGTTGCACCATGGTGGTCTTCTCTCTCTCTCTCTCTCTCTCTCTCTCTCTCTCTCTCTTTATCGATGAATATTGTCCTTTAATTGTAAAGAATATTTCATTAAATGAAATATTGCTATTATTTTGCTCAACATGTAGTCAACAATTTTACAGTTTTCTTGTCGAATGCAATTGCCTCATAAAAAATGTGTGGTTGATAACCGAATTAATTAACATGAAACCCATCAGAACTTTATTGTTGATTAAGGTTACTATTGTAGGGACATGCATGATCGCATTGAAATATGTTCAACGTTCGATTTTAAAAATTTTCTCAACTTTATAGTTGAGTATCATTACTCTGACTGAGTCTGAGGTTCCTTAACTTTGCAGCAGGGAGCTAATTTGTTGATTAACTATAGGGTTGACTGCATGATTAAGGTTGAGAAGCCATAATTGGGTAGCATGAAGCCACTTGTTAGGTCAACTATGGGGTCGACTACATAGTTTAGGCTGAAAAGCTTTAAATTGGTAATGTGAAGCCATTTTGGGTTAACTATAGGGTCGACCATGTAGTTTGGGCTGAAAAGCCTTAAATTGGTAGCATAAAGCTGCTTTTGGGTTGACTATGGGGTCGACTTGAAACTTTTGCTTAAATGCTTTAGTTTAGCAGCTTGAAGCCGCTTTAACTCAACTACGGGATCAACTTGAAACTTTGGGTTAGAGGCCTTGATTCGGCAGCTTGGAGCTACTTTTGGGTTGACTACAGGTTGACCTTAAACTTTGTGTTATATGAGGTAAATGAGAGTGTTTGTGGCTATAACAGTACAAGTGAATGATAGTTGTATTGCTAAAACTTTATTTATATCACATAATACAAAAATGATTACAACGCATTCTTATACATAGAATTTCTTCAAGTTGATGGCATTTCATGGGTGAGGGAGTTTGTCCCCATCAACGTTGGCAAGTCAATAGGCATTGTGCTTTAATACCTTCACGACAGTATCATGTCCCTCTCATTTTGGGTTAAGTTTGCCAACATTTTTAGATATTTCTACCTTTTTTAGAACAAGGTCTTCAACCTTAAAAACGTGTGGCCTAACCCCTTTATTGTAGTTTTCTACCATCTTTGATCTATAGTGCTGCATGGTGTTATAGGCTTCTTGTCTCTACTCATCAATTATCTTCAGGTCGAGTTTCTTTTCGAAGGTGTTTCTAATTAAGTTGAAGTGGATCACTCGAGCTAAAGGTTGTATGAGTTCAGAGGGGATGACTACTTTAGAACCATATACCAAACTATATGGGCTGTGACTCATAGCTGTATGAGGGGTGGTCCTATATGCCTATAATACCCTAGGGAGGTTATTTGCCTAGCTTGACCCTGTCCATTGTATACCAACTTTCAAGTGATCGAGGATTATTCAATTTATTATTTCTGTTTGGCCATTCGATTGAGGGTTACCCACTAAGGTAAAATGTTTGGTGATTCCCAAAGTCTCGCACCAACTCCAGTGTTTCTGCTCTGGAACTACATCTCATTGTCTAAAATGTGGATTTTAGGTGAACCAAAATGGCAGATAATATTTTTTCAGATGAAACTTTTGATAGCTGCATCAGTTATTTTTTGGATAGCTTTGACCTCAACCAACTTGGTGAAATACTTGACTGCCACAATTATGAACTTTCACAGACTCATCTTTTTTGGCAATGAACTAGGAATATTGATCCCTTACTGGTCAAATGGCCAAGAGATTTGAACATTAACCCTGGCATAGTCGGTTGATGTGGGAGGTTTGAGTAGACTTGGTATGACGGACACTTTTGAGCAAAATCAACAATGTCTTTTAGTAGAGTGGGCCAAAATTATCCACACCTGATGATTTTATGAGTAAGGGATCTTCCTCCTGAACAGTTCTTGCACATGCCTGCGTAGATATCCTATAAGACCTCATGAACCTAGTCAGGATCTAGGCACCATAGAAATAGTTTAGAGATCGACCTCTTATAGAGTTGGCCATTCTTCTCTAGTGTAAACTTGGCGGCTTGTCCTCGAAGGCAACATACCTCATTTTTGTCTTATGGTACTGTGCCGCGATTGAAGTAGAGCTTTATTGGATCTTGCCATGAGGGAACTATCCCTTTGATGCTCCTCACCAAATTCTCTTCAAGGGTGCTTATTGATAGTCTGTCAGCGACCAAAAAAGTTATTGTCCTATCTCTTGTACCTCTGGTCAAACTAACAAATTTGGATAAGGCATTTGCGCACTTGTTCTTAGATCGAGGTACCTGGTTGAGAGTGAATTTTTTGAATGACTGCTATAATTTTTTGACCTCTACTAGGCACTAGCTTATTGTCAAGTCCTTAGCCTCAAAATTTTCTTCGACCTGTTCCACCACCAACTGGGAGTCCATGATAGCGACCAGGTGCTCAACTCCTCGATCGAGTGACATATTTATCCCGATGAGGAGGGCCTTACACTCAGCCTCATTATTGGTGACTGCATAATCAAGTTTGATTGCAAAATTGTATTTTTCTGCTAACGGAGAGTGGAGAGCCACTGCTGCTCTCTCTCTTATTGTGGTCGATGATCCATTGATGTGTAAAGCCCAAACCAGAGAAGTTTTGCTACTCTTTTTAGGGATATCGACTTACTCGATGATGAAGTCAGCCAAGGCTTGTGCTTTGATGGCTTTTTTAGGTTGAAAGGTGATATTAAATTCTCCCAACTCAATGGCCTATTTTGTTAACCTCCCTTATGTGTATGACTTTGAGAGTACTTACTTCAACGGCTGGTTTGTCAGTACTACCATGGCATGGAACTGGAAGTATGGACGCAACTTTCAAACTGCAGTAACTAACACCAAGGTAAACTTCTGGATCTCTAAGTAGTTATGTTTTGATCTTTGGAGTGCCTTATTGCAATAGTAATTTGGTTGATGGTTCCCATCCCTAGTTGAAACCAAGACTAAACTGATCGACACTTCAGAGACAGCCAAGTAGATGTGTGGTACCTCTCCAAGCTCAAGCTTCACAAACATGGGGGGTGAGGACAAGTACTGTTTTAACTTGACCAGAGGCCAATCACATTGTTCGTTCCATTGGAAATCCAATTTCTTGGCATTTTTGAGAATCTTGAAGAAAGGTATACTTTTGTCAACCAAACGAGTGATGAATCTCCTAAGGGCTATCACTCTTTCGACCAGGTACTAAACATCTCTAACTGTTCGAGGTGGGCAATGTCTAGCACGACCTGAATTTTTCATGGATTGGCCTCGATGCCTCTTTGATTGACTATATAACCCAAGAATTTACCTCCTCGAACACCAAACCCATATTTGTTTATATTCAATTTCATGCTAAATACTCGCAGTATAGCGAAGGCATGATTGAGGTCGAGCAAATAGTCCTTGGCCTTCTTTATCTTAACAATCATGTCATCAGTATAAACCTCCATAAACTTGCCTATCTTATTCTAGAACATAAAGTTGATCAATTTCTGATAGGTTGCTCTAGCATTTTTAAGTCCAAAGGGCATGAGCAAAAAATAGTAAACTTTATTAGGGACTATAAAAAAGGTTTTGTCCCTATCTTCGGAGGCCATAAAATATAGTGATACCCTTGGAATGCATCCATCATATTCAACAGTTCACAACCAGCCATTGAATCTACTAATAAATCTATTTGAGGTAGAGGGTAAGGATCCTTATAGCAAGCTTTATTCAAATTGGTGAAATTATTATACATGCACCATTGTTCCTCATTCTTGGGGAGAAGTACAACATTATAAAGTCAAGATGGATATTGAATTTCTATAATATGGCCTGTATTTAAGAGTTTTATGACTTCCTCCTCTATGATCTAGCTCCTCTCGGCATTGAAGGTTATCATTTTCTACTTGATCGGCTTGTATGAAGGGTCAATATTAAGATGGTGAACGATCACACTGGGGTCAATTCCCTGAATGTCGAATGCCTTCTAGGTAAAGACATTGATATTTCTCTACAAGAAATTGACCATGAGACATTCTAAGTGGGGGCCTATATCTATTCCAATTCGGTGGTCTTATTGGGGTTCCCAGGCTCTAACTCGATCATTTTGAACTCTCTTATGGGCTCCACTCAGGTGTCTTCCAACTTTCTCTTCTTATTAGCCTGATCCTTATTGAGTTTTGCTACATGGGCATCCTACGAGGTTTTCAGTTACAATCAAGTCTTCTACTTACCTGACTCGACTGAAATAATGTAACATCATAGGCTTTTTTAATGTTGCACAATAGCTTGCCCATGCTCGTCGGAGTTGGGAATTTGATTTTCATATTGAAAGTTGATACAATGGCACAAAAATTATTAAGAGTTCATTGACCAATTATGATATTATGGGCAAATGGAGCGTCGATGATAAGATAGTTTATCATCAATGTCCTTCTGCAGGGCGTCTCCCCGAATGAAGTGGAGAGGTTGATGGAACCTTCTAGTTTGATTTTTGACCCCCCAAATCTGACTAGAGGGGTATGCACCGGCTCAAATTTTAGCTAACCTAGGTTCATCCTTTTCAGTGTTGAAAGAAAGATGATGTTGGTAGTGCTACTATTATTGACCAGAACCTTCCTAACTTCAAAGTTGGCAATGTCAATGGAGACTACCATGGGACAATCAATTTTATGGTAAATGTTTTTACCTTTGAGATGGGTTAGGTCATTATCAGTGAAAGAGATGGGCTCTACACTGGTGGATAAATGGAACATTATTTCAACTGGGGAGGCGTTGGTCAACTCTAGCCTCCTCTGCATTTGTTATCTCGCCAACTTTGGGTGCCCCCCAATGGGACCCCCTGCAATCATGTTAATCACTCCTCAAATAGACGGGCAGTCATCCTAGGTAAGCTTCTATCCTTTATCTTTCCTCATCGGGCTACCTAACTTTTTTCTACAAAGAGTTCGATTGATTTTGCCCCCTTTAGTTTGTGTATCGCTAGCCACATATTTTTTGAGATTGCCTTGCCTGATGAGCCTCTTAATTTCATCCTGGAGATTGAAGTAGTCATCTATGTCATGGCCTTTTTGTTGGTGAAAGTGGTAATATTTCTCTGATTTTTTATTGCTTCAGTCTCTGTCAGCTTCCTCAATTTCTTGAGGAGATTATCATGTTGGATTGCAAATAGGACCTCTCGCTTCAGGATGTTAAGCAAAGTGTAGTCATGGAAGTATTTTATTGGAGATCGATGACCATCCCTCTACTTCTAGTCATCTTTCTCTTTGTTTTTCTTTTTCTCAACCTCAAAGTTGCTAAATTTCAACTTGTTCATCTCTTTCTAGGTCATGTATCTCTATGCCAGATCGAGCAACTCTTTCATCGACTATGGACGTTCTCACACCAAAGCATTGGCACATTCTTTATGTTAGAGCCCCAAAAATAGCACATCGATCAGGAACTCGATCATGGGGTTACTGATCTTCAGCACCTCCATGTTGAACTTAGTAAAAACGTTATAGAGAGACTCTCTCTCATTTTACTTAATGGTGTGGGGGAGCTTCACCTTTCATTGATTGGTGAACTGGTGCATGAACTTATCACAAAGATGGTTATAGGAGTATATTGACAAAGGTTCAAGTTTGACAAACCAATTAAGCACTATACCCTAAAAAGTGGTCACCAGCATCTTCACGTGTATGTATTCATTATGTCCATGTAGTTGCATCATATACTCGAACTACATTGATGGCAATGCACTTATCGATAATCTCTTGAATAAACAGCGTTCCTCTCTGTGATGAGACCTTTGGGGGCTCTTTGGGTTGGGCATCCTTTCAGTATTTCTCCTCAAGATCTCATCGATGTATTTATTTAGCTGCTGTACTTGATGGAAAAGTTCTTCCCACTTCTCTTTATCTGCCTGGGTCATGTTGCAATCGAGTTAAGGCCTCATGCCCTTGGCCCTATCGCACTGTTGAGCTTGAATGGGCCAGGTTGAGTGATCCACTGACTCACCCATTTCATTGCGCTAGCCCAATCTTGAACATTTGACCTTATCATGTTGCGAAGCTCGATTAAGTTGAATGTAATGGTCAATAGAGTCAGTAATCTCTTCCCTTAGCTCTGATTGCTCCCTCTCTCCATAGAGGCGCCTAGGGCTTGCTTCTCTTCTAGTTGGCAGGTACCTAAACTCTGGCTGACCGCGACTGTCCTAAGGGGACCTTTCTTCTAATGGTGGCAGTTGTGGGGTTGCATTACTAGCTGGGGCGAGCATGGTTGTGTGCCTATTCAGTGCTGTAGAAAGCTAAGCAAAAATTTGGGTAGAGATTTGTTCACTTATTAATTGCATTAGCTGGGGCATGGTAAGGGTAACCACTTGCTCTAGTAGGGTGTTGGGGCTCGGCACATGTGATCCTTATTGAGGTTGAGGGGGAGGAAGAGATATTGTCCTTCTATTTTTCCCCCTCTCAGATGCAGCTCTCTTGGTGTTTACCATTTTTTCAGTTGCAATCTCAAGGTTCCCATAGACGACCACAAAATGATGATGTTGAAAGTTGTTTTACTAGATTAAGTTGTGTTTGGGTTAATTCGATCAGGGAGGTCAAATGTCCAACAATAATATCTTCTTTGGGCTAAGATTTGCAACCACTACCAAACGTCAAACTAGTCGAGGTGCCCTTAGTTAAGGTACTCTAACGCTTAAGTTAGTACTGGTCGAATAAGAGAATTGAACAGCTGAGTAAGAGCATATAGTGCAAATGACATACCTGGATAGTGGTTAGCAATAAGGTATTTATAGCCTTCTTTAGGTGGGTGATATGTTTAAAATACCTCTATCCAGTGTAGAGGGTTTTTATCCTTACTTGGGAGTTGTAAGTCATTTCTCAATCCTATATTTTTGCAGGTGTTGTCATTTCCTGCTTTCCTGGGAGAATAGTACTCTAAAGAAGCGTCTCCTAACATAGTTGGTGGTAGAGGCAGTACTAGGGTGGCATGTGCCATTAATGTAGAGGCACATTAACTATCAAAGCATTAAATGCAGCAGGGATATGAATCGATCCCTAAGTGAGTACTCTGGTCGATAGTGATCGACCATAGAGACTGGTTAACTAGAGAAATAGCTGAATGGATTAGGCAGCTTGAAGCCTCCCATTAGGTAGAATCGAGAACTATCTACTCAACCTGGCAGTTGTGGTCGAGTGACCCAACCCAACCGAATCTGGAAGTGTGGTTGGGCTTCAAATGCCAAGAGGGCTTGGAAGCATTTAATGGAGTTGATAACTATTGGGTTGGGGTTGTTGGGCTATCCTATATCAATAAGCAATAAATAGTTAAATAATTATATTTTAATTAATAAACAACAATTAGTTTATAATTAATGTATAATAATTAAATTTTTTTAATAAGTTGATATTAACAATTATGATATAAGCTGATTTTTTTATAATTAAGATATAATTATAATTTTATGAATAATTAATATTTATTAGTATATATTTTATTCCAAATAATACATCATTTAGTAATTTTAAATTTATAAAAATATAAAGCTCAAAATAAATAACTAATTAAATTAATTAAACTTATATTTCAATCATTAAATATATGTACACACACATCATTATCATCATCATCCAACTTTAAATATATATACATATAATATATAAAAATAATTACTTTTATCCTACAAATCCAGCAAAAAAGCAACTGATTTTACATTAATAGTAAAGTTTGTCTCTTTTCAAAATATAAAGAGATAAATAACTCATTCTCAAATTATTTTCTATATTTTTCCAAATAAAAAAAAACACTTGACACATTATTCAAATTTTCTCCCTAAAATTCAGTCCTCCAAAAATTTTTCCAGAAAATGGCCAAACTGCAAAACAACAAGCCTTTATATTCTATTTCTCACAACTTTGTTTTAATACTTTAATCTTTTAGATAAAATTAATTTCATATGAAACCAGACCAACGAGAGTTTTTCAACCACACGTAATTATGGGAAGTAGAGGACTTTTTATAAGAGTTATTAAAGTTGACCATTTTGCCCATACAATTGCGAGTTATGATATATATATATATATATATATATTAATTTGCAATCTCTAATTATCCTAATTCTATCCCAAACATATTTAAACAAATAAAAATAGTCATAATTAATTAACAAAATTGAAGATAAGAGTGATAACTATGAAATTACTGTTTATTGTATGAGGTTTTTCATGTGGAAAAATAAGACTGTAAGGCTAGAAAGGTAACAAGACAAATAAAAGGTTCCAATTAGAGCTGATAATGAATCGAATTGAGTCAAATATATGAGGATTCATATTCGATTGGATTCATTTGACTCATATTCGCATTCATATTTGAATTCGACTTGAATTCTAAATTGAATTTGAATTTGATTTGAGTAACAATTTGATATATTTGGATCCAATTTGAATATTCGATCGACTTAATTCATTACTTCAATATTAGGTTATTTGTTAATTTTTATTTTTTTTATTTTGACCATAAAATGAAAATACTTGATTTATCAAACAAAGAAATCTCACTTTCTATGTAATACCCACTGACTTCAGCTATAAATTGACAAAAATTATAATCTCCCATCAAAGAGAAACTTGAATAAAATAATAATTACAAAGTCTATGACCATTGAAAAGAGGTCAGAATAAGACAAATCCGCATAACGTAGGAAGGGAACCACAACAATAAAAAGGGGTCACAATAGAGCAATTATGAAGACATCAAGAATAAAATTCCAAAGAATTTGTGTATATATATACATATATATTTGAATATATTATCGAGTATAGAACTCAAATATTTTGAGATTCGATTATTGTCTTGATATTAATTTAAATTTGAATTTGGAATCGAATTTATTAATATTCAAAATCAAACTTCTGTTCAAGTTTGAATTTCAAATTAATTGATTTGCTAACAAACCTAGCTCCAATTAAATGAATAGTAATTAAGCAAAAGGCTAATAAGCTTGAGATTCTATGCCCACACCATGTTAATGTAAAGAACAATCTACCTAAAGTACAATCTTATTTAGCACTAGAGCCAACACTTGAAACATACCCACTAGTAAAGGAGGCACCAATGCAACATGCTCCACCCTTCAGAGGACCAATATTGTAGATGACTCAAGTGGCATTACTGGAAAATGCATCCATGCAAGTTGTGGCTAAAGCAGTCGCTCAATATGTTAGAGAGCACCATTTTAAGAAACAATCTCAACCTTCTTGTTGAAGTAGGGAAGCGTGTTGTCCACAAATAGAACATAACAAAGGATGAGCTAGGACCAAGGCTCCATCTCTTCTCCACCTTAGCAAGTAGACTTGCAGTTTTCTCTCCAAAGTTGACCAATCTTGGCCATTGCCCACAAAAACTAAAGTTAAGACTCACTTAATTATACCCTAATGCTCAAAAGGAGCAAGAAGCACGCATCTTCCATTCACTAATGTTCTCCTGAGACGCAGTCCCTTTCATCCAGCCATTTTGACAAAGTTACTCCCTTCGAGCATGAAGATTGCCAACCCACAAGAGTTTGATGGCACTGTGTACTATAGTGAGCACTAGATAATATTCTTGCATGAATGGAGCTCTATGACCTAAGAGAAGCTACCTTCTTCAAAGTGTTCTGACCGTACTCATCAAGCGTGTTCTGACATGGTTCAATCATCACGGGTTGGGAGTAGTATTTCCTCCATAATTTCTCCATCAACCACAAGTACCCCAAGATGGCAGCTTATCTATTTATAGTCATGTAAAAAGATAACCATCCTTGAGAGATTTTATCAATCATTTTGTCTGAGCAATGCACAAGATGCCTCATATCGGCTAAGAGCTCTTATTTAGTATCATTTAGCAGAACCGAGGTATCAAAAGTTTTGAGAGTTCACAATAAGATAGCTACCAACGATACTTGAAAAGCTCCTCAACCAAGTAAAGAAGTACATCTAGATTAAGAAGGCAATGGCCCCACAACACACTATTAAGCATAAAACATGTGACAAAGGAGGCAATAGTAGCAAAAAGTCGAGAAATTGTTGACACAACCCTTCTAGATCATTCTCAATATACATTCCACTCACAACATTCAGGATGGACATCTTGGTCATAATAGAATGACGAGGTCTAATCCAACAACCTTCAAAGATACCGAACAATCCAAAGGGACAGAAGTCTAAGAAATAATGTAGTTTCCACTATGACTGTAGACATATTATTGAGGGTGCCTTCATATGAAAGATGAATCAAGAACCCAGCAAGAATACTTAAAAGAGTATGTGGCTCGAAGGTAGGACAGTTCTAAGAAGTGATTCAAAGTCGAAAACAATAAGGATCACTGATACTTGCTCGGTGAACAGTCAAAGATGATAGAATGGTAGCATTAGTAAGACCTAGAGAACATACATATTGCTAAAGTTATTTTGGTTATCTCTAGAGGACTTGTAGAAGGAAACTCCTCAAATGCAAGGAAGGAATTGGCTTGAGTGGCTAGATAAACACAAGCACACTCAATGGACCTAATACTTGGAATATATGAAATACATTCTCCACTTCGTAATTTCATTTTTGAGAAAGAAGATATGGAGGCTAAGCAAGGTGGACACAGTGATGCTTTGATGATCTCTACCCCCTTGCTAATTTATAAGTAAAAAAGATCCTGGTAGAGAGTTGAGCTCGGTAGACATAATTGGTGATGCCCAACTACAAAAGATTAACACTCTTTTAGTGAGATTCACTGGTGAGGTAGTGGAGGCTTTTAGTGAAATCTCTTTTCCCTTTTCCTTTGGCAATCATCCATGGCCGACCAAGAATATGGTAAAACTCCTCATCGTTAAGACTTTATCTGCTTACAATGTCAAACTAGGAAAGCCAATGTTGAATTATTTTTGAGCGATAGTTTCAACCTACCACATAGATGAAGTTCTCTACCCATAGTGAAATGGGAGAAGCTGTTGGCACCAACATGCTGCCAAAGAATATTATGCTAGCATACTGAAAAGAATAAAAGTTTCTTTTGCCAACCTAAGTGTCGCAAAGAAAATTTAGGAAAGTAAATTGAAGGATATAGGTAAAAAGTTGTAGTATAGGAAGTCCGCATCAATGTAATGCTCATGTGAGAAGACCACCTCCCAAAGAAAAAGTTGAGATAATGTGTTATTGCACTTAAGGAAACTCTCCACAAGAAAAAAATTGATGTTAATTACTTAGTCCCGACTACAAAGAGGGGAAAGACTCCTCAAGATGAATTAATAGGCCATTGTGGTCTCCTGAAGTTCTTGTGTAATTTTCTAAGTTATTCCAATAGTAAGGATTTCCCTTTTCGTTTTAAGTTTTTATTATAATTACTTAAACATTTTTTCAGTAGTTTTTTGAATCAAAGATTGTCTTTACTCAAGGAATGACATTTTGTATCCTTTCAATCATTCTAATGAAAAGTTTTGTAAGGATTCTACATAAATGTGTCCATTCCTTTACTAGATGATCATAATTTGCAGGAACCCTCATGTATGATAAGGCTCAAGGGGTGTGAACACATATAAAAAAACAAGAATATAATACAAATAGCAACAAGTAAAAAGTAAGCAACATCAGTGACAAAATGCATGACTCTATGTAGTGATCAATAAACATGCTATATCGCACTATTATACGACCCCCATGGGGACTTGTATAATTGTGGTAAAGAGTTGAACATGAGAGAGGGGTGAATTATGCTTCTTTTGCACCTTTTTTTCACACAACAAAAACATCATCAAGAATGATTGTTTCCTAATCCTAATCAAATAGATTATTGATTAGTAGCAAAATAGTAAACAACATAAAGCACAGAAATCAATAAGCAAATAGTGAGCAATAATGAAGAATAAAGCAATTAAAGAATACTAGGATTTTAGAGTTTCAAACCAAATGATCCTATTGCTCTAACTAAGTTTTGCAACTTAAGATTTTAGGAAAGATCACTAAACTAATTTTTTTACAAAATGAAATCAAATCTATTGCACAATTTTTTTGGGGGAGTAATCCTACCCCAAACTTTTACGGGATCAATCCTAACCTAATCCTTTATGGTAGAGAAGGATCAAATCTTAGCTTTTACAGGTTTAACCAAAAGTCTTGGTTCTTTAAGGTACTAAAAAACCCAACCTTAACTTTTATGAGATCAGCCAATAACCTAACTTTTTATACAGCCAAAGTTGAACCTTCAAATAGTGTGTCCTAAGAAAATAAATTCCTTTAGCAACCAAACTTTATAGATCATTCTTAACCAAAATAGCGTAACCTAAGGGAATAGATTCCTTCAACACCACGGCTTTAAGGATAATTTTTAACCTTATAGACAATTCATGGTGGAAAAGAGGTTAAGCTTATACCCCAAGGGCAAAGAAAGAAAGTTGACCTATGGGAAAAATTCAAAACTTATTACAACAATTTCAGCACAACGCTCAATCTAGAAATATATGAAGATAGATTTTTTGCTTGTAAACTTGAGAGATTTTGTGTGAAGCTTGAGGGAACTTGAATACAGTTGAATATACTATCTTAGAAATTTTTGCAGCATCTCTCTTCTTCATTTAAGGACCACCTTGGAGTATTTATAGGAAAACTAGCCATTTATAGATGTTACTCATAAGTATGACCGCTTTTCAAACTTTCTCTTTTGTATAAGATCGTCCTCACTTTCCAGTTTGACTTTCTGCATTTTTCATTTATGTGCAAGTGAGCTACCTTAACAAATAGCTTTCTTTGGAGCTATTTATAACTTTAAATTCAAATTTGAAATTTAAACATTAAGACTTCTAGGTCATTGTCATGGAAAAATTCAAATTTTCAATTTATGAAACCAATAACCACTATATGCTTCCCGTTAAATAGAATTCACTAATTCATTCAAAATTATCTTTCAATTTTAGATCTAATACAGACCATATCTTTGATCCCTTTTATCCATCAATCATCAGTTTGAGAAATCATTATTATCAAAGTTTAATTTGTTATCATTAAAACATATGATTGGACCAAAAGGTCAATAATAACACCTCCAACGAGGCACGTAACAAAATACTGCTATAAGACCCCCTATAAGGTGTGTAGCATAGAGACCACCACAAGACCCCCAAGGGGTGTGTTGCACAAATTGAATACCATTATAAGACCCCTAATGAGACATGTGGTGAATAAAAGGCTATTATAAGATCCCCAACGGGGTGCATGGTATATAAAAACCATTATAAAACCCCCAATTGGGTGTGTGGCATAAAACAAAACTGCTATAAGACCTTTAAGGGGGCACTTAGTGGAAACTTCAACAACATTATGCTCGAAAATTATTATCTCAACTTCTATAAGAGGAACAAATAACAACAACAAAATTTCTAGAAAGACTCCCAAAGGAACGTATATCAGTAACACTACATTGAGACCTTGAACTAGGGGAACAAAAATCATCAACACCACTATATAACCCCCAAGGTGAGGCATACCCTTAAGTAGAAACACTATGATAGGACCCTCTATGAGGGCTCTAAAGAAAAAGAAAAACTAAGTCTTTGCAAAAAGCTGTCTAGTAGGAGCTCCCTAGTGCTGCTCATAGTAGTCAAGTCCTTAAGGAGCATAAATGCACAACTCCATGTAAACAACATAAAACATCAAAGAATAACATGAAAGACAAAGTCATCCAAATGAACAAGTGTAAAGAAGAACGCAAAACTATTGAAATCTCCATAAAGAAAGCAAAAAAAATCAACAATGCCTAAGTATGTAAACATATATCAATGTATACCTATTCTTGATCAAAGAAAATGAAATCAATTATTGAAGCTTTTGAGACAAGGTAAAAAAAAAAATCAATTTCTACCAACAAAGAAAGAGAGAAAATGATCAACTCCTAGTCTAAGTCAGACTCTACTTTTAGGAAGCCAAAACATTGGATCTTGCACCATAGCTTACTCTACCAGAATCTTTAGTATAAGGCTAATTGGAATACTAGGATTCGGTGGCATCAAGTCCTCCAGAGGATACTAGCCAGTCTCGCTAAGCATGTAGTGATAAACCTAGATAGTTTGCTCATAGAACACAATAGCCTTTACCTCAACTCCCTTAAGAACTTATTGAAACCCTTAAACTCCTTCACGACCTCCTCACATGTAGTAGATACCAGTGCTTTCTCGATGGAAGACTGTAAGAACTTTCTCTCGATCTTCACCTCTTTAGCATACCACTATATTAGCTAGTCATGCTTTTTCAATAACTTCACAAACTCCTTCCTTACTGAGCATGTAGCTAGACGAGTACCCTAGCCCTCTTCTTAAGCTAAGCTACCATAGCTGCAATCTCAGTCAAGTAGCAAAACATTTGTGTGGCTAAGTTATAGAGCTGTTTCAAGAAAGATAAATAATATAGTTGAACAACTGCACATAACTACAAATAAGCATAAATAAAATAAACTAAGCAAAAACAAATTTACTTACTTAGGCTACGTCTCTAGCAGTGAACTTAGTCAATTAGGAAAAGAAGAATATTTTTAACATTTCTTGATCATTAAACCTAGAAAAAAATTACCCAAACCTATGAGTACCTAAAGAACTGGATGCAATGGGCTCAAAATCTCCAGCCACTAAAATGTGGGCAATTTTACCCACCACTTTTTGACCCAACCAGTTGATATCCATGGGTAACCCCTAAATAATCATAAATTATATATATTGAATTTTTCTCTAATTCTCACAAATACTTTGGAGGGTATAACATGTCTTTTTCAATGACATCAACAATGTTTAAGTGGTGTGTAAACTTTTAGCACAAAAAATTGTTTATTAATGAGATTTAAATTTGAACTTTGAAATGTAACATAACTTAAATTTGATAGATGTTTAAACATCTGAGTTGTAGTTTTCAAACTAAAACACTCAACATGCTTTAAGCACTTATTCAACGTAGTATTTTAAGTTTGTACCCTCTTTTATTAATTTTATTTAGGTAATAATGGAATAATATTATTAAAATTGAAAAATATATATTAATTTATCTTTAAATATAAAAAAATAAAAATTTATAAATAGTATCCGTGGATTACTGGTTACTTGTAATTCGGGTAATAAATCTACTATCTCATCCCAATAGAAAATGGATAATTTCACCCATGGGTAAATTTGCCCAACTCATCTTTACCCACTTTTAGGTTACACATGGGTGCCCATTTGTCAGGTCTATTGATCATCCTCTCTAAGCCCTTTCAACTATCTATACTAAAAGCAATCTCATCAGCATCTAATGATAATCAATGCAACAATTGCTGCACAAACCATCACAAAATAAATCTTTGCCTTCACCAATATGAAAAAGAGAAGAGGACCTCAGACAAGTAGCTCCAACAATGGACTCTCGAGCAAGCTCCCCAACTAGTCCTAAAACTATTAGCTCAAAACCCTCTCCTTCACTAGCCTGAGGTACCACATAAGAATGTGGAGTATGTTGCTCTCTCAAATGCCTCAAGGAAGGGCTAGGCTGTTGCCCCACTGGGATGAATCCCCATGACATTGCTACCCTACACCTCATGAGAATCTCTATTCACTCTTCTAGCTTGAATCCTAGCCAAGTAAATCTTTTTACCCGCCAAAAATATGCAAATTTAATTAAGCTCAATGATCTGACATATAATCACAAAAATACTAAAGTTTTAAGGAGAAAGCACGAATGCAGTAGCAAGCATGCAAGCAAGGGAAAATCAAAAAATTATCTAATGTTCTTGTTGAAAACATTTAAGTGATATGGAATGGGGAAGTAAATAATCCTGCCTTTTTGAAATACTGGTAAAAGTTGTGGTGAACCTTTGGTTAATGTATTATAATGATGAATTACTTCAAACACAGTGAACCTACAACCATTATTTCGCACAAAGAAAAATTGATCCTTCTGTGGCCCACTAGAGGAAGGAAAACCACTCAAGAATTTGTAATTTAGTCTAGGGAGGATGTGGAAGAAAACTTCTTTTGGTACCCTCCACACAAATAATGAGGAATCAAAACTATCCAAAGAGACAGGAAAACCCAAGTCCCTAAAGGGTTGCTGAAATCCCACAGAGTACACAAAGGAGTTTTGACTTAAACACATCCCATAACGTATAATTACCACTAACAATAAGGGATCAAAAGAAAGCAAAACCATACTACTAAAGTAACTAATGAAAATGATGAAGTATCTTTGAGAAGGTGGTACAATGTGGTTCTTCGAAGAAAAAAGAACAAACTTAAACTTTTAGAGGTGCATACCTCACGCTTTAAAATTTCTCTACTTCCCCAAGAAAAGTGAACTAGACAGTTTATCAACATCAACAAAACTAGACATTAAGAACATCCTCAGACCCTCCGGCAAAAGAATCCTCTTCCCTACACTTAAGACTTAGAACCAAACTCGCATGAGGGAGATGACTTAAAAACCAAGGATTGACTAACTCTTAAAGTGTGACCTTATCATCCAAGACTTGCCTAAATAATGAGAATAAAGAAGAGCTCACAAACTCAAAAAATGTAGAGACATTGCGAGAGATACAACCATTGCCAACCCAGACAACACATGACTACGGTGGCCAAATCAGTGTCAGCCAGAGCGACCACCCATATCGGTGACGCCTTGCAAGTGCTGGCCATAGGCTAGATGCCTGTTGGATAAGTGCTTGGCTGCTGCCTGTGGGGAGACCGGCCATTACATGATGGTGCAACCCTGTCGCCAACTCATACTAAACTATAGGCTCCAATTTTGGCTTTGATTCAAACTTAGCCTACTACCTAATATCTCCTTTAGATTAGACATATGCACTCCCAAATTGAAGTTTGTTAAGAAAATTTTTATTGCCTCTTAAGAATTCAAAAATACACACAATGGAATAAAATGACAAGAAAGAGGATAGAAGTTGCCTTGAGATCTCATCTTGTGTCCCCAATAAGGCTTACTTCCTAGAAATCCAAAATTATTGAAATTTATCAAAGTCCTTTGAAGGATGCAAAATATAGGATTTAATAACATTTAATTAAGGGTAGAATTAAGAGTAGAATTAAGGATTTAATAACATTTAATAACATTTAACATTTAATAACATTTGAAGGACGCAAAATGAATTTTCAAGATTTAATAACATTTAATTAAGGGTAGAATTAAAATTAACTTTATAATATATTTTCAATAGGTAAATTAGGTTTTAAAATTGAAAGTAGGGATTAGACTTGGTAAAAAATTATCCATACTGGTTGGTACCCATGGGTAGTCAAAAACATGTCTGCAATGGACCTTATATTCTCAACCCAATAAAATATGCATAATTTTACCTACCTCTTTTTGGCCCAACTCGCAGGTTCCCACAAGTAACTTGTGAGTCTAATTCCCACACAATACTGTAGAAAATGTAATACAGTTTTCTGTGATAACATATCTAAGTGATGTGTAAATTTTTAATTCAAAATTTCTTTTTTCATATAATGAAATTTAAATTTGAACATCGTAATGTAATGTAATGTAACTTCAACTTGGTGGATGTTTAAATACTTAAGTTATAATTTGCAACATTATTAATATTGTTTAAGTAGTTGTTCAATGCAGCTGAAATTTTGTAGTCTCTTTTATTAATTTTATTTAGTTGGCATTTGAATAATATTATGTAATTGAAAAATACATATTAGTTTACCTTCAAATATACTATGTACTATATAATTAATAAAATAATATAATTTAATTAGAATATCGTATAATTTGCTTTTAAAAGATGAATTCTTTTAAAATAAAATTACAATTAAAAATTTAATTTAAGTCAAAGTTGCACAAGAGTACAAATCAATTAAGCTAAATTAAACAATAAAAAAGTTAAAAATTCACCGACTACATACTAAGTTGTGAGAAAATGATGAATATTATTAGGTACCAAGTTATGAAACTAAAAAATGTAACCAAAGAGGTTAAAAAAAAAGTAATAAACAAATAAAATGGTCCAATTAAATGAATAATAATTAAATAAAGGGTCAATAAGTCCAATCAATTAAGCTCCTCAATATAGACACCCAAATCCAAGCAACTCAAAGCCTCCTAAGCACTTAATCACTATAAATATCGTCTTTCAAAGTCCAAGACACAAAAAAACATTTACAAAAAATTCAGAGCTTTGACTATATGTAAATGAGTTTAAGAAGCATAACCCTATCAATCTTATTGTTTACTAGAAAAGACCCACCTAATTTCTACGCAACATCAGATTTTAGTTTTATTTTCAAAAGTTGAGATTTAAATAAATAAAGAGAGGAAGCGAGAAAGGAGAAAGAATTGCAAAAATATTTATTTTACTTTCCTTGATACTTTTTTTCAGGCTTTATTTTAATTTGACCTATCAATAAGACAGACAGTAGAAAAAGAATGTAAAACAATAGAATGACTAAAAGAAATTATGTCATCAAACGCATCATTTAAGTTGTGAATAAACATTTAATATAACTTTCACAAATTAAATTTTAAATTTCAAGATATAAGTTTAGTTTCAAAATCATTGCTCTTTCTTCAAGTATGTTATAGTTTCAATTTTTTTTTAGGAGAATATGTTAAATTGGTCTGTTGTCATTAACAAAACAAAAATAAAAACGTTACAAGAAAATCTATTTCTTTTAATATTTATGACGAAACTCAACATCATTCAAAACATTCGTGAAAGTTCAAGTATCAATTTGGCAGTTATAAGAAGACTCTGATATTGGATGACCTATGGGTAAGTCCGTACTAAGACTAAAAGTATGAATATTGTGCATTATATATCTTTGTTGGAGGAGTAACTAAGAGAAAGAAATGGGTAAGTAGACGAACAAGATGAGATCACTTGACATATTTGCAAGTCAATAGGTAGTAATTACAACTGATATCATCATTATGATTGTATACATGATTTTGGTAAAAGTTTATTTGAAATTTTTGGTTTAATTAAGTAAATGTGATACTTTTATAATTTAAGTTTAATTTTAACTTTTTTTTTCTCGATTAACTGTGAATATTATATTAATTGATAAAATTGAGCATCATTATAAATAATTGAAGAAACATATTTACCGATACCATTAATTAGTCGATTTCATCGTATATGTTAGTCCAAGTATTGCATACATGGTGATACATTTTGAAAATTGCAAGTAAATTAATTCTTAGAAAAACAATTTAATAAATCTTACTTTGCTTTATTATGACCCTTTAACTATTTGTCCTTTTCAATGATTAAATTGATGTGCATACTTATATATCATATTAATCAAATTCCTGCCAATCTTTTAAAATCATTTTATTTCTATATTTATTTAATTTGAATTAATCAATAGTGTACGTGAATTAAAAATATTTACATTATTAAACAATCGTATTTAAGTTGTTGATTCTTTATTTTTATCTAAATTTATATCTAATACCAGTAATTTTATCTCAATAATCACTCTTATATGAAATACATGTTACCTTAGTATATATGGGTGTAAACAGATATTAAGCGGATTGGATACACTATTTTCATATTCGTATCCATGTAACTTTTCGAATATTCGTATCCATTCAACTTTTCAAAATTTCTTATTTATATTGATTTGTACTAAAGTTATAACAATAACTTATGATTTAACGAATAGAAATAAAAACATAAAAAAATATAGACAAATTTTTAATTTATGATTTACTCTGTTGTAACATTTTTATTAGTTAAAGAGAACAAGTGGTGGAAGATTGCACTCACTACAAAAAATATAATATTAGTGATAGAATAATAAGTGACAGTATAAAAATAATCATCAATGATCTTTATTAAGTGACTATAAGTTTTATTTTGTCACCAATGATACTTTTTAATACCAAAATTTTTTGTTCTGTCACAATATAGTTCTATAGTAACAAAAATTAACATTCCCTAAGTTATCATTGTTGACAATTAGTGACGTTCCTATGATGACAATAAAAAATATTACAATAATTTGTGATAAATTTTTTATTATTATTAAGTTATAATCGTAGGAGTGCCACTAATAGTTAATTTATATATATATATATATGTATATATACAGCAATAACTGAAACACTATTTTTATGACTATTAAGTGTGTAACAATCACTTATAATGTTTGTCATTAATTTATATTTTTCTTGTTGTGACCGTCAACCTCAATTTATTATCATTTTAGACGAGAGAAAAGGAAAACATCTACAACAGAAAGTATCAAAGAGAATTAATTGAATGAAAAAGTACGTCACAATATGTTGAATGAAAACCAATAAAGTCTTCCGGAAGTAGGAAAGATGTAATCCAACTAAAGTATCCCGTAGCAAACACCATTCGAAATGGCGGCAATTATATAAGTTAACACTATCATTGAATTTTTAAGACAAATTAAAGAAACAATAATTATAATCGGTACAAGAAAAACACTCCAAATTCTGGCAAACGACAATGCAGCCTGACAGAGAGTTATGTGTGTTAACTGGGAACTTAGATACATTAAATAATGAAGCAGTAATTGTAATTGATGGAAGCGTAAATATTTCAAATTCCAATGAAACGGGAAGTATGGAATCAGATGGCAAGCACCAAACAAATTTAGTTGATTCAAAAAGTACGACAACATTTAAATAGAATAAATATCTATGTAAATAACTGTCATTTTTTTTCTTTTATTTTATTTATGCACCCACATAATTTATTATCACTAATATTATATATATATATATATTAAATGATAAAATATTTTATTTTGTCATATTAGTGATTTTTAAAAATTAAATAGTGACAAAAATAATGTCCAAATCGTCACCACCGACAGTTAGTGACATGCCTATGGCAACAACTTAGTAATAATAAAAATCTTTTGTCACATATTATAGTAATAATTTTATTGTTATTGGGTTGTCATCGTAGAGATATCACTAATGGTCAATACTCAATAGCAACAAATTGCGGTATTAGTTTTTGTTTCTATCGAGTCATATTGTAACAAAATAAAAATTATTTTTACTTAAAGATATTAGTAGTGAAAAAATAAAAGCTATTATCACTTAATACAGATAATTTTTATATTATCACTTATTTTTTTATCGTTAATATTATATTTGTTTTAGTAGCATAAGTGTAAGGCGACGGCAGTGGATGCTCAACCAGTCAACCGTCTCAGAAAAAATAACTTTTTCATTAAACACTTTGAAATAATAATTATAACTAATAGAAACAAAATACTCCATCAAAGGCAAAAGACGACGATCGCGATGTCAATCTTAGTGGCTCTAAATTTTCCTAGTGCACCCACTTGGTAATTTTTCTTTGGCCGCAGAAAAATGAAGCGTTTGTAATGGATGGTTGAAGCAGCACATCAAGACTTAAGTATGGAGAAATTTTGTTAATCTTTCCACTTCTACTGTGTTATATTATCATTAAAATGAATTCAAAAAGTGTGTGTGACTAAATTCTTTTATTTGTGAAATTGATTAATTGTTAATATTATTTTATTGTATTAATTGTTTAACTAATTTTTTAACTTTTTGAATTAATAAGCGACAAATATGAATAAAAATGATTGCTTGAGGTTTGATAAAGAATAACCGAGTTTACTTGAGGGTCTTTAATTAAATGTGAAATTGTACTGTTTACTTTTTCATTTTTCTCTTAATTAACTATAAATATTACATTTGAGTATCATTATGAATTGTTCAAAAAAATGCTTTTGGCTTCTAACATGTGAATTTATTCAATATGATTATACACAACATATTTCAAGTACGTGTATGTAGTAATATACTTTTGAAAGTTTAATTTGGTATATCATATAATTAGTCAGATGAAAATAATAAGGAAACATTCAAAAACAGAATGCCTAAAAAAATATTGAAGCAAAAACATCACCTTTAATCTCTAAATGAGGATTTATATTACATGACATTCCCACATGAAATTAGACCCCATTTTTTGTGCATTTTAGTTTCAAAATTATCCTTCTTTCTTTAAGCATATCACTTTATTTTAGTTTCACCATGACTTTTTAATATCGCATAAATCAGATACCAAATGATTTTATTCTAAAAACTTATAATGGTATTCGTTATGCCTATAACACTTAGTATTAATAGTAAAATATCTAAATGCTTGTTAAGAAAATAAAGTAATAAAGAAATGACTTTTATAATGTTGTAATCTAGTCAAATTAGATAATAAAATTGAGATGTAATAGTAAAGTAATTCGATAAAGAACAATAAGATTTAATGTGGTACGACGATATGCCTAATCAACTCGACAAAGAAAAGAATTTTATTGATCTCAAATCAAAATGCAAGCACAAACTTGAATCCCACAAATCTCATGAAAACACCCAACATTCTCATTCTAAACTCCGTCTCAAGAAACTATGTCAAAAGCAATCTAAAAACCCTCGAGTATGTGTCTCATCTATTTTTCCCGAAAGAGAACTGATTAAATACCCACAAAAATTAAAGTCCAAGTCCAAGTAGAGTTACGTCGCGCGTTGTGGTACAAGTCAAGTTTTGTTGTTTCAGCAAAGTTGGGCAAAACGTTTGCACAAAGTTATTGTTTATCGTGCTCCATGTTGCCCTTTTGACTCCGTTTCACTCCATTTCTTCCGATTCTCATCAATTTAATCCAAATTTCAAAGAAAAATCAATAATTTTCCATCTTAACGTGAAATTCACCATTTTTCTTCTTTGTCCCTATCCCCAAAATAGCCTATCATCTAAGTTTATAAACGTTAACCAAATCCAAGCAATGATCAAATTTGATTCCTAGAACAACCTTAGTTAACATGTATGCTGGATTATCCTTAGTCCCAATCTTGTCTACAAAAATGACATCTTGAGACGCCATATCTCGGATAAAGTGATACCTCACGTCAATGTGTTTTATTCTCTTATAAAAAGCTTGATTCTTTGACAATATGACACTCTGACTATCACAAAATATTAAAGTGATCTCAGAATCCATACTCATATCCTCAATCAACCCTTTAGCTAAATGCTTTCCTTCACGTCTTCAACTAAAGCCATGTACTCAGCTTCTACTTTAAACAATGCAACTGACAACTACAAAGTCGCCTTCCAGCTGACCGTATAACTTGAAACACAAAACACACACCCCATCATGGACCTTTTGCTGTCCAAATCTCCTGCATAATCCATATCCACATAGCCAATAATTCTAGCAGTAGATTCAATTGACTATAGCTCAAACATCTATCTACAAAGCCTCTTAGATACTTTATGATCCATTTTACAGCCTTGCAATAAGTCTTTCTTAGCTTGTGCATATACCTGCTCACAACACTGACTGTATGTGAAATGTCTGGCCTAGTGCATATCATGGCATACATCAAGCTACCCACTACACTAGCATATAACACATTAGACATGTGCTTCATCTTCTCTTCAGTACTCAGTGAATCATCTTATAAGAGCTTGAAGTGAGTTGCAAGCGGTGTACTTATTGGCTTGAACTTATCCATCCCAAAGTGCTCCAATATATTCTCAATGTATTATTGTTGAGATATGTACAACAATCCAGCTTGTCTGTCCCGGATGATCTCTGTGCCCAATATCTTCTTTGCACTTCCCAAATCCTTAATCTCAAATTCTTCATTTAATTGAGCTTTCAAAATATTAATCTTAGATATATTTCTAGAGGTTATAAATATATCATCATCGTATAGCAACAAATATACTAGAAGGCTCTCATTGCATTTTTTATAATATATACAACAATTAAATTTGCTTTTAGTGTATCCTATTTTGGTAATAAATACATCAAATCTCTTATACCACTAGTTGGAGACTGCTTCAAGTCATATAAAGACATCTTTGAAAGGCATGCTTAATTTTGTTCCCCCGAAATAATGAATCCCTCTAGTCGGCTCATATAGATTTGTTCCTCCAACTCACTATGTAGAAATGTTGTTTTCAAATCCATATGCTCTAACACCATATTAAACAAAGCAACCATGGCAAGCAAAACATGAATGAATGTGTGTTTTACAATTGGGGAGAACACTTTATGAAAGTCAACTCCTTCTCTTTGAGTAAAATCCTTAGCAACCAATCATGCCCTATATCTAGCATCCTTAACTTTGGGAATCCTTTTCTTCTTTTTGTAGATCTATTTGCAACTTACAATCTTCTGCCCTTTGGGTACATCAACCAACTCCTATGTGCTATTCTTATGTAGTGACTCCATCTCTTCACTCATAGCTACAATCTATTTATCAGAATTTGGCCAAGAAATTGCATCTTTGTATGAGATCGGATTATCTCTTACAAACTCCTCGGTCGAACTCAATGCATAAGCTATCAAATCTAAAAAGGCAAACCGCTATGGTAGTTTGATCTACCTCCACTCTTTATCACAAGCCAAACGATAGTTCTATAGTGAATTGTTTTCCTATTGTTGGTTAGCTGATAATGCGCTCTTACCAGCTTCATTTACCACCTTCTATTTTCTCTTTGAAATTTGTAGAGTATCAATTTCAATATCTTCCTTCTCCTTAATGCCCTGTCAACTGCTTTCGAGCTACTCCACCATTTTCATCATAGCAAACTTATGAAAAGTCACATCCTCACTGATAATCATCCTGGAACCCTTGTCATCATTACACCACAAACGATAACCTTTTACTCCATTTGCATAGCCTAGGAATATGCATTTTCTAGCCCTTAGCTCAAGCTTTCCATCATGAACATGAGCATAAGCTGGGCACCCAAATACTCTTAGATTTGAGTAATCAGTAGGAGATCCGGACCAAACTTTCATTAGTGTCTTGTAGTCCAAAGCAGTTGATGGTGACCTATTCACCAAGTAACAAATAGTATTGATTGCGTTTGCCTAAAAATCCTTGGATAATTCAGCATTAAAGAGCATGCAACTATCTCTCTCCAACATAGTCCTGTTCATCTGTGCTATAACTCCATTCTACTGTAGTATATGTACAATTGTGCGATACCTCACAATTCTTCCTTATCACAGAATTCCTGAAATTTCTAGTTGCAAAACTACAATTCGTTGTCAGTTCTCAAGCGCTTGACTTTTTTTCCTATCTGCTTCTCATTCAAAGTTTTCCATTGCTTGAAGTTGACAAATACCTCATCTTTATGCTTCAGCATGTATACCCATAAGAACCATAAGAAAAAATCAATGAATGTCAGCATATATTTAGCACCTTCCTTTGAAAGAACTTGAGAATGCCCCAAAAGATTTGAGTGAATATAATCCAAGGTACCTTTGGTCTTGTGAACTGCAGTGCCAAATTTCACCTTATGTTGCTTGCCAAGCACACACTGCTTGTAGAAATCTAGCTCTCCAGTCTTCTCTCCATAAAGCAAGCCTTGTTTACTCTGTTCTGACATCCCTCTCTTACTCAAATTCCCTTGTAGTATCATTAACTAATGCAGAAATTGTTGCACTACCAAAAATTGTGCTACCCTGCAAGATGTAAAGGCCATTCCTTTTGTCTCCCTTTATGATAAGTAGTGCACCCTTGAAAACCCGTATAACGCTACCTCGAGCTCTGTACTCACAATCATTTTTGTCCAGAGTACCAAGCGAAATTAGATTTTTCTTCGAATTTGGAAATGATGCACATCTATTATGGGCCTTACTATGCCATCATGCATTATGATACTCATTGAGCCAATTCCTACAACTCTACATGAAGCATTATTTATCATATTTCTGATAAGTGGAAAACCAATCTTCATGTGGGTACATATGGTAGGAGTAGCTACTATCCAAAATCCACTTAGAGCTTAGTAAACTTTCAATAACAATGAGACCAAGCCCACAATCAGATTTATCCTCAATAATTCCTGCAACATCATCTTGTTTCTCATTAGAAATTTTACCTACATCCTTCGCTTACCTCGTTCCAAACAATTTCGTTTTCAATGCCTCTTTCCACCACACCTAAAACACTTGTCACCATTTCAAGGATTGGTTTGGGACTTCGATCATCCTTTACTCTTTCCTCTTTCTCTCGATCTCCTTTTCACCATCAATCCTTTCCCACTTTTAGCATCGTTACTGCCCAAGACATGTTTTCTCAATTCGTTGAAATTTAATACAACCTTCACATTTTTCATTGAAATTCGATCTCATTCATATAGTAAAGTAGTAACCAAGTGCTCAAAAGATTTGGGTAGAGAACACAAGAGAATCAATGCTTGATATTTATCTTGAATTTTAACATTTATATTAGAGAGATCTAGAATTATTTTATTGAAATAATCAATAGGTTGAGTAATAGATGTACATTCCTTCATTCCCAACCTGTAAAACTGTTGTTTTAAATGCAACCAATTTGTCAGGGCCTTTGTCATATAAAAACTCTCTAGCTTTGACCATAGTCCTATTAGCGTACTTTTTGTGGCGACCTCTCTTAGTATATTATTTGCCAATGATAACACTATGGTACCATAAGCCTTTGCCATAAACTCATCTTTCTCCTCATCTGTCAACATTTTAGGCAAGGAATCTCTGTATTTTAATGCTATCTGTAAACCATGTTAGCATAGGAGAATGTAGACTTCATCTTCCATAGCCCAAAATCATTCTTCCTATCGAATTTCTCTACCTCATACTCATGGCTGACATCTGATCAACCTGGCACCAATACCAGTTTGTTGTAACCCAGTCGGATAAGATAATAAAATTGAGATATAATAGTAAAGTAATTCGATAAAGAACAACAAGATTTAACGTGGTTAGACGATGTGCCTAATCTACCCAAAAAAGAAAATAATTTTATTGATCTCAAATCAAAGTGCAAGTATAAGCTTGAATCCCACAAATCTCATGAAAACATCCAACACCCTCATTCTAAACTCTATTTCAAGAAACTATTTCAAAAGCAGTCTAGAAACCCTCATGTATATGTCTTATCTATTTTTCCCAAAAGAGAACTGATTAGATAACCGCGAAAATTAGAGTCTAAGTTCAAGTAGAATTGCGCCATATTGCGCCACATTCTGAGGCGCGCATGGCGCAATTCTATTGTTTTTGCAAAGTTGGGTAGAAAGTTTGCGTTGGGGCGCAAAAAACGTGCGCCTTTTTTGCGCCCCAATGCAAAGTTACTGTTCATCACTCGCCCTTTCGACTTTGTTTCACTCCATTTCTTCCAGTTCTCATCAATTTAGCCCAAATTTCAAGGCAAAATCAACATAATTTTTTTATACTATATTTTCCATTTTGTTATGTAATTATTCTTATTTTTATTATATTTTTTGTTTGAAAGAGTGAGGAAGAAAAAGGAAAAAGAACATCAGAAATAAGTAAATGAATTAGACTTTGTATTTTTTTCAACTAGTAAGTAGTAATTACATATTGCATCACCATGATGTGCTAGATTTTGATAAGCAAATAATAAATTAATTTGCTTGAGGTTTTCTAAGAAAATGTGATATTTTTATGATTTATTTATTTATTTATTTTTATTTTTTATTTTTTGAAATTTTCTCTTGCTAGCTACGAGTATGGCCTTAATTTAAAAAAGCCAGCATCATTAATTAATTAAAGATAGCCAAAGAAAAAATATTTATCTAATAGTTAGCATGTTAGATTATTCGATTTGGTCAGCTACAATACATAACAATCACGGCATATATAATATATTACGTTGAAATGTTTTACAATATATTTATAGTTAAATTTTAATTAATTGTGATTTATTTTATTATGATTTTTGAATCATTTATCCTTTTTACTAATTTTCTTGATTTGCATACTTAATATTAATATATGATACTGTTTATGTGTATATATGTATGCATAATATTATATCATATCATTATATTTCATTAGTTATTAAAGATTCAATATTGAATAATTATACTTAAGTTATATATTGACTTAAATTACAATTAATTATACTCAATAAAAAGTTATTTCAACATGAAATATATGTTATTTTAGTTCATATTTTGTCTAGATTACAATTGATTCTAATAAATATATACAGTCGCCTAAAATGAATTATTTGAATGGGTTGGAAGTATGGTGGACTTCTAAAATATTTATTTATGTTTTACATCTCCTAATTGATCATACATAAAATGCTATGATCAATTTGAAGATATGGATTTATCTAAATTACTTAATATAAATTTCTTTTAAAACATATTTATAAAAGATAATTTAATAAAATCAAGGCATCCGCTAAATTTAACAATTTTAAACTCTATGTAATGATTTTAAAGATTTTAACTAAAATCTATCTATCGCTAATCAACATACATACATTAGCCAAATTATGTAGCAGGTTTATTTATATTAAGAACAAACATCTGCTCTGATAATTTAATTTTTCTTTAGTAGTCTAAAGATTATCTATTGTTAGGCACATTGATTAAAATTTTAAAATCTTTGTCTAGATGATATGTATTTTTTTAAAATTATAAATAATTTGGAAAAGAAGCATTTCATTTCTTTAAATGTTTAATATAATCATTTATTTGATCAATTTTACTTTTTCAACCATTGTCTTAAAATACTTCAAAGGCTAGTTTGTTTTATATGATGTGATTATGAATAATATATAAATAAATGGATATATTTTAAGTCTATCAAGATAAAGCAATACAATTTTATGTTTGGTAAAATTAACTGAAAAAGTAAATTAAAACAAAGCATATGATTTTACAACTATAACCTTTTGTTATTTATTTTAATATATCTTTTTACATACTAATCAAGGATAATTTGGTCTTTTTGAATTTTATCCAATCAAGGATAAAAAATGTATCAAGCGTCTACCCTTTTGATCCATATTTCAACTTAATACTGGCTATTAACTTATCATAGGCACAATATCAAAGCAAACAAATAATAAATTATGAGTGATTATATATCTATCAAATATAATCAATTGAAACAAACAAGCCCTAGATGTTTACTTAATCAAACTTGTATAAGTTACACAAACAATGTTGTATGCTGAATTCACCGTATTTTATCGAGAATAAATATTTAATTATAGCGTGGACAATGGGTTGAGTTTTTTAGGGGGGAAAACAGTACATATTTGCAATGAGAAGTCAATATGCAACTGGAATAGTAAAAATCAAGCTTAAAAATAAAGTAATATCTTTTTATATTTTATTATTAAATTTCTGTATGGTTATAGTAGTTTGTGTCTTTTGCCAGTTGATTAAAGAATTTCCTTAGTATCATTTGACCAATTTTTTTTACAAGTCACCAAAATTTCTCTAGATAAATACATCACTTGTACTACAATATGTATTTTCGTGAATCATTCCAGTAATGACTCCTTCTTCATCCCCTAAGAAAATTACTCGGTCTAGACTATTCTCATTTATCGTCGTGGCAACACTTAAGCCCATGCCCATGAGGCACAAGAACTAATTTTGTTTTATCACAATTTGTATCTAAATCATACAAAATAAAAGCATTTGGCCATATATCAATTTCGTACGATTTTAAATCCAGGGGTGTTCTGTTAGGAATCTCCCATATTTTATTTTAGTTATTGTAAATTATTATTTAATTTTTGATGATTGATAATTTTGTTTCTTATTTAGTTGACCAATTGATGCACATATTCACCCCTAATTTGATATCACGAATTCTGATCAATGTCCATAAATAAAACCATTATTGCAATATGGCAAGTTTGCCATTTGCCATTTCAATATAGTAGTATTATACTGTTGGAGCGGTCCGCGTGGTCTGAAGATCACTATTTAAAATCAAGGAGACGTGCTCAATCAAACAGACTTTTGCTTATGCCGTAATCAATGCTCATCGTAATAGGGACATCTAATTGTTTTCCCTCCCCTCCTTATTGTATCAATTTGTTTAGTAGTTTATAACTATTTTATTTCGCCTCTTCAATTTATTGAACTTGATCGTACTAGTTTTTCTTGAAAATGTAAAAACCACGTTGGTAAATTAGGACAAGGCTTCTTAAAATAGATACATACCTTATGATTCCAGAAAAACACTATCAAGTGGTTCTACGATTTATCTAGCAGGTTATATTTGAGCTTATTTTCCCTTTTCTTTTCTCAATTGTAAAAGCACTCACCATATGCTACCCGAGCAAGTTCCACATATCTGTTATATCTCTTTCCAGGAACCATTTCATGTAGCTGAACAAGAATCCGCAACGTGTATAATCGCCAAGAGTAGGCAATGATTAAGGAGATTATATCCATGAAGAGTCATTCGAGCATATCTAATACACGCTATTTTTATATATGTATCCCTATATGGTTCCCATTCCATTTAGGATTAAGACTAGGCGTAATTGGACCTTCTTTTTTCTTTTTTTTTTTTTTTTCATATCTCTCATTATTTTTGGGACCCTATTCACCTCTTTGAGCTTCTATTTAATTGAGAAATCAAATAGGTTTGATTGGTATTTTTAGTGGAATTTGTAAGTTAAAATCCTAAGTGAAAACTTAGTTTCACGTAGGATGTGGATGTAGGTATATGCTGAATCACTATAAATCTCATGTCTCTTTTTTATATTTCTAGTTGCTTTAATTTGTGACTTTTACATTGGAACTTCCACTACAAATCTTTCAAGCACTAGCAAAAGTTTTTTAAAAGAAAATAAGAATTGTACTTGGTCCTACTTAAACCTTTTATTCCAAAAAGTGCTACCAAACCTCATGCTCATCTATAAGTTCTAGCTAACCGAGTTTAAAGATCCATATGAATCCCTTGTGTTTTGATGTTTATGCAAAGGGCAATCTCATACTTGCTCACCATTGTTCAATAGAACAAACTATGTGACTTGGGAAAACAAAATCAAAGAGCTTTTCATTGTGCAACTAAACAATTTCTGAAGCACTTTGATTGATGGACCCATAGTCCAACAAATGAAAACATGACTCCAAAATGATGAAAAGAGCTTACCACTGAGGACAACAAGATACAGACTGCAAAAGCAAAGAATATCCTCTACTGTGCTTTAATTGAAGAGGAATACAATTGTGTTAGCATTTGTTCGTCAACAAAAGAAATGTGGAACATGCTTCAAGTAACTTAGAAAGGAGCTCTTAGGTAAAAAAAGAAAGAATTGCAATACTCACTTTATAAAAATCATTAATCCATAGTTTACACTCAAAAAGAGTCTATCTAAAAGTGAAACAAGTGTAGTAGATCTTACACTCACTACAAATAGAATAGATGCCCAAACTCAAGACAATTCAAGAGGCAAGGAATCCTAAAATATTATGCATGGGAGAATTAATTTGCTCACTTATTTCTCATGAACCAACTTTCCTGGCAAAAGATTATAACTCAAACAACAAAGACAAATTGATATTGCTTTTGGTTTTGACTAAGTGAAACTTCCAAATGAAGATGGAAACCTCAACAGGTATCTCATCAATGAGGAAATCACAATAATCACTAGACATCTAAGAGAACTTACACAGGTAAAGAACCATTCTAGATGAGATTCTTTCTAGAAAGAACAACTTCAATAAGCAAAAATCAGATCAAATTAATTGTCATGAATATCATAAAGTTGGATATAAGCAGTCGAATTACCCAAAGCTGAGGAAAATACCAAACTAGAATTAAGCACTCAACAAAAAGCTATAACTATCACATGGGAGGACTAAAATTCTAAACGTGAATGTGAACTAACTAGCTTTTTGAACATCAGTGCAAGTTGTCATAATTAGCTTTTTGAAAATCAACTATCTTAAAGAACAACTTCAAATACTTTCCAATGAGAAAATTGAACTTGTTGAAAATTACATAATAAGAATGGGGTTTAATGATAGAAATAGATTTTTGAGGAAAAAAAAATAAAGAATTAGAAAATGAAAATGCAGGACTACTTGAAGAAAACTACAATTTAAAAGGATTTATTAAAGGTAAAAATAAAATGATTGACTCTCATGTACATCAAATAACAAAATCATTCACTAGGGCCATGTTTATTTAAAAGGTTTACTTTAGATAAAGACTCACATCCTATATGATCCCTTGTTTATTTCAATAGATGTCATCCAATCAGAAAAAAGAAGCTCGACATAGTTGAGGATTGAGGTTGGATGTGGCATCCAACATAAGAGAATGGATGTAAATATCCCTTGATTTTAGCCTGCAGGTATGAGAATAAAGTAATCAATGTGTTTTCATTATACAAATAATAAAATTTAGACCATATATAAGTAAAAAATCATTCATATATTACTCTTTCTTTTTTTTGTTGTGAATGGTATGTTAGTTATTTTAATATTAATCCTAATTTATCGTCCATCTGAGTAAACAATTAGTAAAAATATCCACTTTTATAATTCATCATATTCCATAAAGTAAATATATTTTCTAAAATACAAAATTATCCTAATCCTCATCTCTTTCTATCAATTCATCCTATCACAGTACATCTCATTTCACCAAGTAAACGTAACTAAGAGTAAGCATGATAAAAATAATGCATGAAAGCTTTTTTTATATGTAAAAACTTGACATATATCATGTAAATGTCCTGTAAGTAGAGACATTTGAACTAAATTCATTTGGGTTCCAAAGACTAACAAAAAAGGGCCAATAGAGTATAGTTACCTAAAATCACTAGACCTTGTTCTAAGGATGCAACCGAGAGATTTTCTTGGAGAAAAAGTGGTATCTAGACAGCGATTATTCCATGGATATGATAGACAACAATTTAGCCTTCTTAAAGTTTGAGCATTTCAATGGAGAAATTATTCTCTTTGCTAACAATACCAATGGCAAATCTTTGGAAAAGGAATGACGAGCAAAGAAACAAGAACTTTCATTGATGATGTCTGATTAGTCAATAAGCTCAAGCACAACTTACTAAACATTAGCTAACTTTATGACAATGGATATATAAAACAACCAACCTACAAATTGTATTATATTGAAAAATGAGAAAACCATATTTTTATTGCTTTTTGTTTACATCAATATTGATTACTTGTCAAGCAAAAATGTTGAATGTCCTACTGAAATTGACAAACCATGTTGAAGTTAGCATAGAAGACTAAGATATAACAATATAAATCTTTTAACACATCTTGCTAGAAAGGACTTAGTCAAAAGTATTCCAAAAATTAAGTTTGTTAAAGATAAGATTTGTGATGCATGCATCAAGGTTAAATCTTCTTTTTAACCAATAAATAACATTGTATCCACTAAACTACTTGAGCTATTGCATCTTGATTTATTTGGTCTTATGAAAGGTGAATTGTTTAGTAATAAAATATATATTTTTGTGATTGTTGGTGATTTCTCACATTTTACATGGATAATTTTTCTCAAACTCAAAAGTGATGTTTTCAACACATTCATTCCATTGACTAAAAGGTCACAAAATGAAGAAGGATATTTGAAAGATTAGAAGTGATCATGGTAATGAATTTGCTAATAAAAATTTTGCTATGTTTTGTGAAGAACATGGCTACACTCACAACTTTTCAACTTAAAAAACATATCAACAAATTGGAGTAATTAAAATAAAAAATATGATTTTGTATGAAATGGCTCATACAATATTGAATGTGTGTGAATTACCAAAATCATTTCAGAGTAAAGCAGTAAAAACCTCATGCTACATTGCCAACATTTTTTTCTCAAACCTTGCATGGATAAAACTCATGAAATTTGGCATATGAAAGTTATAAACATTTTTTTTAAAAGTTTTTGGTCAAAAGTGTTTCATTTAAATGATCATGAGCACCTCATAAGGGTATTTTCATTGAATAGTCCTCAAGCCATGCGTTTGAGTATTCAATAAATGAAAAGCAAACTATGTAAGAATTTGTGTATTGAATATGCAAGCGTTGATTGAGTTATAGTAGAAATAATATAAAAAGAGAAGTCACTTGAAGCACAAGAAACTAAAAAGGAATTTGAGGAACAAGAAATTGCATATTCCAAAAAATGCTTTGAAGTTCATGATGAGCAAAGACCTAGAAAATCTAAACATGCCTTAAGTCATCCAATTGAAAGAATTATTAGAGATCCAAAACCAAAATCACAACTCGATCACGGGTAAGAGAGACTATTATGAATGACTTTGATATTGTCTTTCTATCTTTTATTGAGCCAACAAATGTCAACAAAGAATTAATAGATGAATCATAGGTTGAGGCTATGAATGAGAAACTGTTTCAATTTGAAAAGAATAAAGTTGGACAACAGATAAAATGCTTATACAATCAACTAGTTATCAAATTGAACAAGTCTTCTGCAATAAGCTTTATGAAAGAGGTAACTTTTCTTGAAAGAAAGCTAGACTTATTGCAAAAGGATATTTGCAACAAGAAGGTTATAGATTACATTAGGACTTATATTCCTATTATTCATCTTAAGTTTATTCACTTGATACTTGCATTCGCATCATACAAAAACTTCACAATTTTTCAAATAGACATTAAAAATACCTTCTTAAATTGTTTTACTAAAGAGGAGTTTTTGTTGAACAATCACTCAATTTCAAAAATAAATTTTTTTTCTAACCATAGAGTCAAACTATCTAAAGTATAAAGCCTCAAGTAGGCACCTCGTGCTTGGTATGAAAGTCTAAACAATTTTCTTATCACAAAAGGTTTATAAATGGGAACAATTGATACCACACTATTTATTAAACACATAGCACATGATATTCTCTTGATCCAAATTTATGTTGAAGGCATAATTTTCAAAAATACCAAATGCACATTGTGTTAAGAATTTGGGTCTAGCATGAGAAATGAATTTGAAATGAGTCTCATGGATGAATTAACCTTCTTTCTAGGATTGTAAATTAGAGAAGCTAAGAAAGAAATTTTCATTTGTCAAAAAAATATACTAAATAACTTTTCAAAAATTTGGTATAGAGACATGAAATATGCAAGATTCTTCTCTTGCACTCCCATGGCTACATAGAATCATGCTTTGATAAGAAAAGCATTGATGAAAAGCTATATAAGGGATAACTGGAAGTCTTTTATATTTTACTACTAGCAGGTTTAACATTCTTTTCTCAACAAATCTTTGTGCTATATTCCAGAAGAAGAATCACACCTCATGGCTATCAAATGTATACTCTATTACCTACAAGGAATGCCTAATCTTGGCATTTGGAAACCTCCAAGTCTAATTTTCCTTCAAATTTTTTTGATGTTGATTATGCAAGTTGACTTGATAAAAAAAGCAACTTTGGAACTTGCCAACTTCAAGACCAGTCCTTGATAAGTTGGTATAGAAAATGCAAAGTGTCATTGCTCTTTTCTACAATAGAGGCATAATATATGACATTAGGTAATTATTGTACAAAACTTCTTTAGATGAAATAAACATTGCATGATTGTGGGTTGCACTTTATAACATTCATATTCTTTGTGATATGCTAGTGCCATAAGTGTTAAGGAAAATTGAGTCTTGTACTCACGCACCAAACATAAGGAATTAGGCATCACTTTATTAAGAATCATATTCTCAAGGAAGTTCATCGCCTAAACTTTATTCATGAACAAACCCTATTAGTTAGTATCTTTACTAAACCACTTTTGGAAGATAGATTTCATTTCCTTAAAAAACTTCTATTGAATTCCTGCCTATACCAAACATTCACTAATATGCACAATCTTCATAATATCAAAGAGATTATTCACTTTCCTCTTTGAAACTTGCTCCATCCTTATAACATCCTTTTTACTTTAATTTCCTTGTTTTTCTTCACAAACAACAAAGTATAAAAAACCATATCTGCTTTTCTCTCTCAAGTTTGTCTCTACCATGGCTAGAATCAAGAGAACTCGTCACCTTGCCTCACACATGAAGAACTAGAAATTCCTCAGGTACTAACAAACCCACCTTCCTATCCAATTTCTTCTCTATTGCCTTGACACGCCACACAACTTTATTCTGGTGCCTCCTCACCCCAAAAATCTACTTCATATAGCAACTACCCAATGATGTTCCAATTATTTAAATATTTTGGTAATCCAAAATGCTAATATCTTAGTCTCCAAAAGCATGGTTATTTCTAAAAGTGGCCTAAAACCAAACCTATGAAAGAAATCTCTCCAAACCCTTGTCCACATCTTCTCCTATCACTTAAAATTTTTTAGTCTCTTCCCTAAATCCTAGTTCAAATCAAAATTCCTCCCTAAAGCATCACCATTCTTTGGCAATTTCCACTTTCCCTCTACCCAAAGTCACTCCTCCACTCCCACCAGTCAACACACCTTCTTATCCACCTCCTCTATCTCTTGTTCCTACTGACTCCATAATTCCTCCCACAAATGAGTAGGATTTTAACTCTTTAGCTGAATTGTTGAAACTCTTAAATGCTAAAGTGGGGTATGTGCACTCCATTAATATTTCTTGCTATGGAACCAATCATGGTTATGTTGTAAAGTTTGCAAGTTTACCTTATTCACCTATTTATCTTTGCTCTTTGTTTTAGGTCTGGGACACCTTTTTGTCCATTAAAGAAATCTCTTGCCCACTCGGGGAAGGATTTGTTTATGCAAATCACATTTATAACCATTATTACTAACTTATTTCTCCTTGGTCATTCGTATTGCTCATAGATAATACCATTAATACTTATCTTTAGTCGTCCTTTAATGGAGTTGAGTTCTTTAGCCTTGGGGAATAGTATCTATCCCATATTTTTAATCTCAATGAAGCTCACCGTCTCTTCTAGGGTGGTAACACCTTCAAACTTTCTAGTAGGTTTCCTTTGATTAAGCTATTTGTTGACTACTTCCTTTTTCACAAGCTAAGCACGTTGACCATTCTCTCTAGTTGATGGTCACATAACAAATATGAGTTCTTTGTCCTACTTTCTCTTATACATGATTTTTAAAGGCAAGCCTATTAACCTTAGATATCTTATTCTCAATCGCATGGTGTGATTTATAACTCATACCATAATAAATCTTCCCTATGACATGATTCCCACATGCATCTTTCATAAAGAAGGAATTCATTTTCCTTCTTATTAGTAAGATGATTCCAAAGAACACCACTTGAGTGATCTACCTAATCTCAATTAAATACATATATATATATATATATATATATATGTATATTCAAATTTGGGTGTTTGGTACAAAAGAAAGATTCAAAAGCCAACTACCCCTTGCAACTCTCAACAACATAAGGACAAGACACTAGTCTAGCTCTTACTCTCCCTTCTTCATTGGACTACATCTTTCTACTTCTTAGTCTAAACATTCGCCACTCTTTAACCTATTCTTGATGTTGTTGTGTGTATAAGTGATCAAAATTTAAGATGTTCCTTACTCTTTGAAGGATAAATTACCTCTCTTTGTCATAAGGTATCTAAAATAAATAGTAATATCCACAAATTCGTTGCCACCCATCGTCATTCCTCTAAAAGCTAAACCTCTCTTTTTGATAGTGAAAGAAGAGATGAATTATGAATTATGAACTTTGATGAACTTTTTTATGCTCTCCCTATTAGATTTTTATCTTCTTGTTTTCCTAGATTATTCTAACAAAAAACTTTGATGATGATCGTGCAATGGTATTGAGACATTGTCATAGTAGTAAATCATTGGTTTCCTTGAAATTCAAGTATCTTGTTGATGAGATTTTGTTATGCCATATTTCCTAATGGGACTACTTTTGTGTTAGCCTTTTTTGGATGGTTATTCATATCATCATGGAAGTTTGATGATTTTATTTTAGTCATTGTAAAAGAAGAGGAGAGTGATGTATAGGCAAAAAAAATCATTATCATTAAAAGGATAGGGATCTTCCAAATTTTTATTTGATGATTACAAATTATTTTATTTTCTAATTTTGATGATTGATGACCTTTTTCCTTATTTAGTTGGTCAAATCATATACACATTTTACCTATAATTTGATATAAATTTTTTTGAAGAATTTCCATCTACAAATCCAACACTGTAATATGGTATGTTATGGGTAGACATTTTAATATGGTATGTTATCATTGGAGCTTTTCAAGTGAATTTGAAGATCATTATTTCACCCATTTAACAAGCTTTCCCTCATGCTATAATCAACGCCCATTTATTTAGCTTTCGTGAGTTATCTTTGGTGGACAAGAGAAAGTAATCTATTGGTGATAGAGACTTTTCCTCCTTGATGTATTGATTGTATGGTTACCAACTATTTCATTTTGCTTCTTCTGTATATTGAAATCTTTTAGTAGAATTTGCAACTTAAAATTCTAAATAAAAACTTGAGTAGTGAATGTAGACATTTGTAAAGCTACTATGAATCTCGTGTCTTGTTATATTTCTAGTTACTTTAAATTGTGATATTTGTTTAGGAACTTCCAGTACGAATCTTCCAAGCATTAACAAAAGTTTCTTAAAAGAAAATAAGAATTATAATTGGCATAATTCACCCTCTCTTAGACCTATTAATCTAACATATTGCAATCTAAATTCAAAGTACTATCCAATTAAAATTGTATTATACCGATACCAATTTTTATTAATGAAAAAAATAATATTTGGACAAATGGCTACTATAGTGCAGTAGTTTTGGTTTGGTTTGCCTTGACTGGAATGAAAATACACTTGTTGAGTGGATTACAAGCAATAGAATTCTCTAAGATTTGACCACATGTGCAATTATGCGGGGTTCACCCAGTAATAATACTTTTTTTGACATACCATGCTTTTGTGCTTGATAGTTAAGCTTGGAGATCCACCACATATCCCTTGGAATTCATTTTGAGTTCTAGGAGATCAAGGAAAGAAGAATTTACAAAGAGATGGACAAAACAATACTATCTAAAAGGCTCTTGAGATTCAAAAGAAAGTCATTGAGATCAATACAAGTAAAGTATTATTGCCTACATGCACACAGAGACATAATAACTATTCTTGAAAATAGATTGTTAGTAGCATCAAACTATTATAGTGTTTCTTGGTTAAGAGAACTATTTTCTACCAACAAAGAACAAAATTGTTAACATAAGCAAGAAAACAAGGAAAACATATGCCAAAGAATTGTAATAGACCTGCTAAAGGAACTCAAAAAATTACACAACATATGTACCAGTGTTTCTGCTTTCTATTTTCAGATCAAAAATTTCATAAACAGAAATAAGAACGAACAAAGAAGCTACAATTGTTAAGTAGTAATTATAAGTTTTCATATTCACAGCTAGCAATACTTGATTATGTGTTAAGCTAGTGTATAAGTGATTTAGAAGTTAGTACTTGATCACATGATGGCGTAACCAAAGTTCATACATGACCATATGAAATGTGTCATGACCAACGGGAGGTGAGTTCTACTAGAAGTGCTTTTGGACCTAATAACAAAGCATCATAAAATAATTTACCAACTGCAAAAGTAAATTTTTTATAAATTGAATTAATATAAAAGATCATATGCTCCTTTAGAGATATAAATGGAAGATGTTTATATGTGAAAAATTAAGCACTGTAAAATGAATTTTTATTAGATTTTTCTTGGATGAGAATGCACAGTATGAAAGAAAATAGCATTAAAACTTAAACTGAAAGTTCTCTTACCATATTGTTACAGCAAAGGATCAATTTTACCATAATCAAATTGCTATGCAATATGATAAATTCTTATTGTGTTATGTTCTTGAAAATTTGCTTCAGCTGATAGACATCTTTCTCCTTTAGTACTATCAAGAATTTATGCCAATTTAATTGTTCATTGAAAGGTAAGTCACAGTAATTAGAGAGTATCACTGCACACAACCATCCAAAATTAGATCGGAGTTACAAAGAAATCTGAATACATGTGAATTTGTACAAGTTAGAGCACGAGAAGTATATGAATTATGTTTTTCTTAAATTAAAGGAAACTGCGAAAGCTTCAAAATTAAGTATTTCTGCATAGAACAAGGAATTAGTAACATGAAGATGTATCTTGATCTTTTGAAGTTTCTTAACAATTTGAATGTAAAGATACCATAATGCTCACATAACTTCTTACATCAAACAAAACAAAACCAAAAGGATGGAAGGAGGCAGTAAAATCCAAGTAAATTTCTTTATAGTCTTGGACCAAAGGCCACTAATCAAGCTTCATACCAAAATAAGTCCTTTCCCCTATAATCTTTGTAATAGACCTTTCTTTATAAATCAATCTTTGCACAAAAACATTGATTTTCTCTTTAATCCCATTGCAGTCATCAAAGGCTTTACACAATAATAAGCATTCTTGCCTCCATATAGAAATATACAATATATACTAACCTAGAGCCAAGAATGAAAAATAAAATTTACCAAGCAACCATGTGTACTTAAATGAGGAATTATGATGTGTGTCAAAAAAGAGAAGGATAAAGAACTAAAAGAAATGACTTATAAATTAGTTAGACAACAAAATGTAATAGAAACAGAGGTGGAATAGAAAATAGTGTCCAGCCATCAAATTTTATAACTCAAAAATATTGGGCACAAAGTTAGGGAAAAGAAAAAACCAAAAGGAAGAGCAAAATGCCTTCCAAACAAATGTTATGCAAAAGAGTGACAAATCCACATGTTTTTTGTATACATAATTCTTGAGCCAAGTGTTACCCTCTAACTTTTGAGAAAATTCATACTATATCCATATATGAAATACTAAAGATATTGTTCAATATTTTGCTAACCATATTATTAATGAGTTAATTAGGGTTCATCCGTACAATTGATAGGGAATGGGAAAAATGGAAGATTGTAAAGGTATAATTCCATTTTCAAAGGAAGATCAATTTTCTACTCTATTGTTGGTTGTAGAAAATTTAGGTAAAAACAATGTTGAGTTGCTTTTTAACTTTGAACCTAACAGTGGGGCCACAACTTGTTGAATCATTTCTTAGTGTGTCTTCCAACAAATTAGAGTCGATGAATGCCTCACATATTACCATTCACATTTAAATGTACACTAAAATTCCAAGCATGTACATGGCTATTCATCTTTATGATTTTTATTTTCTTTGGGTTATTACTCAATTTGCACAATGGTCTCCCATAGTTTATATTTGGAAGGAGACATCGAAAAGGCATCACATATTTCAAGTAAGCAAGGCATGTTTTAGCATACATCATGGCAGAAGTCCACAACAAAGAAATACATTTATTTTTTTAAACTTAACAAGGCATCAATGATGGTGACAAGAAGGAAAAAAGTCGCTTGAAGGAAACTTATATATCTTGGCAAGTTTGTTGAACAATATAGTCGACAAACAATTTCCCACCAATATATCATCCTCATTGTGTATACACTTCAAACATTCTCTAGAAAAAATTTAATTATTTCTTTCTTTTTTATGGTATGGCATGAAATCACTTTAAGTAAGGGCAATTTCCAGGAGTTTCAAGATTTGAGAACCCTTACTGAACTCAGATATTTTATTTTTGGGAGTTCAATGAAAGTTAATCCATTTATATTATGGAACCACACTAGAAAATAAAGCTGCCAAATGACTTGCTTTCTACAAGCACAATTGCATACACAACTATCACAAGAAGGATTACGGCTTCTACTTGCCCAGTTAATTATAGCTAAGTTGTTTCAATAATTAAAATGGAAAGAAGTGGTTGGTTTTAGTAATGGGAAACATCTAGATGTTCAATCACACATGAAAGGCACAACATAATCCCTTGATTCAATTGAACCTCTTAAACTCATTAATTAGTGTATGTAAGGATGGGAAAAGGGAGCACGGATTTCCCACTAGGTATGCATCCATAATGTATAGAATCTACTATACGCACAGTATTGACTTGAGAACTACCCATGCAAATGCAGAATTTTGTTCTGTAAAACCTTTTCTAATACACCAGATGTCCAGTCGCCTTGTTAATTCTATTATTTGAAATATCAAGTTCCATATCATTTTCTCATACTTGTGCCAGTATGACCTTAATCTCAAAATTCCTATGCCCTGCCCAAAAATTGAGTGTCATCCTGCCATAATGTTTATTTACTTCTCATAACATAAGAAGAATGATGGATGCCTATGCAAATCTCAATTAGGAATAACCATTGAAAATAGAAAAAGTAAATTTTGCATCTTTAGGTAGTTGATGATCAACTCTGAGTGATGAGGGTGCCATAACAATAAATTAAGAGTAAAGAAAATCCATTAAAGTTCCACTATGGGGCACATAACAAAAGCTTGCTTGAAATTTATTTGCAATCGAAACATGTGCAAGACTACACCTTTCACCTTTTATAATATAATTCACACTCACTGGTCAAACAATTAAATTAGAAAATTAAAATTTTATGGTCCTTATGAAAGGTAACATTAAAGACAATGACATGTGCACTCATAGATTGGCTCCTGATCATGACACTATGGAGAAAAGGGAAAGGTGAGATAGATAAATATTCAATAGATCAATATGCACATGATATAGGAGAAAAAAACACCTGACCTAACCAAATTTAACTAGTGCAACTTAATGCATAATGGAAAAATTAAAATTAAATTATCCAAAAGCATCTTTCTTCATGTTTTTGTAAACAAAACCAACACAATAATGCATAATGATCCTCGAGATAATTGTAGGTTTAGAAAGAAATTATTTTTTTTTCTATTCTAATATATTTTTTATCGTACTCAGATCATCAAAGTTCTCATTGACTCCAAATTAGTCTATCAAGTTCCTAGAATAAAAGAATACCAAAAATTCACTAACATTGTACAAGGTTTTTGATATTATTCACTAACTTTTAGATTTTATAGAACAAAACTTAGCATTTTTTAGAAGCTTACTGCAATTTTGCCATACCAAATTGTTATTCTAAAATAAGATTCAACTAAATGACTAGCCTTTTTCACTTTGCATAAAAATCTATTTACATGTGAGATCAAACTTAGCTAAAATCTTTTTTAAGATAAACTCAAACTTTCATTAACATAAAGAAGGATTTATACTTGATAGATATACAAGGTAGATTATGCTATAGGATAGGTCTTCAAACTTATCCAAACTGTAAGACAACAAGAAAAAATATTAAGCCTCCCTATCTCACCTATCTAGGATAGGTACCCGCATATTTCATTCCATACAGGGCCAAACCTTTGCCTATGATTTATTTTATTAGGGAGCAATCAATCATAATTCATTCCTTTAGCTTCTGAATGGAGTAGAGCACATAAAGACATTAATGAGCTTAGCTTGTGATACACAAGCAAAATCACCACTTGTGTTGATCATGATCTCCTACCAAGAAGAAAATAGTTTTGCAATCTTTGAAGCTCAATATTAGAGTGAGTACACTCAAGGCCAATTTCAATAGCTAGAGATAAAAACTAGAAGAAAACTAAAAGTACTAAGATCTCATCCCCCTCCCCCCCAACCAAGTAAGAAGTTTCAGAAAAAGATATAGAAACCCTTAATGAATATCAGTAAATAATCCCTACCACAAACAAATGCGGAATCCACCAAAGAATTGATTAATACTAGAAAAAACTCCAAACCATAACTTTATGGAAACTAGGGAGTGTCATTGCCTTTTATTATACCCTTTGTTGCATTATAGTAGATGGGGTCTCAAGTTGTGAAAGGTTCTTCTTCATCGATGGCCAAAAGGGTTACTAAAAATTGTTTTTTCTTTGTTGTAAGGTTTTTGAAAATTGTAGGTTGTTAGATGCCTAATTGTTACTCTTTAAAGCAGAAGGGAAAAGGTCAACTTCTAGATGATTTTAGCTAAACATCAAAGAAGAAACTAAGGAAAGCATATTAGAGGATATTTAAATGGGAAAAGATAAGGTATTAAGTGGTTAAAACATCACAGTTAAAGGACCTGTGTTCTAGATCATTTCCACTAGTTGGAAGGGCAAATGGTTGAAGAACTTGTGGAAGTGCAACATCTTTGTGTGGTATAAATCCAACATCATAGTTGGGGAAACAAACGAAATGAACTAAATTTTTTACAAGATGTGGAAGCCCTTTAGTGGCCCTCGCACCGACATCATGACAATTAACAAAGAAGTGAGATGCCTCTAGAGTTCTATTCTAATTGGGTACTTGGATATCAAGCTCTTGACATAGTTCTGGACTATTATGGTCATGTTCTCATATGATATACCATGCACATTATATTTAAACAATCTTATATCAATAATTAAAAGGTCCAATTTTGGTAATAGATAAGACTATTAAAACCAAATTGTAGGCCAACATTAGTAAAAACAACAATTCTTTGTAATGCTTATTATCACCATGACATGCATTTGAGTATGAACTTTTAGAAAATGGACCGAAATTCCTAATAATGCATACGAATCTATATATATGTAGCAAATTAGTAGTAGAAGCAGATTTATAATTTTTTGAGGAATTGAGGATGGTAATGGAGATAGTAAATAGTGTCAATGTGTGTGGATTGTAGTGTATGTAGATTATGTACTTTTGATGTGCAAGTGCACGCATACAAAAATTCAGGTAAATGAAGAACAAGTTAAAATCAAAGATAATGATATAGCACCTGAACAAGAATTTATAGTAGTGTTAGTTAGCAGAGGTGGGGCTGTAGGAAATGTGAAGACCTAATATCACCTTAACTTAATTTGACAAGTGAAAGTTAAACTAGATAGGAATTCAATACATAAAATGCAATAGCTTAATATTATACCTGTATCATGATATTATACATGGATAAGAAAATCATTAGGCATGCTCAGAAACGTAAGATCATGAAATTGATCTTCTTTTACAAGTTATAGATAAGCAAGACAACAAAACAGAAGGAGAGGTGGAGAGAAAAGCACTAGGATTTTGGTGCTTAATTGACTCGTGCAATTAGATAAGACTAGATTTATTACAATGATTGAAAGAAGAGAATGTATACTAATGAAACAAGAAACAGAGAGAGAACATAAGATAATAGCTCATGAATAGGAACTCCATTAACGCATTTTATATCAAGGTCTAGATATAAAAGAATAATTGTTTTAGAAATTTCACACTTTCTAACTAAATTATTTTATTGTTAATAGTAGTCTTCTTTATATATCAAGTTCTTCCATACCACAAACAAAAAAAACGTTAAAGGTAAAGTAGAAAATGGAGAGACAGAACATAATATTTGTACACTCAACTACTCATTTAGGTCTAGAAAGCTGATGCATGAGTAACATTACAAAAATCAAGCATCATCTCATTCTATCAAAAGAAAAGTCACTAAACGAGATCAAACAATAGTTCTAAGAATTGCAAACATCGACAAAAAATGTTGTAAAGTAACACTGTAATAGTATTGAGCTTTAAATTATTGGAATATTGTAAAGTAATAGTATAATAGCATTAAACTTTAGTAAAACAAAAATATTGAAAAGCAATACTCAAGTACTACTGATTTTAGTTATCTGATACCTAATTGTTGGATAAAGGTACTTCAATTTTGCATTTACATACTTGATCTTTATATATATGTACTTCAAAACCAAAAAGTTGTACTTTATTTTACATAAGCAGTATTGCATAAGAGTGTTTTTATACTCGTTTGTTGAATGGTCTATAAATCCAAACATAACACACCAAACCATGGCACTTGGAAAAATAAAGTTCCTTTGCCATACTTATCTCCACCAATCTCAAAATACTTGCACATCTTAATAGCATGCTTAGAATGACGCTTACAATATCGCTATTGCAGTCTTAGTAAAATCTTATTAGTTGTTTTTGCTTTCATGTTGAATACCAAATTTGAAGAAAATAGTACTATTATGAGGTAAATGTTTCCTTCCAACATAACCATCGAAGCCAATGAACTTCTCATGACTATATTGGTCATAGGACTAATAAATCATGATATGATAATCATGCAATAGCTTATCTATTTAAATTCAGCCTAATCTCTTATATACTAAGAATGATAACGCAGATAAACAAAAAAAATCAATATTTGGAATTTTTGTACTGGATCTTTCATGTTTGTACTCAATTGTTATGTACTTATTTAGCATGTTTCTATACTTTCTTTCCCTTTGGCCATATTTGCCTCAATTTGATGTGTGAAACAATACATAAGACCCTCTAATACAATAAAATCATATTTTCTTCAAGTAAGGATGAGGATCGTATATGTGCAAATAGTTGGGAACCTAAATACCCACATCCAACCACTTGTGTTCTCATTCATACTAGTAGAAACTATTAGTGTATGATGTAAATGTATCCTTTCAATACCACCATCGAGAGCCAATGAACCTCTTATGACTATATTAGACCTAAGACTGATAAATCATGGTCTGTTAATCATGCAATGGCTTAACTAGTTAAATTTAATTTAATCTCTTATGTATTAAAAATGATACTACAAATAAAAAAAATAAAAATAACAATTTTTGGGATTTCTACATTAGATCTTTGCATTGTTTTACTCAATTTACCATGTTACATACTTATTTGACACGTTTTTGTACTTGATTTTCTTTTGGTCGCATTTAGCTCAATTCGATGTGTAAAACAACACATAAGACCTTCTAATACAATAAAATCATATTTTCTTCAAATAATGATCATGATAGTACATGTGTAAATGGTTGAAAACACAAATACCTACATCTAACCACTTGTGTTCTTATTCATACTAGCATAAACGATTGGTGTATAAGGTAAATGTATCCTTTGGAGACCACCATCAAAAGCCAATGAACATCTCACGACTATATCATACCTAGGCTAATAAATCATGGTTTGATAATCATGCAATGACTTAACTAGTTAAATTCAATTTAATCTCTTATGTACTAAGATTGATACTGCAAATTGACAAAAAATACTGATTTTTAGGATTTTTAAACTGGATCTTTGCATTTTTGGACTGAATTTGTCTTGTTCTATATTTATTTGGCATATTTTTATACTTAATTTTCCTATGGCCAAATTCACCTCAATTCAACATAAACTCTCCAATACAATAAAATTATGTTTTCTTCAATTAATGATCGTGATAGTACATTTTCAAATGGTTGCAAACACAAATACCTTAAGAAGGATTAAGAAATACTCTCCAATTCAACATTACCATTAAAAAGCTAACAATGTCTCATGACTATATCAGTCATAGGATTAAGAAATCATAGTTTGATAATCATATGATAACCTAAATAACTAAATTTAACTTAATTTCTTATATATTAAGAAGGATATTGTGTACTAAGAAAATAATACCATTTTTTATGATTCCAATACTTAATCTTGATATATTATATTAGAGTTCCATAGTCCAGTACATCTTTGGACTGTTTTTATACTGGCTTTTCCTTTGACCCCAATTTGATTGGTAAAACAACAAATTCCACCATCTAATACAATAAAATCAATTTTGTTCAAGTAATGGCAGTGATAACACATGTTCAAATGGTTGGGAAGATACCTACCTATATTTGATCACTTATGTTCTCATTCATGCTAGTATAAAGCATTAATATATGGGGTAAAAGTATGAATTCGACATTACCATCAACAAGTAAACAATATCACATGGCTATATCAGTTGTAGGACTAAGAAATTATAGTTTAGTAATCATATAATGACTTAAATAATTAAATTTAGCTTAATTTCTTGTGTATTATGAATGATTCCATATACTAAAAAAGAGTACCATTTTATATGATTCTGGTACTTGGTTCTAGATATATTACACGAATTTTCCTAATTTGGTACTTTTTTGCGATTTTAATACTTGATTCTAAATATATTATACTGGATCCCTTTAGTCAGGATACCATATATATCTTAATGTACTGCATTTTTAGCAGCCATTAACATATATATTAATTACTAGTATCTACATTAAAATAATAAGAAAGATACCATATACTAGAAAAGATTAACATTTTTTATGATTTTATTACTTGACTCTAGATATATTATACTAGATTTCCCTAGTCTAGATACCATATATATCTTAAAATGTACTGTATTTTCAGCAACTTGTAATATATATATATATATATATATATATCAATAGTTAGTATTTACATAAATAAAATTTCAAATTACATCATAAATTTTAAAAATCAACTATTTTGATTAAGAACAAAATATTATGACATTCATGCCATCTATTGCATTTTGTTGTAGGAAATTGATGAAGCCTATAGTTACTTTCATTGGCCATGCACAAAATATTTAATGCTGAAGCTAAATTTTCCATATGGGGAAAGATGCATATGCAACTATAGTCTTATGAAGGTAGCTTAAAATTAATTTAAATACTCAAATACTAGAACATCCTCCTCAACATCCATATAGAAATACTAAAATCATTCAAATAATAACCATCTAAACACATCATTAATTTATGGTGGGACATAGTAAATCATGTTCATACTTTTTTGTTCCCTCCCCCACCATCACCATCACCATCATCACCATTAGGTGGAGTCTCAACCTCAACAACACCACCTTTCAACACTACTTGCCTAAACACTAATACCCTCAGCACTAGCAGCAACAGTCTAAGGATTTGTTAGAGGACTATCTCCATAATTGAAATTGTCTTAAGATCATTTCAACTTGGTTGAAGCTACAATTCAACTTTAGCACACAACAATACAAATGAAATGGGGTTCTCTTCATTGGTTAAAGGTCTCAGACCCCAGTTGTAGGTTTCAACTCCTCCATTGCCATATGAAAGTATTGAGGGAAGTAATGAAAATATAATTATGATTTCCTTCTTGCCATTTCTACAAACATAAGAATAATATAAATAAGTTTTAGAAATATTTCAACACACACACACACACACACACACACACACACACACATATATATATATATATAATTAAGGTTCTAATACTATATACACCAATAAATTCTGAATTAGAGTACTTTTATATTAAAAATATTTACATACAATACTAAAAAGAGTTAATTGTATGTTTTTTAGAATAAAAAATAGACGATTAGATATACTTTACACTCTTCACATACTGTAATTTGAATAGAATTCCCAAAATTAAGTTGACAACATAGCCAAGATTAACCATACTTTAAATCAAATCTATCATTAAAAAGGTCAAGTATTAATAATTGAATAAGATATATATTAATGCTAACAAGTTAAAATTAAAAAAAAATGAAGAAGAAATTATGTTCATTATAAAATAACTTAGAATTAAAGTTATGAATATGGTTGCAATCAAGTAAATATAACTAAAAAATAAACAGATATGTAGACTCCAAACAACCAAATTCCCTTACATACGCCTCCTACAAATACTCACACTAGTATTATCTTATCACATGATATCATCTCATCTCATTTTTCTATTCATCATATTCTTAACTTCACCTAGATATACATTCAAGAAAAGAGTCTTTAAGCAAAAATGGCAATAGAAATAGCCTTGGCACATACCGGTTTTCATGGGCCTAGTCCATTACACCATCACCTCTACCGAGAAACATCAACTTTCAATTGCATTCCAACAAATTTGCTCTCAAACCGTTGTTCTCTTCTCAAATATGATGGATGTGAATGAAATTGAAAAAAAAAAGTTAACAACAGGAATGCAAATGCTACTTCAAGCCCCCAACACAAACCACTCACAATACAAAGAAGAAAAATGAAATGAGATGAACCTAATAGTTACAACACCTTTTTAGATAAATAGAAAAATAGAGAAGAATGAAGAAAGACTTGTGGATGAGAGAATCACAAAGGAGAAAATGTGGCCATGCATCTTCTCGCCATTTTTAGGAAAAAAAGTTTAGGTCTTTTTGTAATTTAAATAACAAATGAGGGGTATTTTAGTACTTATGCAATCAATAGAGAGTGATTTCAAAAACTAAAGTTCGGTTGGGGAGTGTAGACTAAGAAAAAATAGATAGGGGCTGGATCAAAAAATGAAAATAACTTTAGCTATTTATCTCTAATTAAGTGTTAATATTTTCTATTAATTACTTGGGCAACTTAATTGAAAATACCCAATCCAACATTCAACTTGGGATTCAATCCCCACCCAATCATTTCTTTTTCAACTCCCTATGTGAAGTTTTAGTTTTGCCTTCACTCCCTAGCTACTTAAAATGACAAAAATGACCTCACTTTAATATTTTTTTCCTTTATTCCTAAACCTTGATGTCCCAAGCAGCTCTCTCTCTCTCTCTCTCTCTCT
>JACGDI010005765.1:348266-367055 GCA_014898725.1 Jacaranda copaia
AAGGCAAAGTAGCTATACAAGTAGGTAAATACTTCATATCTTCAATTTCGTACTTCATTTATTGTTTAGCATACTTCCATTGTCCTAATTTGTACCTCTTTGCATTATTAGTTATATGAAGTTGTCTTACAAAATACTTTTTCTTATGTGTTTTAGTACTTAGGTTTTGTATGTTAAATACTAAATTTGTTTATTTTAGTACTTTTGCTCTTCTACGTTGAATACTGGACATGTATGTTTTGGTACTTAGGCCTTCTATATTAAATACAAAATTTGTTCATTTTAATACTTCAGTCATCTATGCCAAATATTAAAATTTATGATTATCTGGTGCTTGCTCCTTTATGTAAAATACTTTATTTGTTCATTTCGATACATAGGTCTTCTATGTCAAATATAGCATTTGTTTTTTCATTCACTGCTTAGTTCTTTCTACATTAAATACTGGATTCAGTTATTTCAATACTTATCTCCTCTATTTAAGTACTTAAATTGTTTATTTCAGTACTTAGTTATTCTATGTGAAATACTAATATTGTTTACTTAAGTACCTAGTTATCTTATTATTGAATACTGAAATTGCATAATTGAGTACTTATGTACTGATTTTGCAACACTTTATTGACAATTATTATATATTTGACCATGTTACTTTCATTGCAACGAACACCCATCTAGGAATGAAATAGAGGATGACATTCCCTCCACAAGTGAGTCACAATATGATTTAGCATTACAAAGGAATTCAATTGATGCTTGGATTCATTGCATCCATGGAAAGCACCAAACGTTCTAGGATACTAAAGAGTTTAGAATTAAACTTAAAAACTATGTTGTTGCAACTAGAAGGCCCTTTATATAGAAGAAGAATTATTCCAAAAAGATTATAGCAATTTGTAGTGATAATAATTGCAAATGGAGAATATATGCCTCAAGGTAAGAAGCTGAAAAACTCTTTGGTATTCAAAAATGCAGCATGGAACATACATGTAATGAGGGTAATCTTCAAATAAGGGAACATCCTAGAACTGGTTCTGCTTGGGTTTCTAATGTAGCAAAAGAAAAATTGAGAGAAGAGCCCTATTAACGACCTCTCAACCTAATGAAAGATATACATAGAGAATTTTGTATAGAAATTCCATACTATAGAGCATAGTTGGGTAAGAAAAATAGCTATGCATGATATTCATGTGGCAGACAAGGGATCATTTGATAAGTTGAGATTATATTGTATGGTAGGGAAGGAAACAAATCTTGGAAGTGTTGTGAGTTATACGATTGACCCCATGGCCCTAAAATTTCAGCAATTATTTATCTATTTCACAGCTTCTTTAGTCGGCTTTCTCAGTGGATGCAAACCATTGATTTTTGTGGATGTCACTCACATTGAGAATAAGTATAAAGGATGCTTACTTAGTGCTATCACTAAGGATCCCAATGATAATCTATTCACATTAGCATATAAAGTTGTTGATGCTGAAAATTATACTAATTGGGAGTGGTTCTGCCTGAAGTTGAGGAGCATTTTATATTCTCACCATTGCACGGGATTCAAAAAATTCACTTTTTTCTCTGACTAACATATATGGCTTCTAAAAGCCATCCATATGGTATTTTTGGGTAGCCATCATGTATACTATTTGAGACACTTGGTTGACAATTTCAAAAAGAAAGTAAGATTTTTTCTCGTATTTTATTGAAAATTATATTCTGTTCTAAATTAATGTTCAAGTAATAGTTTAAGAAATTTAATGATCATACAATTTCAATTTCAAGTAATGAGAAAATACTTCCTCCACAACAAGAAATATTGGGAATTTATTTTCATGAAAGCTACATATGCTCCAATAAGGAAAGAATATAGTCAGCATATAAACAACATAGTGGAGTCCAAGCCTTTTGCTAGAGACTTCATCACGCAATTAGAAGCCTCAATGTTGGGCAAATTCTTTATTTGTTGGTGATAGATGGTGACTAATAAACAACAATCATGAGGAATGTTGAAATAATTGGATTAAACTAGCACTATTTATGCCCATTGTAGCTATGGTCAAACATGTATACAAACAAATCATGGTTATGATGCATGATTAACGAAAAGAATCTAATAAACTTACTAGAGTATTGTGCTCAAAGTAGGAAAAGAAGCTAGTAGTAAATTATATGGCCTTTCACACACTAAAAGTGGATAAATTTGGTGGTTGGAACTTTGAGGTCAATGATCATAATAAATCCTATGTTATGGATTTGCAAAGCAGGAGTTGTTCACATCAGACATGGCAAATTGATAGAATGTGTTGCAAGCATGCTTGTGCACATATTGATTCTAACTCATTGTCAATGTATGACTTTACTAATCAATGCTATCGGGTTAGGATGCATCATAAGCCTACAAACTTGTATTTAACCCTATACCTACTCTTGACCTACACACATTCAAAGCAAAAGAAGAACCAACCATTTATGCACTTGATGTGAAACCTTAGCCAGGTCATAAGAGGACACAGAAATTTCCATCTCAAATTGATATTCAAGCAATTAGGTAAGGTGGTGTGGTAGAACTGGGCATAACCCTCGTACATAAAAAGAAGCAATGACTAGCTAGATTTGCTTGACCTTGCTGACGTATTTGCTTATCATTATATCGCATATGTATGCTTGTTATATCTTCTTGTCATTACTGTTACCTAATATATTTTTTTATTTATTATTAATTCACAAGAATAGGGTACATGAAGTGAATACAATCAATGTAAAAAGGATTACACGATGTTCAAAGACCAATGACAGCTACTAATTTTTGCTTTTTGAAGGACATATTAGATCTTGACTATTTGGGCTATTATGTAATAATTTTTGTTGTCTTTTGTTAGAATGTTTGGCATTACACGTAGTGTAATATATTGCATTTTTTCTATTAACAATGAAATTGGATATCCCAAAAAAAAAGTACCCAGTTTAGACATTTATGTACTTTAGAACTACGTTTATGTACTAAAATTGCAATGGTTATGTGCTTATAATCAAGGGTTCTATATGTGCTTTTCAAAAGAACAAGTTTAACCACAATTCAATATGTGGAGCAACACTTAAGTGATAGTACATGTTAGAATGTTTGATATTGCATGTAGTGTAACATATCACAATTTTTAGATAATATACCAAATCTGTTGGATACCTCAAATGCAAATAAAAAAAAATTATTAACAATGTTACTAGATATCCACAAAAAAGTACTCAGTTTAGGCATTTATGTATTTTAGAACTGGGTTTATGTACTGAAACCACATTAGTTATGTACTTATAATCAGGGGGTGTGCTTATTTTTCCATAGAATGAGTTTAACCTTAATTCAAGGTGAGGAGCAATCTATACGAGATAATACATGTTGGAATGTTTGGTATTACATGTAGTGTAATACATCATGATTTTTAAATATTATACCAAATATGTCGAATACCTTAAATGCATATAAAAATATCATTTTTTTTCTTAACAATGATGCTAGATATCCAAAACAAAAGTACCTAGTCTAGGCATTTGTGTACTTTAGAATTGTGTTTATGTACTAAAACCACATTGATTATGTACTTATAATCAAGGGTTCTGTTTTCCAAAGAACGTGTTTAACCTCAATTCAAGGTGTGAAGCAATCCATAAGTTATAGTACACATTGGAATATTTGGTATTGCATATAGTGTAATATATCATGATTTTTAGATATTGTACCAAATCAAAGGATACCTCAAATGCATATTAAAGTACCATTTTTTGTTAACAATGATACTAGATATTTGAAAAAAAAGTACCTAATTTAGGCATTTATGTAATTTAGAACTATATTTATGTACTAGAACCACATTGGTTATGTACTTATAATCAAGGGTTTCGTACTTACTTCTCTAAAAAATGAGTTTAACCTCAACTCAAGGTGTGGAGCAACCCAAAAGTGATAGCAAGTGTTGAAATGTTTGTTACTGCATGTAGTATAATATATAACAATTTATAGATACTATAGCAAATCTATCGAATACCTTAAATACAAATAAAAATACCATTTTTTGTTAATAATGATACTAGATATTTAAAAAAAAAAAGTACCTAGTTTAAGCTAGGCATTTGTGTACTTCAAAACTCCGATATCCCCCTCCTACACCACTGAACCTATCATCACTAAATGAGTCTTGAGTGTAATATTTCATGCACTTATGATCATGCAATGGCCAAATTAGACCAAATGGAAAATAATCCCTCAAGATGATACTAAAAATCTACAAAAAAGTACCAAATTTTGGCACTTATGTACTTCGGGACAAGGTTTATGCATTCACTTTAACTATGTTGTGTACTTGTGGCCAAGAGTTCTATATTTGCTATTCCAAAGGCCAATTTTAACCTCAATTCGATGTGTGGAACTAGGCATTGGTAACCCTATAACATCAAATGCATAATTTGTTGAATAAATGGCCATGATAATACGTGTTGGAACGGTTAGGAACACAAAGATCCATATTCCACCACTTGTGGTGTCATTCGTACTAATATAAAACACTGATGCATAAGGCAAATGAATCACTTCGATATGACCTTTATTCGTCACCAAACCTATCATCACTAAATGAGTCCCAAGTTTAATAATTTGTGCTCTTATGATCATGCAATGATCAAATTAGGCCAAATGAAAAAAAAATCTCTTATGCCTTCAGAATGATACTGAAAATCTACAAAAAAAAGTGCCTAGTTTTGGCACTTATGTACTTGGAGATAGGCTTTGTGTACTCACTTTGACTATATTGCGTACTTGTGGTTAGGGGTTTTATACTTGACGTTCCAAAGGCCAATTTTAACATCAATTTGATGCATGAAACTAGGCATTTGTGATCCTGTAACATCAAATACATGATTTGTTGAATAAATGGTTTTGATAGTACATATTGGAATGGTTGGGAACACAAAAATGCATATTCTACAACTTTTGGTATCATTCGTACTAGTATAAAGTACTGATATATGAGGCAAATGAATCACTTTGACACTCCCCTTCCTAAACCACTGAGCTTATCATCACTAAATAAGTCCTAGGTGTAATACTTTATGCTCTTATGATCATGCAATGGCTAGATTAGGCTAAATGGAAAACGATCCCTTATGCCCTCAGAATAATACTAAAAATCTATGAAAAACGATCGAGTTTTAGCCCTTATGTGCTTGGAGAAAAAGTTTATGTACTCACTTTGACTATGTTGTATGCTTGTGGTTAGGGGTTTTGTACTTGCTATTCCAAAGGCTAATTTTAACCTCAATTTGATGTGTGGAACTAGGCATTGGTGACCCTATAATATCAAATGCATGATTTGTTGAATAAATGGTCATCATAGTTTGTGTTGAAATGGTTGGGAACACAAAGACCCATATCATCACTAAATGAATCTTGGGTATAATACTTCGTGCTCTTATGATTATGCAATGACCAGATTAGGCCGAATGGAAAACGATCACTTATGCCCACAAAATGATACTAAAAATGTACAAAAAATGTATGCAATTTCAACACTTACATACTATGAGACAAGGTTTATGTACTCACTTTGACTATGTTATGTACTTGTGGTTAAGGGTTCTGTACTTAAAAAAATTTTGTTTTTTCTTTAATGAATTTTGATTTTTCTTTACATCCTTTGTACCTTATATTTGTTACTTTTATATTGATTTTTTATTGTACATATTACACTTGTGGATATATAGTACTACGTAACATGTAACATGTGACATTTCCTAAATAAATAAAGAACCAAATTCATGATAATATCCATATACAAAAACTAACTTCATAAATAATAACTATCCAAAATCCTACATCTAACCACATTGTTGTTCTTATCCATGCTACAATCGATAACAATAATCAGACAAATAATACTTCATATTTGGTCAAGTATACTGAGAATACAAAGAGAAATATTGCATTATTGGAGACTAGTACTGAAACTTTATATCAAAATGTAATAAGCCATGCTAATGGCTCAGAATCATAGCAGTTATATGTGCTTGATATGCATCAATGAAAAACAAGTTTGCATAATCCAAAAAATCTTTCGAGTTCCTTGCATAACATTTAACCTAAAGACAATAATAAACTCCAGAATCTACATCGCCAACTTGTTGGCATTAGTAACCAATATTGGATGTCACTTTTTTCCAACATCATACCTTAATGAATACCTGAGGTATCTTGGAATAAAGTTACCCTACAAATTGTAATTATAACATCATTAATTATAGTTTAAGAAACTTGTTTACATGAATACTTTTAAAAGACAAGGAACTTACATAAATTCTTGTTGTTGCCTTTAACATAGGGGACCAATCAAAGTTCATCTATGTAAACTTCTTTTTGGATGCATCAAAAACCAATAGGAGTTAATGGAACTTATACACAATTGAAAAAAATAACAAACCGGCATCTGGTCTGGACATCCAAATTGAGCTGCTCAAGCGTCTTTTGTGGACTAACATTTAGTTCCTCAAGAAACATTAGATATTAATGTGGCTTTATGGCATGTTTATTGTTCAATATCTCCAATTTGTTCAATATTGCAATCTACAAATTGTACTGGTATTAGTAGTGATTTTACCATGTAGAGTGCTAAATATTTTACAAATTATTTACCTGAACATTGGTAGACATACACCACATTCCATGTCCACAATATGCATTGGAAGAGCTGTTGCATTGTACCTTCAAGCAACAATCAATCAGATCACCTCTCACCTCTTTTCTAAATAACAAATTACACAAAGCATCTCCTCTGATAAAGTGGTTAGGCCCATCCTAAATAATAACACTGCAAACCAAGTCAAGATTACCAGTTAAGAGAACCTTAAAATTTTTAATAAAAGGAAAAACAAGTATTAGAGAATTATTTCTCCAAATTAGGTTGAGATAAAAATGAATTAATAATGATTCATTGTCTATCAAGAATGTCATTGCGGTCTCTATAATCTTTTATCGAAATTCACTTTGGAAAATTCCAAAATGTTCTACACCAACATCTACATACACAATAATAGCACCTTATGAGATATATATATATATATATATAACTTGTATTAAAAAAGACAAGAGGGAATTCTCAATAATTTCAGTATTCAAAAATCAATTCACAATAATTTTTGTTCACAATTCTGGTACTTTTGCAAAGAAATCAAGTACTAAACATCGAACATTGCAATATTTAAACTTACTTCTTTAATATCTATCTTCTCCTTTTCAGTATGTTGAGCTACTTCATCATCATCATCAATGTCTTCATCACCACCAGTGCCTCTAGTTGTGCCTTAGCTCACATCTACAACCTTTTATTTAAGACCTTTCTACCTCTGCCATGACCTCTACGGGTGCCAACTTTAGTTTTCTTCGATGGTGTAGAGGGGGACGGTGAGATAAAGTCTTCATCTTTTCTCTTTTTCCTCTGATCATCTCTTGTTCTCACCCCTCAGACACTAGAAAAGGTATGATCATGCTTCTTTTTGCTCTTTTTTTTTGTGTGGAACGCCATTTTCCCCTTTTCCCCTCCTTAACATCAACATCAACATCACCAACACCATCACCATCATGACAGTTGTGACCATCATTGTTACCACCAGAAGTCTTAAACCCATCAACAATAGACTCCAAGTATGGTTTATCATAACTGTCTTGAGTACAAGCAGCAACAGTAGCATTGCTGTCGTCTTCTTCATCTTTCTTATCTTTAGTCATCTTCTCCTCATCACCTTCATTTCCTTTCCTCTTTAAAATTGCAATTATGTGCTTCAATAATTCAATTTATTCATTTTCTACCTCAACTGAGCTTCAAAACTTAAAACATCATAACTTGACATTGAAGAAACCTGTACAAAGATCACAAAATTATTACTATAACAACAAAGTAAACTTCAAGTAGTAATCATGTGCATCTAAATAATTACCTACATCGAAGCGACAAGTTTTTCCTTCTCAAGAAATGGATAGATAGGCATAATCTATTATAATAGGAATTTATACATTGTTTTCAAATGTCAAACTCATAGAGAATCATTCTAAACATAAATAATAAACTTTTACCTTTTCCCTTTTAATTTGCTTAAAAGCTTTCTCTACATTAGCCACATTCTTTGGAATCTTGCTGTCAGCCCACCCAAAGAACCGCAGGCATGCATGCAAGCATTTTGGATTCCCCAAATAAGGAATGTGCTCATGCGGCATTTCTTTCATTAATAGAACAAAAACTTATAGTTATTTACAATAAATGACAACAATTTTATAATTTAGAGGTTCAAGAACTCTCACCAAAAGGCCAATTGTACAACAATCAAAATATTTCTTCCTCTATACCTCATCCGTATCACCTCCCAAATGATTTCTTAGTTCTTGAACTATAAAGTTGTATGAAGCCTCCCCCCATGCATACAACCCAATAGAAAATAGATCATCAACAAAAGGGATGATAAAATGAGGTGTGCAATAGTTGCTCATTGGAACCAAAATACAATTAAAAATGAAAAGTGCATACAACCTAGCAAAATCTTCAATATCTTGATCACTAAGTCTATCCACAAATTCTTGTAACCTTTTAAATATTTGTACATGGTTAAATGTAAATACAAAAATAATGTAAATTAAATAAATACTATAAACATCTTCATACATACTTAAATGTAAGGTTTTCGTACTGAAAATGTAAACAAAAATATTAAAATAAAGTACTTTTGTGCCAAATACACACGCATACAATACTGAATAAATTAATGCTATGTTTTTCTTCATGAACAATAGGAAACGACTAAACAAGCTATAGACCTTTCAAACAAATCATATTTTGAATACAAGCCCTAAAAATTGAGTTGCCAACATACCCAATATCAATCAATCATTACAAAATTAAGGTATTGCTTAACTCAAAACAAGTTTCATAACAATTAAAACAGAAAATTTGAGTACAAATTGCACTAAATCAGGTTTGAAAAACAAAATAATAGGATTTCTTAATACTATTCATTTTAGTACACAAAATATTACCTTTGCATACAAAAAACATAAACTCAAGTACATTTTCATTTAAAATGCATATACAAATAGATGTTTCAAGTGTATCTCACGAACATATCATAAAAATAATTGTAGACTTAGCATTTTAGCAGAAAAATACCTTCTATAATCTGATGGATGCTATTGAAATGAAACAAAATTGATGGAACAAGAGAAAAAGATGGAAAGGTAGCTTTCAAAACTCAAATACCATATAGGAATACTTCAAGTGGCAGTCCACAGTGAACAGATGCTTCAATCGAAGAGGGAAATTGGAGGGAAATGTAGAAGACAAGGGATCGATGGTAACTTTTTTGAAAAAAAAAAAAATAGAGAGAGGAAATGTGCAAGAAGCGTAGATGCAATTTCATCTATTTCAGCGGCAAAGAGATAGACGGGTTTTTCCAAAACTTTTGTGTTCAAGTAGAGGTCATTTTGGTAATTTGATAGGTAGTGAGGAGTGATTTCAAAATGAAAAATGAGATTAGAAAGTTAAGACTAAATTTGTTAAGTGGAGACTGAACACAAAATTAAAGTTGGATTTGGAGATTTTAAGTCAATTAACCGTAATTATTTTCTTGCCTAACTTAATTTCTTTTCTCTTTTCTTGTCAATCTTGTCATGCCCTGACCCATATATAGGTCATGGGTCCTGTAAATGAGACAATCAATTTAAACAAAATCTAAAATTTATAAATCTTTAACAAAATAAAATGACTATTGAGACGTAAATTGAAAGTAATGAGAATTCTAATAATTAAATAACGACTTCTTGATTCTTTTGATATTACTAATTTTCCTCAATATCTAAAAATCAACAAAAGATGAGCTTGAAATTAAGTATGTTTCATGTGTAAAGAAACAATGGTCGAAAATAATAATAATAATAATAATAATAATAATAATAATAATAATAATAATAATAATAGCTTATAGCTAATATTTTTGCATGAGTAGAACTATAAAAATTAGCGTAAAGTTCGGAAGTCGCAATGATAAAGCTTAACAAAATTTAAAAAATAAATTCGAGCCGGCACACATTGAATTTCCTCATCACACAACAAAAAAGTTATAATTATTATGATTTGAAAGGGATATGCTAAATGATAGTAAGAGGCATAAGCTTCAAATGAATCAATATGAGCACAGGCCCAAGTGGCCTTATTCCTAAGTTGGGTATAAGAGGGTACTGGGTTCACGGTCAAGGCCCTGCAACGACTTTGGTCAGACTTGCATTTGATTAGCCAATTGACGAGACGATAGGTAGATTTTTATTAGAGCCAACCAAAATACAAAGGCATGATGCTATCCTGGCCAGGGAAAGCATCCTCAGATGGGTCCAAGCCCGTACTTGATATACAGGAATGCTACTTCTTCTAGTGTAGCCCATTCTAACTCGGGCTCAAGATTTGAGCCAAAATCCTAATAAAACTAAGAATTAGCTGATATGAATATGTGATTGAGTCCTTTAGAAACTCATAACCTACGCCAATAAATAGGCAACAAGTAAACTCAGCTAAATTTTCAATAATTTTATTTTTCTCTTATACATACTTGTTTTTAACCATTTCTAATTTAAGCATAAAAAAGCTTTCTATGGGCAAATCATACTGCCTCTAATCCTTGTTTTGCAAGTTTTGTGTAAGAGAAAGCACATGAATTGTAGGAATGGTATTGCCAAGGAACGCTTGGTTTTTTTCTCAATAATCTAGTCTAAGTATTGTAGAATAGCACATATGTAAAGGACCAGATGTCTACTAATTATTCCGATATGATGATATATAGTATAAGGATAATAATAGTTTTACATGAAATTATAGATGTTAATGTGTGTGTCTGAAAGATGTAAACTTTTATATTATTATAGATTATGATATAATACATATACTGAGCATTACTAATAAATTATTAATATAACATGAAATATATGTAAAGTATTCCACTTAAAATATTCTTATAAAGATAAGTAGAAAACACTTATATCAGCCTATTTGTAACTCATAAATTAATACTACTACCACATGATTAAAATACCATTTCTCCACATTCTTGATTATCAATTAGTGTTACAATTCAAATAAAATATAAAATCTAAAAAGCTTGTACAACAAAATAAAATTTTAATTATATATAAATCAAAAGTAATGGGAAGTCCAATAATTAAATAACGACCTTTATTTCTTTCATAATGCTAATTCTCCTATATTGTATCTAAAAATCAATAAAGCGGCAAGGTTGAAAGCCAACAAGTACTACTTCAAATGTTTTTAAGATGCTAAAAAATTAATAGTCCATAATAATAATATAATTATTTGTTATTAATATTTTCCTCAGATTACAACAACAAAATTAGTGGCAAATCCAAAAGCTACCATAATAAAAATTTAATTAGTTTGACAACTATTTGTGAATCGATATATTGATAACTCCCCAAAAAAGATTTATTTTATTATGTACATTTTTGCTGTTCAAATGCTGGTTTTGGGTCGAATGCACTAGTAAAGCAGTTGTTTTTGACTCATTTTGAAATTTTCTTGTTTTTAATTTTATTTATTAGTTTTTGCTTTTAGAGTCTTTTATGTATTTGTTTGTCGTGTTGTAGGTCTGCAACAACCCCAGCTGAAGCCTGGGGCATGCATTCGAAGGAGACGATAAGAACAAATGAAACTCTGCACTCTGGATTGCCAAGGTTGGTTACGGCCCTACACATTAATGCAATTTAGAGGGTGTTTGACTAAATTTATTTAAAAAATTTTATAAGTTCTTTTATCTTATAAAATATTTTTGAAACTTATAAAATGTCATATCTCTTTCTAAAAATAAATTATTAAAGTGTTTGAATAAAATAAGATTTTGGAACTTATAAAATATTAATAATGACAGTTTTATAATTAATATGATTAAAATCAAGGGACCTTGTTAAAATTTTAAAAATAAGTGAGGAACTCCCTACTCTTTTTAAAAAGAGTTTATAAGCTAGCTCCTGACATCTTATTTTAGAAGTTTATAATCTCTTTTTTTGGAGGAAAAAAAAATACCAAACACTTTTTGATATCTTATAAACTGTTAAACATCTCATAAAATGTTTTGATGAGTTTATAAACTCACCCAAACACCCTCTTATTCTCAGAGCGATGCAACCCTATGACTCTGACTTATGGTGTTGAACATTTAGAAGATAACCAAAAATTAATAAGGATTTTGATGTAATTTGATGCCTAATGATCCTACGTGAGGCAAGGACAACCAACATACATTAGCATATTGTCATATTTTAATTTTTTTCTCACTAAGAAACCTCTCCAGCTTGAAGAATAATCTCTTACTCTTCTTCTAGCCTATGGACAAAATTTCCCTAGCGGACACTTGGGACGGCATATTTTCTTGTAGATTTTAAAGAGATCGCTTGGCTTCATCGTAAGCTCCCCACAACTCGAGAGAGAACTTTTGACTTATGGTGATTTGGGATGATTCTCCCTCTCTATTACTTAGAATTGACGTTTATTTTGCATGGGCTTATTTTTATTGAGAGAGTAATATATTTAGGCTACGTTAATTATTTCCTTCTTTTTTTTTTTTCCTTTTTTGAGTATGTGACTTTTTAATTAATTGATCACCTTAAGAATGAATTTATGTTTATTGATTTGAGCTCGTGAGGGGAAAAATTAATAATTAATATGCAATTAATTCAATTTAACTAATCTATGAGAAATTACGGTGTGAGTAATGAATTCTTGACTTACTCGCAAATTGAGGATATTGTTTGCTTGAGGCCGGAAGGGATGAACCTGACGAGAATGGCAAAGATGGTTCTAGCCCATAATTCATCAATTGGACGCATGTACGAATTGTTAGCTCACGATTGGATCATAATAGAGGATCAAAGAAAGCATATTTGTTTTCTTCAATACTCAGAGTTTGATTGTTATTTTTAGTTTAGTTTCAATCAATCAATCTCAACTGGCCATCTAAGTAGTTCGAATGAAGAGGCAAAAAGTACTTAAAGCAAATTCGAGTGAGTTTATAACCTATTCAAAATATATTTTATAAAATATTTGAAAGTTTACAAGATATCAAAAAATGTTTGGTATTTATAAGCTTCTAAAATAAAATGTTAAGAACTTAAAAGTTCTTTTAGAAAAAATAAGAAATTCTAATTTATTTTACAATTTTAACAAAATCTTAACAATCTCCCTTAATTTTAATCATGTTAATTGCAAAATTATTATTATTAAATTGTCATTATTAACATCTTATAAGCTATAAAATCTTATTTTATCCAAATGCTATAAGAATTTATTTTTATAAAACAATATAACATTTTATAAATTTAAAAAGTACTTTATAAGATATAGGAACTATAAGACCCTTTAAATAAACTTAGCCTAAAACCCTCTTAATCAATTCTTTGTTGATGCAATAACCCAACTCTGCCTTCCTATAAAACTCAACCTGCGGACCTACAGACCTACAATTCTTAATCTCATTTGGTAAATAAAAACATAGGGCTAATAACATTTTACCCCCCTATGAAATATGAAATGTTCACAATGACTCCTTGTGGAAAAAAAACAAGCAAAAACCCCCCTCTCGTCATTTTAGAAATATATCTCATTGCCTTCCATTTGCAATTTATTGCACAATTATTTGTGAAAAGACTGGAATGCCCTCAAAACCTCAAACTTTGTTCATCTTTTTCAATCGTTCAAATCGAAATCCCACCTTCCAACACAAAGCACGAAATGCTCCTACTCTCATTCCAAAAACCCTACCTGCAACCTCTCAAAATCAAGGTATCCAGCCACTTTATTTGCTCAATCCTAGGAGGAATTTTGAAAGATTAGGGGTTAGACCGAATGTTGGTGAGTTAAGGGCTCACGAAAACCTCACATTTTCCTTGTGCACCTTCGATTTTCCCCAAGTGCTTAAGGTACAGAGCATATATTTTCTTTACTTTCTGATGTTGGTGTTAGGATTTGGTAAATTTCTACTATCATGTTTTTGAAGTTTTGGGAACTTACAGACTATATATGTGTGTGGGTAGTTGTTGCATGACTATATGTGTGTGTGTGTGTGTGTATTATTGGTAAGTTCTTTGTGTACATTATGAATGAAGTTGCTATTGTTGTTGATTACAATTTTTTGGTCCCTTTGTCCGACTAGATTCTGCATAGATTCTTTTTGTCAGTAGTATAGTATTTTCATTACTATAGATTTTAGTTTAATTTATTAATTTTAAATTATTATTTTCAATTGTTGGATGTGGCCCCCAATAATCGTAATAAATCTAAACATGCAGCTTTGTCTCTATGACACAACTTGTTGTGGTCCCCAAACTTATAAAATTTACCCAACAATTGAAGTCAAATAGAATCATTTTTGTCTGTGAATGTGTTATATTGACTTAAATTAGTCAAAGATTGGATAGTATGAAGCGTATTAGAGTCACTCCAAATCATGCTATTGAGTTAATATCAAAGTCTCCCTAGCTCGATATTTATTTCTTATTTTTTTTATTTATGCAAATAAGTTAATATCATCAGTTAGAGATTTGGCACAGAGGTGAATTTGTGTGCACACCTAAAGTGATATACAAAGGAGGTTCTCTGTTTTGTATTCCAAAGTTTGATTTAGATTTTTTCAATTTAAATGTGATGAATGAAGTGTACATGATGCATGGAGGCAAGAAAGCGGCTGTAAACTTTTATTACAGAAGACCTAGAGAATCACTTGAGTATGGGTTAAAGCTGTTAAACAGTGAGAGGCCTGATGATAACATAATTGAAATGCAAAGGGCATACAGAGGTATTAATCGTCCTATTCTACTAAATATTAAGGAGACAGGTGACACACTGTAGATAATGGATGAGCATGGCAATTTAACAAGTTTGGAGGATTTAAGGAAAAAGCAAGACAAGGGTTACAACAAGGACTAAGATTTAGGGATTAAATTGCTGACATCTGGAATCAACTTTAATGATAAATTTGGTATTGGACAGCAAGTGGAGACAGATGAAATTGAGATAGGTCCAGAACCTCCAATTGAGGAGAAAGAGCTAACGGAACATGATCCCATGCACACTGAGCAACAAGAAGAAAGTGCAATTGAAGAGGCTTTTGAGCACGAAAATGAGAATGAATTGCAAGAGAATCCCAACACGCAGTAAGATGAGGAGAAAATCTAGCAAGCAATAGATAATTAGTAGCAACAACAAGTGGATTAGTTTGGTTGTGCATTTCAGTCTGAGCTTGAATCACAACAAGTTGATGAGAATCCTAACATTGAGCAAGAACCACAACAATTTGATGAAAATCCTAATGTTGACCAAGGACCACAAAAAGTTGATGAGAATCCTAATGTTGAGTAAGAACCACAAGAAGTTGATGATAATCAAAACCTTGAGGATGGAGCATAGCAAGGTCATGACAATCAAAATGATGAGAAAGAACAACAGCAATTTGAAGATCTTCAGTTTGATTTTCAACCTCCTGATATGAACTGGATGGAGGATACAATGGAAGCAGTAGTTGGAGATCTTCAACTTGAGAAAACAAGCAAATAAAATGAAATAAGAATAACAGATAATTGAAAAAAGAAAAGAAAAAATGTGCTCCTCCAACTAATCCAAGTGATTATGATATTAACTCATATTGCCCAAACCTTGTGTTAAAAGACTTGGAGGACTCCAGTGATGATGACAACTTCTTAGAGAAAAACATAAGTAGAAGAGAACAAGTGAGAAAGTTGAAGAAAGTTGTGAAGTCAAAGAGCCCTAAGCCAAAGAGACCAGTCATGCCTCAACATGTTGAAGATGAAGAATGATGTAGTGATCCAAGTGTGGAGGATGACCTAGTCAGCTTGAGTGGCTCTAATGATGATGCACCAAAGCATCCTCATCTTAGAGAAGGGTAGGAAATAAGGAATTTTAAAATGGTTATTGGAATGAAGTTCTCAAATGCACAAGTGTTTAAGGAAGCTTTGAGGGATTGGGCAGTTAGAGAAGGCTTTAAATTAGAGTGGATTAGAAATGAGAATGCAAGAGTAATTGCCAAATGCAAAAATGAGAGTTGCAGTAGGAAGATACATGCTTCCTCTATTATAGATTCATCCACATTTCAAGTGAAGACAATTAAAGAAGAGCACACTTGTCCTAGGACAGATTCTAACAACCTTGCAAAGACTAGATATTTAGGCAAAAGGGTGGGGAACATTATCAGAGACAAACAAGGAATTTCCACTAAGAAATTGAATAGCACTATTCGGAGAAAAGTGAATGTACGAGTGAGCACATCCAACGTGATAAGAGTAAAGAGACATGCATTGGATGAGATTAGAGGAACTGATGGACAACAATATTTGAAGCTTTGGGATTATTGTGCTACTGTCAAATAGAAGAATCCTAGTAGCAAGCTATTGTTGAGAAAAATAAATGATAGTGATCCTCTAATTTTTGATAGGATATACTTTTGTTTAGATGCAATGAGAAAAGCATTATAGACCAATAATTGGTCTAGATAGCTTTTCTCTAAAGACAAATTATGGAGACCAACGTCTTGTTGCTATGGGAAGGGATGGCAATGAGAACATGCTCCCTATAGCCATGGCTATTGTTCTAATGGAGAATAGGGAGATATGGACATAGTTTTTAGCTAAATTTTTAGATGATATTAGTAAATGAGGATGAACTTTCATCTCAGATAGACAAAAGGGATTGACAGAAGCACTTAAAGATGTTGCTCCAGAATGTGATCATAAGTACTGCTTGCGGCACCTATATGAGAATTTTAAGAAAAAATACAGTGGCCAAAAAATGAAAGAATTGTTTTGGAAAGCAGCCTCAGTTGCTAGGAAGTCAGATTTTGAGCATTACATGAATCTATTGGAGAAAAAATATTCCAACGTGGATGCTAATGTTCAAACTGCAATTAAGTGGCTTAGGAGTGTTCCACTTCAACATTAGGCCAGGTCATATTTTTCAACAAGCTGTAAGAGTGATATTGTGGTTAATAATTTATATGAATCTTTTAATAGTTATATCCTTGATACAAGGGACAAGCCTATTATTTTCACGTTAGAGGGGATAAGTACTAAGCTGATGACAAGGATTCTAACAAAGAGAGTTGGGATGGAGAAGTATATAAGATCTATATGCTCAAACTTCCTCAAAAAGATTAACAAGCAGCAGACTTCGACAAAATAGTGTTATGCTAGGTGGTGGGGAGAGAAAGAATTTGAGGTGGACAGCCCAAATGATAGGTTTTTAGTAGATGTGGAGAAAAAAAAAATACATGTGGCATGTTCCAACTTAATGCATACCCTTGTTACCATGCTTGTGCTGCAATTTCAAAGAGAAGGTTAAAGTTAGAGAATTTTGTTAATGATTGTTACAAGAAAGAAATTTATTTGAAAGTGTATAAGCATATAATACATGGAGTGCCTAGGCCTATGGATTACATCAAGACAAATTTTGTGCCAGTAAAGCCTTCTCAAACTAGAAGAAAGCTAGGAAGGCCAACTAATATAAGGAGGAGAGGTCCAAATGAGTTACATAGAAGCACATCAACAAGAAAGAGCCTCACGCACACTTATAAAAACTATCTTCAAAGAGGTCATAATAAAGGCACTTGCAAGAACCCCCACCCATCCCAAGTCAAAATTTAATAAGGTAATCAAACTAGTATTCAAATCACTTGAATTGATTTTCTATACTTATATTCTGACATGGTTTTCATTTGCTTTTAGGCTACAAGAAGCCCAGCTAGTGCATGGCCTCCAATGGACATGGATTCTAAAGTGAGCCGAGTCATAAAAGATGCCCATCTTATTTTAAAATTTGTAATTAGATCACTTATATTGTTTTTTTATACCTATGTGGTTTAACTATTGTGATTTGCTTTCATGCTACAAGAAGTATCTCTACTAGTGGCCAAACTAAGAATCCAGATTCTCAAGCCCCTACCCCTAGCCAAGATTCTCAAGCATAGCCCTCATGCCTATCTTCCACATCTGGAAAGGTATAACCCTTTTCTATTGCTTTTATTTCATATGATTGGACATGTTTTTACTTCAGTCATGCTGTAGAAAAAACCTACCTATGGAGCTACTACAACTGCTAGATTTGCTTAATATACTAGAGCTAGTCCACCACTTAGATCCAGTGGTTCTGCTACCCCAACACCTGTATAGAGAGCTAGAAGAGTGAAAAAACAAACGGTTAGTCAAGTTTTTGAAAATATAAGAAAAAGGTCTGCTAAGATGAGAGCATCTAGGCTATAGATTTTCTTCTTCATTTGATTACAAAGGACTAAACAATGTAAACATGTTTTGAACAATGTGAAGTTGGTATTTCATTTTTTGAACATTTTGTATTAGTGCATCTGGTATGTAAAAAAGATGCCTCTGTTTGCTTTTGAGTTGTTTAAAGTGTATGGACAAAATGGGACAGTTGTAGCCCCATTTTGTGCATTAACAGATGCACTGTTACTTTTTGTTTATTTTGGCTTGCCATTATCTAGTTTTTGATGTGCATTTTCTATATTTTAGTCTTTCAAGTAGTGTTGAATTGAAGTTGTTTTTATAGATTAAGTGGTGTTGAATTAGTGTTTCTGTTGTGAATTAAGATTTATAAGTTAACCTCTTGCAAAAACAATTTCAAATAAATAGGCAATTCCACCCCCACCCCCCCACCCCCTCAAATGAAATTATATGTTTTGTTCAAA
>JACGDI010005765.1:367155-393243 GCA_014898725.1 Jacaranda copaia
GGTACTGCATTAGTTGTCTGAGGCGGTACCACGTTAGATGTATATGCAGCATCCGAACTCACAGAAGCTAGGTGCATACACACAGCATCTGCATTCAAACTTGTCAAGCACACATCATCATTTCCTTTGGAAATAGACAAATAAACACCATCCGGGGTTGAATGCAGGGGGGGTACTTGAGGTGTTTGAGGAATTGGAACAACATTTTCATTCTGCTGAGACATTAGAGGAAGGTAAACTCTTTCAGAAATTGGATGCAGATTATCATTTGTCTGATCCATATCATGCCTAAAAGATATTGTGCCCATGCTGTCATTCCTTAGAGACATTATAGGAATGTAGAATCTTTCAGCAGTAGGTGCATCAATCCCCTCAGAAGAAGACAGCACATTTTTACTCCTTTGCAATGCCATAGGTGCTTCACACTGTAGAGAAGAAAACATTCTGTCAGATGTTGAAGAAGGCATGGAAGTGGATACTCCGCAGTCTTTTGCATCCACTGAAGTTGCTGATTGCATCACTACTGACACCTCTTGTTGGTTCATTGGATCGCATTTAGATGTTGAGGGCACCAGCATTGATTCTTCCTACCTAGGTAGTTCTCTTTCAGCTGTAGACGACACAGAAAGCAATGCCTCTGGAATTGGCAATTCGTCTTCAGCTGATGGCGAAAAGGATAGGGACACATTGTAACTAGGTAATTCTGTTACAGCTGAAGGTGAAGCTGTTGATACTACAGCATCACCTAGATCTCCCTCAAAAGCTGGAGGCTGCGGGGCAGATATTCCTTGACTGCTCATTCCAATATCAGATGGTGGTAGATGAGGCAATGACACTCGTCGTCTAGGTAATTCCTTCGACTGTTGAATAACTGCCTTTACCTGAGTATAGAAATTCACACCTGCCTCCCCTGCAAAAGAGACCAAAATATATTCTCGGTTCCTAGAGAAAACCAATGCTGGCAGCAGAAGTGACCATATAATTGGCAACAGGAGGAGATGATTCAAACTAAAGACAATTGGGGGCGGAAAGAAAGAAACAAAGGAATCACATGACATACCAAAGAAATTAAGATCTCCAGCAAAAGAAGCATTAGATCCGTTGTACATGATAGTTGGCAATGGAAATGGAAGATTAACATTTATCCCAACCTATAGCAATCCCAGATCAAACAATATGCAAATGGATAGAGCATAAAAAAGCTTTTAATGTTATGTGCCAAAAGAGATCCGCTTACCAGACTAGTTTCAACTTCATTCTGAAACTTTCTAGCAGCAAGGCACGAGGAGGTGAATATAGAAGCTCCATTTCCATGCCTGTAGGAAAGGGAAACCAAGAATCATCAGAAAAAGAAAAGTGATTCAAGAAGTATCACTAAATTTATTTGTTGCTACCAAACATTATTATCAAGTTAGAAATAAGCAAATACTTAATATGCTTACTTGCTTCTATTAACAATGGCTATGGCTTCTTCTAAGTTTTCAGCCTGGCAGTTGAAGAAAGCATAAGTATTGATGAATCATTATTCTAATACATTACAAAACTGGAAAGAATGCATGGTCAAAGAATTAGCAACACCTGTATACACAGAAGAACTGGCCCAAACATGTGTTCCTGCTAAGCCACAATAAATACTTTCACAATTTATGAATTGATTTATTCAATATAATTCAACGGATCCATTTTTGCTTTCTTACATATTTGTGTAAACAAAGAAACAGGACATGGAAGATTACCTTGTAGCAATTCATGGTGGTTGTAACATCACAAATGATAGTAGGACCCAAGAAGTGTCCTTGTTCATATCGTGGAACCTTCAGGAGTAAGATCAGTGGAGAACATTTTTAAGGCTTGCATAGGAAAAGTTTTTCTTCAATATTTCAGCAACACAAAACGCACATACACCCAACTGCCTGGGTATTATCATGGAATAAAACAAAAGAGAGGAGCAAGCAACTCTCAAGCGTGCAACCTGGCCTGATGGCATATGTAAAAGAAATCCAGAATATGTACTCATAGTAGCAGTATCTTAAATGTAAACCCCTTTAAAATTAGGAGTATTCATGTTGTAAATGAACAATATATTTTTGACCTTCTGATCATTGTTTGTAAAGGAACTTAACTTTTTTCCACTGACTATATATCGGTGCGTGGAATTCTTTTATATAATAAATGGTGTTAATGTAATGTATTGATAACAAATGTAGAGGCATATGGTGTATCAATATAATAACAGAGATGCTGTTGCAATGCATGGAGGACAAGAATTTTTTATATATTTGAACATTAAGTGGGTGTTTTTGGAAAGTAAAATCTTCCTTTTTCCCCAATCGCATAGCTCTCATTTGGCTTCCTCTATTTTTCTTTTTGTAACATAAGTTCCTATACAAAGAATTTTAGGTTACAAAGTTCCCCATATGCTTCCCATTCACAAGCCCCTACTTTGCCATGGCCAACTCGTACTTATAGAGATCCTATCCAGCACCATGATTTTAGTGTTTGGTTAACTAATCAAACTAAACAAATGCTAAAAGTTTTGGTATGAACCAAACTATAAAAGGTGGCCAACAAATATTCAACTTAGTCTTTGATACAAATTTTGACAAAATTTAGGTTCTGGAACTGAAAACTTTGGTTGAGCCAAACTAAAAATAATGGCCAACAACAATAAGGTCAAGCAAGGATCATGATAATTTCTGATTCCTTTGCAAAGTCAGCAGGTTTATCATAGATGCAATTATCTGGTAGGATGCATGCATGTTCTGGATGAGGGATAAGACGAAGTTGATCACAATAAATGTGCATCCTCAGGTCAACTTCAGCGTAGTGCACATTAAAATTTGTTCACAATGGTAATATAAAGTTCCGTAAATCCAAGGAATAGAACCAGGAAAGATTTCCCAACAGCAAAACAGAGGTATCCAGCAAGTGAATGGAGAAGTGAGGCATACCACAATGTGTCTCCCATCAAGAACAAGTCTAGCACCACTATCTATGCCACTTTGAATTAATCTGCATATTTGATCCTTTGCCTGCAAATTCAGACAGAAAAGCAGATGCAGCAATATAGTATAGCCCAAAATTGGCACACATAGCACACCAACACATATGAACAGAGATAGAAACACTAAAAAGGGAGGCTGGACAAGGAACTAATCTCTAATGTCAAAGTACAAGAAGCTTGCCGATCTCATTTATATTCAGTGAAAAGCATGACAATGGACTAGACATGATTTTTGAGATTGCACAAAAAAAGGACCAACTTTTTACTTGACCAACATACAGCAAACTGTAACTGTAGGAATTATGCAGGATGGGAAACTGAAAATATGTCGAATTAAAATGAGAAAAAAGACCCAAAACATAGAAAAATGAGTTTATTGGCAATGAAGCCATAAATTCTACGGGAAAAAATGGATCATGATTCAGCTTCTGTGTGGCAGTTTAAGCTAGTAAACCTTTATAAATATCATCTTACCTCAAGAGGGCAGAATTGCAGGCATGTCAATAGAAGCACTACGGCATAGTCAAGTAAAGGACCACAATCAAGTCCAATAATGCAGAGAACATAAGTGGTCATTAGCCATTGACTTAGACTAGTCCCATTAGCAAGTCCATACGCCGTTCGACGTGATCCTAGTCCTATTAGCAAGTCCATTAGCCATTGACTTAGGCATAGTCCTATTTGCAAGTGAAGTATGTTATTATTTTAAGGGCAATGAGTAGGTGCAATTCAAGTGTAATTAGAAATCTCCACAAGTCAAAGCAATGACAAACAACATAGACCTGGAATCTACAGCCACAGGAAAGGTGACCACACGTTTGATTAGCATTCAGTCAGATACCAACTAATAAATCCCAGCTGGAGACTTTCAGCTTTGTCAACAGTAAGCAGGCACCCCACTTATACATAAGTGCCCATTCTTTCTTTGAAGTAGAAATACTTTTACTTCACTCAGATATCTCATAAATAAGCATTATTATCTCTGATCATCACATCCCGAGATATCATTGATCCCATACAGCTTGGAATCATCCAACGCAATGCAGATGCCTTCACTTCTTCCTAGCAGCATCTTCGCTATCAATTGCAATATCAGGAAAACAACTAAATGGTACCGAAATATTGAAGAAAGAAACCCAACAGAGTTAACTAATATTCTCTGAGCACATAACATTTTAAAAAAAGAAAACCATAAAATCCTATCTGAAAACCAGGTGTCACTACAATGACACGAAATACGCTGTTTTAGTGACATGTTCCTAACAATTCGTGTCACAAGGAAAAATGAATGCCAGACCTCTTTACTGATAACAGGTCCAATATCAGTCCCAGCCTCTGTTCCAGCATTAACTTTCAACACTTTTGCACGATCCACAAGCTCTTGCTCCCTGAAACAAGATGAAATTCATAATTTTTGAAAATATGATTGATATGCAGTAAATCCTGCAGAGAAACAATTTGAGGCGAGTCATAAAATATTCTTCAGAAGTAGAGTAAATCTCAATCAGTGAAAAGATTGGCAATTTTTTTCACTTCTGGAAAAAATTATCTGCTGATTAGCAAAAATATGCTAGGACTTGATGGCAGCATAAGGCTAACGAGACAAAAAGCAAACCAAACTTCAATATCAAACCATGCACTTGTTGACACAAATCTGTTTTTATCCCAATTATGTAATTCTGAGTATTGATCATGAAGCACCAAAGGGCACAGACCAAGCACAAAAGAGACAACAAATAGATCCTCTTGGTACCATCCTAAATGTCTATCTATTGAATTATACAGTCTCGACAACATTAAAAGTAATGAAAATGATAGGGTGACTGCTAACCAGAATCCCACCAGTCGAGAAAGTCAATTGCATAATTCATTTCTTTCCCATTTCTGGACTTCACCATATCTTTTTCTGGTTACAATGTATTTAAACTTCTAGTCTCCTAAGTTCCCTTCCATAACTTAAATAGAATTTTGTTTCTATGTCTCAATTTCTTTTCTGATTACTTCATCTCATATGCCATTTAACCATGGAGTGATATATTGTTGGTTAATCTAATGCAATGGATCATTGCTTTTAAAAATCAGTATTCAGAAAGAGTGCTCCTCTCTAAACAATAACTTTTGATTACTTATTCCTTCCATTTCTCTTCAATTCAAGGCTCCTATTCCCTCCTTACTCAGTTACTCCTACCTATCTCTCCCCTCTACTGCTTGTCGTTAAATGCTTGTGCGAAGAAACAGAAACAAATATAAATTATATCAGCCTTCCCAAAACCCTAGTAAGGTTAATATCTAACTAAGGAATAAATTCCTATGTTTCAGAGACAAATGACATATGGTCATCAGTCTCAAACTGAACAGCATCTACTGAACACAAGTAGTTTCTTGGAAAATATGAAAGCGAAATTATTTTATATGGAATTCCATAATTCAAAACACCAAATGCATCATGCACAAAGGCATGAGGTTACTAGTTACTTAAATACATGGGTAGCTATTCAATTTCACTGAGAGTTGTTTGAGGAATTGGACATCCATTTTGGATATACAGCCAATGGCCATGCATCTCGGACATCCCAAAGGGAGCAAGGAGATCATTCAACACAACACAGGTGGACTAAGTAACAAGTAAGTACTGAAGAAGCAATTAAAACAAAAATCAAACCATGGGGTGGAGCCTCCAACAAAAACAGCTATGCTAGGAGACATAAACCTCTGGATTCCAGAAGCACCAAAACCAAAGTCAAGAACAGCATCCAATGCAGCATCAGCACTTGCATCGGGCATGATAATGATATGATTTTTTTCTTCAATGTTAGACTGGTAAATAGTCACAGAGAGAAGGAAATTGTGAGATCAAAATCAAAGTAACGAACATTGGAGGCCAATGCCCACTTCTATGAAGAATATACTCACCTGAATGCGTTTAGCTCTAGCAGCTGCCCTGGCATATATGTGCATTCCAGACTTAAATTTAAGAATAAACAAATCAGCTATTGCTTCTGAAGCATATTATTAAGGCATGTAGTGAGAAGACAATGAAAAATGATAAAAGTTGGAAGTGAAGTCTATTAAAAACTCAACCATAGAGATGCTGCCACATTTTGCCTTATATATATAAACAAATATAAAGAGATTTAAGGCAGAAAAGAGTATCTTAAAGAATGCTTTTAGAATACTTTTATCTTTTATGAGAAACACAAGCATCACATAAACCAAAACATGCTTCCATGTGTGTGACTTTTATGTCTGACACCATAATTGTAAAATTAATCAATTATATCAGCAAGAACATCTTACAGTATTTGAGCTGACGACTGATATGGCCTTTATATCTTCTTCATCACATATATTGTTGACAATTTCCTGCGCAAATAGCTACATTATCTTAAACAAAAAACCAGGTGTATCAATAAGAGGGTAGGGGAACTAATTGATCAAAAAAAATGCACAATAAGGTGGTCAATGTCTGAGGTTCTACCACGCAGCCAATATGAAAACTTAAATAGATATTCCAATATTCTATTTCATGTATTATAAAAGGAGGGAGTAGCAAAGGCTAGCACTTTTGAAGCAGAAAGCTGTGAACGCAAATCCTCTAGAAGTATGTAGGCATGTAGCATCACAAAATTATAAATGAAGATCATTTAGGAAAATGATATTTGGTGGGTGATGTCAAAAATATCTGTTTATTGGATACAAATGCTTACATGATTCCTGTGAACAATGTTTAAAACACCATCAGGTATACCAGCTTCTGCTGCCAATGCTGCAATCATTATTGAAGCCCCTGACAGAACACAGAATGCCTACATGAAAAGATGATTAAAAAAAACCCGCATACAATCAAGTCTTCCATAGTCCAGAAAAGACAAATGAAACCTCATAGAATTCCAGTCTGATCTAAGTAAAATAGTCATCATTCTATATCAGACTAAAAGCAATTGAATTCTAACGAATGCTTAAATGATTTTGGATTATATGTTAGCATGTAATATTCCATTGAATTCTATGATACCATCACTCATTCTGGCATAGAAGCTAGCAGAAACACTACCAACTCATAAATTTCCATGTATAATTAGTCTGTTACTTAAAACCAATGTTGGCTTCTGCAGTAAGATAAGAAACAATAATACCTATTTTCATGACTGAATTCTTTTTCAGTGTCTTTTCATCCACTGTCAAAAGGATGCTCTTTAGCATAACTGAAATAGAGTCCAAATTTTGTACAATTATTTTTAACATCTGGGCTGACAATATTGTTTGACCAATTAATACTACAAATTCTCACTCTAAGGTTTGCAGCTTTTAGTTTCAAGTTCATTGTGAAAAATCCATAAGGAGACTTTGAGGGACAGACTTAGAAATGTCTCTTCTCCTTACATTGTAATCCTTTGGAGAAGCCCTTGAAATTATAGTGGTGAAAGGTCAAAGGCAATCCATGTCCCCGTCCACAACCTAATGGGAGAATGACCCCCCTTGAGTACATAGTTCACTCGAAGTGAAGAGAGCACACAAACCCCATGTGATCTAGTTGCTATTGCACTTTTTGGACGGTTTCAACAGAAAAACACTTCCTGGGCTAAGTAAAAGTTTTTCTGGGAGCACCTGTTTTCCAGCATGCCCAAGCTTCACAGGCATTATCATAAACCTTGACTTCAGGAAAGGACATTATACTAAAACTGGGCTGTCACCTCTCAAACATTAGTATTAACTATTTATTTGATTAAAAAAAATTTTCTTAAAAGTTCAGTGCATAGATTTATGGATTTGGCCTTTGAAGTAATCCAAGCCACATGATGACAAAGCTGCACCTACAATAGAAAATTGAAAGGCACTTGTTCCCACTATCAAGTGATACCAAGATTCAGAAATTTTAACATGTCTACAAAGGAGCAACTCTGGTCTAGTTAGACAGTACTGCATTTGGTCCAGTTGATAAAGTGAAGTCAACATAATACCAATAACCAATAGCCAAACATGACAATGTCCAATTTGTCAACACCTTATTTTGAACTGAAGAAACAGAGGTAATCTAACTGATCAAGCATGTTTTACAGCTGATAGCAAAACAAATAAGCTTCCTCTTTTTCCAATTCAACTATATTTCCAAATGAAATTACCTCTGCATAGATTATGGCTCACAATTTGGATTGAAAAAGATAATTTGGTCCTACTTAAACAGAAATGACAAAGTTATTTACATAGTTGAGATATTCAATCCAATTTAACTTATTGCATACCACTTCTAGATAAAAAGATGCAATAATTTTAGAGAATGAGAAACAGGCAGAAGAAACAGTACAGAAACAGTGTACTTCGGTTTGATGGAAGAAAAAAGTGAACAGTTTTACCCTGCAAAAGCATTGAACCATGCCTTCTCTCCGTGTCTTGGGTCCATGGGGTCAGGGCTCGCAAAAGAGAGATTTTAGCAGAATAGGCTCCACTAGGAATTACTTTGCACCAATTTCAGTTTAGGAATCCACTTGCTAGAGGACTATATTTTGCACAGTAATAAAGCAGTTTAAATTTCCAACAACTGATGTGGGAAACTAAGATCCCCCTCCCCCATTCAATTAACACATGATGACCTTTTCGCATTCTTTCCAAAATCAAGAGCTACCCCCATTACATAAAAGGTTGGGCCTCCCACAATGGTACACCGTTTGTCATGCTCTAGACCACAGGGGCAAGGTCTCGCAAGCAGATTCTAACTCAGGGCTTCGTTATCAACCATTTCACACTCATCCTTGCTTAGCTACAAATAGTAGATCAAAGTGTTGTTGAGCATATCGTGCCCACTTACTAAGCAATTCACATTCTCTAGCAGTCCATGTGTGGATGCTACACACAAAAGCTAAACCAAATTTCTCTATCTTCATGGTTGAGAAATAAAATATTTTTTAGAAAAGGAACTTTTTGTCAGGATTCATTTTACTCTCTTGCAGTTATATCATCAATCAGCAAACTAGTAGGACTACAAATAATATAATTCCATTAACAACTACAAAATTCTTGTGCACAAGCCAAAGTGTAAGGACTAATTATGCATTTCTTTAGGGTTTATTATAATAATCTTAAGCATGAATTAGGTCAAACTCTCTCATATAGAGCTCTACAAAATCCCCATGTATAGTTTAAGTTAACCATACATTTACATCTCGAACAAAAGAAACGACCGAAAATTAACATCAACATCATGTACAACTTGGTTCATGATCTATATACCCTCTCTGCTTGTAAATAATCATTCATATTTGAATGACAAGAGTGAAACTTACATGGTGCCTATATTACTAATTATATATTTGAATGAAGCCTTTGTCACAATTAACAAGTAAAATATATTCTTGTATAGCAGCTGCATCTAATTTTAGTGTGAGACAATTGATAATAGGGATAACAATACCACAACCCCTCAATTATTGACAAAATACAGAAACACCCCTTACTGTTTACATAATTAATTAATTATACTAAAACCTCCTTTCTATTTACCAACAACATATTCGATGGAAAGAGCAAAGAAAATGTAATAGAGCAAAAACAAAATCATTGTTCTACGTTTTAATCCTCAACCTAAAAATTTCAAATGCAAAAAATCATCTACATTTCTTCTCTTCTATCCAGACACACGACACAAATCCATATACTCTCTCTGTCTGAAAATAGTGAGTCTAGTTTTACCCAACGTGGACTTTTAGATGAAATTTGAAGAGGGCAAGTTGTACATGGCTTTGCAAAATTGCTCTTAAAAGTAATACTTGATAGCCAATGGTGTGACATAATTGCTTTAATTGAGAGGACAATTTTGAAAATAAATAAATAAATAAATTTTAGGAAATGGGGATGGGGTCTTATTCTGGGTTGTCCGGAAAAGTGAGGGTGATAATTGGATTGGGGAATATGTAGTAATATATATATCCACAAACACACATATAAAATATACATAAATACATGTATTTGGGCTGAGTTGTGGACTTGTGCACGATGGAATGAGGTCGGGGCTTTGAGGGAGGAGGTTTAGGTTATAGGTGGGTGGCTGGCCAAGGATCAAGTGGTTTTAATGGCAAGAGGATTAGAGTAGGGGGGAGGACAAGGGGTTAGGTAACAGGGTGGATGCATGGATGACTGATGGATTGGAACTGAAGAATGTGGCAGTGTGGGTGGTTGGCTCTTTGTGGGTGTTATGGGGGTTGAGGTTGGGTTAAATAAGAAAGGAAAAAGAAGAGAAAAAAGAAACAAAAACGACAAAGTTCCAAAAAAAAAAAAGAAAGCAATAATAAAATGAGGAAGAACAGTAGTTATCTATTTATATTTATGTTTCTTTTCAATTTCTTTACTTTATCAGTTATAAATAAAATGCTATTTTCTTTAGTCACTAATTAAAAATTAATTATTATGTACGCTAAATAATTACTTGGTCATTTAACTAGTGAAAGAATAATAAATTAATTATTTTATTAGCTACCTGTTTAAGTAGTTAAAAATTGAAACTAAAAATTAATTCTTCAATTATTTAATATATTCTTTTGATTACTACATTTTATCTTTACAAAAATAGTAAAAGTTGAAGTCAGATTACAAAAAAGAAAAAAGAAAGAGAACTTAATAAATAAAAAATAAAATTATAAACCAAAAGAACATGAAAAATATCTTAAAGTAGAGAAGAATTAGCTAAAGAAAATTATAATATATTCAGAGTCCTCAGGCATAGGGTAATTGCATCAGGCTGGAGCATGTAAAGCACATGCACGGAGGAAGACATTTTTATCCCAAAAATTGGTCAAAAACAAACACCAGAACCCCATGGATAAACTTCAAAATTCAGCAACTTCCTAAAATGACATTAGCATGTTTTGCACTGGACGTAATCTAGGGGGTACCAATAACGAAAACATCACTAGCAGGGGTATTAGTGTAACTATGTAAACAATAGAAGTCAGTGTAATTATGTAAACAATCAAAGGTATTTCTATATCCATATCGTAGGAGGTGTCTATGTAATTATCCTTTTACAACATTAGACATGATGATCAACCATTGACAACCATTTTCAAGCTCATGATTGCTTTTTAACAACCAATTCCACCCCTCAAAACAAAAGTTAATAATAAAAATAGAAATAAAGAAAATCCAGTTGTAAGACAAAATGGAAGAACAATCAAAATCAGACATGAAAATTACCAAAGATTCCATAAGACAATCCGTAACTTTGTTAGGAAATGCTTCAGAAGTTAATGTTCTTTATAAAACCCTATTCATAGTTTCTAACTCACAATTCAGTTAGAATCCACCAATTAAAGTTATTCTGAAGGCTAATCACCCAAAGTAAACCCAAGTAAATCACACACTGCGTTGACATGCAATATTGAAACTTCAAAAACTACACTTGCATGGTCACTCTTGGACAGTGTCCAACAGCCTTTGTAATGAAGGTTTCAATTCAATATTTTCCTTCCATTACTATTAGAAATGGCAATTTACAGGAAAACATTAGATCACAATAAAGGCATAAACTCCATCCTTGAGCAACAGTACGAAATCCAACCATAAGGTCACTCGACTTACACTGTTCACGACTGAGCATTATATGCAAAATCTCATTTTCTAATCTGATTTTCTTTTCATTTTTGTCCTTCATGTAAGGCTTGTTGGGAGGGGAAGGCATTATGATTATCACAGTGCAAAAAAGAATGGTGGAAAAGATCACATGGACTCTTCTCAGATGGCTTCAGAATAAATGTATTTCCACACGCAACTGCAATAGGAAACATCTGCATTGTCCATAAACATCCACTGAGACATTCATTTATAAATCTTGAGCAGCATATTTAGCGCAACACAATCTTTAAGAGAGATAATGATGAAAGAGAAGAAATGCTTGTCCTGGGAGGCAGAATACCTAAAAGGACTACTTAAATTGGGGTTACAACAAAAATTATGCCAAAGTAGCTGAGCAACCAATTAAAAATTTGATGTCACAACCATAGCATAATGCACTTTGTCGTATGAATCACTGATATGTGCATTAGTCAAGAGCAAAGTTGCAATATGTCCATGTCAAACACTCTATTGATTGGAAAAATTCAACAGCAATATTCATAAAGCAGAGAATAAGCATAGACAAACCCATAGGGGAATCATGGCAGGGAAGTCTGAGAGACAGATCCCAGCACAAACACCAAGAGGTTCTCTCATGCAAAATGTATCAATTCCATTAGCAACATTGGGCACATACTTCCCTATTTGTAAAGTCGCCACACCGCATGCATATTCAACAAGCTCTATAACCAAAGACCAAATACAAAGAAGTTGGACAATAAGCTTTTAAACTTAATTAAAGCCAAAAAGTGGACAAAATAAGGAAAGCGAAGAGATAAGATGCACATGCAGGTACTAACCTAAACCATAAATAATGTCATCTCTCGCACCATTCAACACCCTGCCCTGCTCTACAGTGATGTTCATGACAATCCTTTCCTGTAATTATATTCCTTCAATGTATGCCAAAATTTTGTCAGCAGGACTAAACCAAAAAGACAAAAATCACTGCATACATACAATATCCCTGTGAATAAGCTCTTGAAGCTTGACATAATGCGCTGACGAGTGGAAACAGGTGTGTTCTTCCATGCTAGAAAAGCTTGTTTAGCTGCAACAACTGCGGCCTTAAACTCTTCATATGTTGTCATGGGAACTTGGGACACAACCTCTTGAGTAGCCTATAATAATCCATTAGGCCATTTAGATACAGGTAACTGATTTAAGATGAATGATAAAATAACAAATATATAGCAGTTTCAGCTTACAGGATTGATGACATCAATGACTTCACATGCTTGTGAGTCCAAAAATTTCCCACTGATATAATTAGCCACCTTAAGCTAACATAGAATTTGTAACACCAGCAAAGAAAGAAAAGTAGGAATTATTAAAAGAAGGAAGAGTAATGCGCAAGTAAAATTTATTATTACTGATATAGTTAGAACCTTACAAAATAGTAATTATTTAGAGCCAATTAAATTTTATGTAACTAATTTCTACTATGTCCAAAGTCTGTATTTCTTCTAACACATAATGAACATTTTTTCAAGGACTTTGGTAGTATTGGGTAGACAAGTTAATTTATTGAATAGAAGATATATCTGAATATCTATAAGAATATATGTATAAATTTTTTATGCATTTCCTATTGCTTCTCAATGAGAGGCCAGAAACATTTTGGCACCACCTTTCCATAGTTGTCTGTTTTTTCCTGTTAACCACTAGAGACCAACAGACTAGAAATCTCTTCATTCATTCTGTCCGCTCCATAAAAGCATTCTTTCCTCTAAATAAGAGCCAAACTAGCTGCAACAGCCCACCAAATCCTTTCTCCCTGAATAGGTGCCTTCTTCCTTTGCAAAATTATTAGAAATATGAAAATTTGTGCTATTTTAAGATATTCAAATATTTGATAAATGTAATACTCTGTTTATCTAATTGTTATTGGAAGTTCCACAATTTCAATATCCCATAAAGCTTCCAGCATTTCAAATCCCCATAAAACATCTTTTGCAATTAAATTAACACTATGCCTACTTAAAAGAACAATTTTGCAAGAAAAGTAATCATTATTCTGATTTTCAATTATTTTCGAACCACAGTCAATTAAGTAAATAAATCCAAAATAATGTCACAGCAGGTTTCACCATAAGTTGGTTTTAGAAATTAGTGCAACATTTTCTTTTGGATGAAGAGAGCCACTAAGAGTTTTGGGCTTCCTTTTTGTCCATGTTGACAAGCTATGTTTAGAGTTGAGTGAAAATATAAAAAAATCGAAACTAAAGAAACACGTATCACCATGCTTTGGTTACGGAGTCTCTAGAAACCAGAAGTTCAGTAATGAATGACGAAAGCATTGTTCATTGAATGTTGCTCCATGCAGAATTGTGTGGTCAAGTTGAAAATGATAATAATTATTGTCACCAGAAACTACATACTTTAGACATGACAAGTAATGGAGCCCAAGAAGAAAACTAAGATGTATCTTTAAGTTGATCAACTCAATAAAACCAACATCATGGGAACAGATGATGGACTCACTAGAACCAAAACTTGAAAAAGATTCCTTGTATTTTGTCAACCAAATCATCTCCACAATCAACCTCCCTCTCCAACTACAAAACCCAGTAGCTATAAATATGAGAATTTAAACCCCATTTTTTCCTAGATAAAAACCAGAATATAAATTAGATTGATCATAATTCTCATCTCTAATACGGAATTCATTTTAATTAGTCAGAGAAATTAAGAAAGAACCAACTTGAATCTGTATTCTTTACATGCGGTAATTCCTAGGGCTTCACTTCGACACCTCTACCCTAGGCCCAATGTCTGGACAAATAATGGCAACGTCATTTGCTCATTGAGAAATCCCCAAGAACATAAAGAATTAAAGAAGCAAAGCATTCACTTTAGGACTTAGGAGGTCATTAGAAGTCATTAAAATTTTAGATAACCCTTTAAAAGTGTATATTCCAAATAAATAAATAGACATGACTTAAGTCAAGGTCTTAAATGCAATAACAAAACACCTACATTTAAACCAAATACGAGGTCTATAATATCCAAGTCCAAAGCTTATGCCTTTGAAGTATAAGTTGATTGATTCACATATTCTATCGTATAGATTATGGAAATGTAAAATAATCTTTTATCAGTCAAGGCACTGATAGAAATTTGCAAGTGATAGCTCTTTACATCTATAAATTATTGTATCTCAATTATTATTCAATAGAGACAAGTGTATGGAGCATGCCATATTTCTTCATTCACTTGTAAACTTACTGGGAAAACAGATGTTGATTTCTCCGTGGATGTACTTACTGTAACAGATAAATGGGGTCCCCATGATTTAAATTTCTTTTCTGCAGAAACAATATTACCAGAAATGATCAAAAACATAACAAACTACAAACCTCAAACCTCAAAGCAAGCTGTGAAAAGAAGTGAATTTACGCTAGATAGGAAAGAGAAAAATCTCATCAACAACATGAAAACTCCTAATGCCTTATAGAACCCAAAGAATAGATATTCATCAGCAGCTTTGCATTACGAAGGACAAGAATTTGAGCCCCTATCACCAAATAAGAATCTAGCTGTTGTCCAAGAAGAATAACAAATGAAGAGAATCAAATAATTGAGCACTCAATTTATTAGCATAAATATGCATACATTATCGGAGATGTCATCACAAAAACTTTTTCGCAAAATCTAAAAACATGCTGGATTGAGAAAACATATGACAAACTTAAGACTGCCAAAGCTTAAACCACAGTTTCATTCTGGACCAGGATCACATGGTAATGAAGTCTATATTGTATGACCATTCGCCATACATTGTTACAACCAATCATATTGATTAAAACACAAAGAGTAGCAGCACTTCTCCCCTAAAAGAAAAAGTAAATGTATCTTTAATAACATTCTTAAGTTTATTGGCAATATCCATATCTAGAAGAAGCAAGAACAAGTATTGCTAGGACTTGTAACTCAATTCAGGCACAGGAAAGACACCCAAATCAGTGGCGTTCAATCCATCTGTGATATGCACAATTAGCCAAAAGGATGGGACAGACAATCAGACAAATACAGTTGTATCAGGATACAGGAATTCAAAAACCAATTACAACTCATGTGCAAGTATGCAATAAACCTGATAACCCTTGGCAGATTTTAGCTTTGACATTGTAAAGATGTCTAGGTGTTGACTGAAGATCAGGATTGCTTAACTTCAGAGCATTGAGCACCTGACGTGGTTTAACTACAGCTTCTGTCATTAGCTTAATTTGCTGAACCTCTTCCTCAGTAAAACGGCGACTGTACGGATGCTCAGACATGTCTTTTAGTGGTTCATGGTTGTGCTCCCCATTTTTTATTGTCAGCACCCAGACGTCATCAACTTTTTGCCTATAGCTTCGAAAGGACAATTTATGAGGCGTGAAATCGCTTTCCTTTTGCGCTTGCTTTCATCTATCTTACACCTATTCCAATAAATACCTCCTCTATCACAGCCAAGTATAACTCTTCTGCCCTTTTAGACTTTTTGATTGTCACCACATATCCTTGACTGACACCAAAGTCTCGAACATGTTTGATAAGGTCTTCACGATCTTGAAATGTTCCAGATGGAGGTGGAAGCATCAAGCTTTGCCCAGTAACATCTGGTGCACAGGGGAGTTCCACTGCCACAGATTTAAACCAGGCATCGGGCAGAACACAGAAGATAAAGCAGGTTATTCTCCTACAAAAAATTTTCTGCAGAAATGGGTAATGTTTTCAGGATTAGATAGTAAATATGTCAAAACAATGTGACACGTACGATATTAAATTCAAATATGATACATCGCAGGTTTAACTTCAACTTCCTTCGTAGCCCAGGGCTAAGGAGGATTGTGTCGCATGGAAGCATTAGCCGTCAACAAAAACAGCAATGTTCATAAAGCTCGTTTTATAAATTATAACTGACCAACAAAATTTCAAAATTGCAACAATAACCCACTCCTGGAAGATTAGAACCTGATTCCGATAATTTGACTTTTAGCAAGGCATGAGCAAATGCCTAGTGCAGCTGCCTATGCCACAGCCTCTCATGGCTTTCTTAATTGTAGCAGCAACTATAAGTATAAGATATTTGACATGTGTACATCATATTCTTTTTTCAACCCCAGACTACTCTCATGCTGCATGGGTCTCATAGGATTCAGAACCAACTGATGAAATGAGTCAAACGACAGCACCACCTTTGAGTCTTTGTCTAGTAAGAGTTAGGAAATAATTGTTTTATATAAAACTCCCAGAAAGTACATATGCTAAATCGCTTACCTAACTGTCCCACTTTTGACATATAGAAAAATCAATCTTCAAAAAGGTAATGGGACTTCTATTGTATTCCACTCTCTAAAGCGTTGGTCCTAAGACTGATCCATGACAAAAGCTAGTCCACTATCAGGCTATTGCAGATTGCATCTACTAACTCACTACTTAACTACATAACAAACTAGAAGTCGAGAAAGCAATTATTTTTCAACACTTCTCTCCCTCCCTAGAAATGTTTAATGTATATAAGCAATAGGTTGTTATAGAACTTCGTAAAAGAAAGATAAACATGAATGCAAGTGAACACACATGTGCTGAAAGCACGCAGCACATTCAAGATATTTGATTCATCAGTATTTAGCAATTAGCACTTACATAATTTAGGAATGGAGGAGAAAAGAATGGTGTAAGTTTGTCAATACTTGACATTTTGCATCATATGAAGTTTTTATCGTTCCAACTTGAGATTTAAAATTTCTGTAGTGTTTTAAATGGTGGGCATACACAACAAGATAATGTCTGGAAACTTGAGAATATGTTTAAATATATTATATTGTGATTAAGATTTATTTATATGAAAAGTACAACATATTTAAGTTTGTCATGTACTGAACGAACTGTTACAACATTGAGCTGCTACAGCCTACATGACTAATCATATTGATGGCTTGGAGCCTTGGACAATGCACTATCAAACAAGGGGGAAAACCATCAATTATATTCTTCTTTTCTTGAAGTCACCAAGGAACAGAAATTTACACCTCTCAAGTTCCAGCAAACTATAGTCGTTTTGTGCTCAATACACACCAAGATGCAAAGATGTCCTAGGGCTTAGGCACACGGGGCAAGGTGAGGCACACTTTTTATCAGTGAGGGACATGCATAACTAGGGATAGCAACTAGTTAATTTGTCGAAACCCAAGCCCGACCACCACGATCTTTATGGACTGAGATCCAACTTGCTCCAAACCCAAGACCCATCAGGTTGGACTCATTAGATCAACTAGGCTGTTAAAAGAATATTTTTGAAAAAAATGCCACTATAACTTTGTAAATGTTTTTTACAAAGAATTACTTATTTGGAAATCTATTTGAGCATATTTTAATTTATGAAAAATTACAAAACACATTTTTCACTTTTATACATAGAAAAAGTATAAACCATTTTATTTATCTTACATCCTTGTTTTAAATAAGAGAGTATTACTAACCTAATATGCATGTATCATATACATATAGACCTGTTGATAGTGTCAAAACCCACTGCAACTGGGATAGGTCCAGATGGCAAGCCCATCCATCTGTAGGCATAACTTCACATCCTTTAACATTGGTGTCAATAATTTTAAACAATGTACAGCATTATCAAACAAAGTTGCTAAAGAATGATAAATAAAAGCACCATAACTGGTTCTAAAAGCAACAAACCCAAAGGAAATAGGTACAACCATATTTGGAGATATTGATGGCCTTGAAGGTGGTGCAGTAGTGGTGGTCCACGTGGAACAGGTTTCCTTGTTTTGACAGTTTGAAAAAGAACATGGTGGTCTGTAGACTTTTTTGTCACTGTTGCTGCCTTGTTTGACTACTATTTTTTATATAATTTTAACCAGTAAAATACTAAGCAACTCTCTTAGAGTGATGAATGATTTTTATGCGCTTTAGGCACATAAGAGGGGCCACAAGGCACACTAAGGCATTCACTTTCTTAAACACCTGGACCCAAGGAGGGGTGAGGCCCTAGCCCCTAAGGTTGCACACTTGCACCCTCCTGGGCCTGAGGCTTAAGGACACAACACGCCCACCTTTGACAAATGTCCACCAAATAGACTCACCTGCAACTTTCCCCAGCTCCAACAATCACCCAATTCCCTCGTCTTTAAATCACCTTCGCCACTCCAATCATCATTACTTGAGAAGGATGTTGTGTCTCGAATTTTGGCCCAGGCAATGGGTGATCTAGCAACTGAAATTGCTAGCTTAGGATTTTTGTTGGCTACAGTTTTCAGGATGGGTTATTGAAGAGCGAGAGTTCCAGGAAATTTGAAATTTAGGTGATTGAGGAAGAGTCTAATTTGTGAGTGTTAGTAAAGCTAGTGATGGCACATTGCAATTCACTGGTGATGTGAGACATTGCAGGCATAGGATACAGGGGTAAGTTATAGTGAAAAAATACCAGGGTTGGATGCTTTGCAGGGTTGCTGAATAGCAGAAGAAAAGACAGCGAAAGAGATTTTAAAAAGGAGGTAAAGAAAATCTTCCCAGGGGATGGTAGCAGTAAATGAAAGTCGATGGTAGAAAATTTAACTCAAGCAGAGGAGCTTGAAGTAAAATAAAAAGGGAGAAAAGTAAAAGGGTATTGCCAATGGAGAGGTGGCGAAGATATCGAAATAGCAGAGCAACTTGAAATGAGGTAGAGATGAATATGAGGAGGCAGAGTGGCAATTCATGGGAAGCACAATTTTCTTCCTGGACTATTTTTTTTAATTAAAAACAGCTTATGGTTACCCATGCCATTTTTGGAGTAAAACTTGGAGAAAGAAAATCCAAACCACCAATCAGATCCACACGAACACTTCAATCAAGGGGACAGCCAAGCCAGCAGTTCAGGGCTCCTTCATATTTTGAGAAATCTTATCCCTATATTACCAATCAAGTAGCATCTCATCCCCCAAACTCAAGCTATAAAGTTCAGTTCCATTTTTAATGACCTCCCTCGTGGTAGTCACTTTAGCTGGGGTTACTGTTAATTTCAATTTTGAAAAACCCAGTAAGGTCCTGTATAGAACCTTATGAATAGAGCTTTAACACTGTTGCTTTAAATAAATCTGTAAACACAACAAACGTACTAATTGATAACTGCCAAACAAACCATAGTGCATTAGATCGACTTTTCATCATGTATGTGAAATTAAAGACATGAAGACACAACCAACATCAAGCAAACTAGAATAGATGGAAACTTACATTTTCAAGAAACAAAAGATCGTGTTTTTCTACAGCATCACTTCAAGACTTGTTAAAAGAGAGGAAGGATAGATTAGTAAGCACAGCGAAGCCTAAACCTTCTTTTGCTGAACACCAATTGCAAGAATGCATTGTAGCAAACATTAATCAACGTTGTAATCTAAATATTTAATTTCATAAAGCAACGTGTTAGGACCACCCAGAATTAAGGAGATGGATTCTGTAAGCAAAATAACTAACCAGGCTTCAATCAGCTAAACAAGTTTCACGGACGATCAGGGTTCCATTCAACATGATTCTGCTAATTGGAAATATGAAAGAAAGAAAGGATCACGTTCAGTAGGTAAATATTATATATGCTAAGTATACGTGGACTCCGACAATTCTCTGATTTATCAGTGCTTGCCGGGAACTGGAAGTTAAAGGAGTAATGGGTGGATGGGGATGGGGATGGGGGTGGGGTGGGGACAAAGTGGGAAGGAAAGTGAGGGAAATTTTTTAAGGTTTGGATTATTTGGAGAGGGCTGGGATAACGAGGTTGGGGGGGTGCCTATTTTGCTCTCAGAGAATTTGAGGACCGTCGGGTTGGTTGTAAACCACGTTCCAATAAAGCGCGTGAAGCAGAATGTGCTTAGTCTTAAAAGTAGGGGCGTACATGCAAATCGCCCATCAATGAGTTGGTGTTAATTTGTGGCCAGTTTGTTTTCATTTTCAAATTTTATTTTTATTTTTTATTAAAAATAAAAATAAAAAAATTTTACATTATTTTTTCGTTCTTAAAATATTCATTTTTACTTTCTCTCTATTTTTATACATATTTCCCTCCTATTATTATTTACATCTACGTTTTTATCTTTGTAATACTTCTCAAACAACATTCACCATAAAAATATTATAAATTCAAATTTAAATTATAATATTATTTTTTGGGAGACTTATTTAAAAGTATTAAAATCACTTTCTATTTTTGTAATTAGTCCCCACTTAATTTTTGTTAAACTAAACTCTTTAATTTTGTTAGAATATTAGAGTTCATTCCCCATTTACTTAATTTGATAAAAATGCCCTTAAGTATAATATTTTTTACTCATTTTTTTCACTTCTTCGTCATAAGCAAAAGGCAACAGTAAACTATACCAATATTAATATCATTTTCAGAAATAGAAAGAAATGAAAAAATGCAAGCAGCTACACGATGGAAATGAGAATAATTGTGGAAGCCAACAACCACCAACCCAGCATCTGCATTGTGTTCTTCTCTTTTTATTTTCATATTTTCGGATTTCTTCTTCATTATTTTTGGGTTTCTCAGTTAATTTTGAGTTTCTTGTATTTTTTTGACAATGTCAACCAATAGTGAAGTTGGAGTGTTCAATTAATTATTGAGGAGTTGCCACTACAAAAACCAACTCCAAATAATGTTAATTAAGGATACTATGATTTTAATGAACATGTACATTAATCTAGCAAAAAAATGGAGCGAAATCAATGCCGAGCTCTTCAATTTGAGATACATAGCTCCACATCAAAGGTTGTACATGACATTGATGGATGATGAAGATGTTCTGAATATGATCTTACTGCATTTGACATTAAAGATTAACATTGTTGACATCTTGGTAAATCGAAAGGATGTATCAACCAGCAATGCCAAGAAGAACTATGATGTTTTAAGGTAATACTTTCATAGAATTTAAACTATACTATTGTTTGTAGAGTTTTGTACATCAAGAGTTCTGAAACTATACTCCATTTATTTGAAAATCTTTCTCTATTTTAGAGCTTCTATATTATACTTCATTACAAATAAAATTATACTTCATTTGACAAAATTTGTACACTATTATTTAAGTTTTATACTTCAAGTATTCAACTAAATGATTATCAAAAATCGTATCGCCGTTACTGGGGTTTTATGCTTCAGAAGTTTGAAAAGTATACTTTACTGTATCTAAGATCATGCTTCATTTTCTTCTGAAATTATACATCATTTTATGCTTCATTTTACTTAAATGTATACTCTATTCATGATTTTTTATATTTTAAGTGTTCTATTTAATGATTATATCAAATTGTACTGCAATTGTTAGTGTTTTATATTTTAACTACTCTACTTTATACAAATTTGTAGTCCAGTTATCTAAAATTATACTTCATTTCACATAAAATTGTATTATATAATTTAAGTTTTATACTTGAAGTATTCTACTAATGGATTATCAAAAATTGTACTACAATTGCTAAAGTTTTGTACTTCAAATGTTCGAAAATTATACTTCACCTTATTAAAATTGTACTTCTTTTTATTGAAATTATACTTTATTTTACATAAACATATACTCTATTTATTGATTTTCTACACTTCAAGTGTTTTATTTATTAATTATTCAAAATTATACTTCTTTTGCCGGGATTTTATATTTCACGTGTTCTGAAATTGTACTTTCATTTTTTGAAATTATACTTGTTTTATTCTACAAAGTCTGTAATTTATTCATTAAAGTACTATACTTCAAGTGTTTTGAAATTGTACTTCATTATATTTAAACATGTACTTCAATTAGTTAAATCTATTATATTTCACTTTATCTAAAATTGAGTTATTTTTTTTAAATTATACTTTATTTTAACTAAAATTGTACTCTATTCATTGAAGTTATATATTCCATATGTTCTACTTATTGATTATCCAAAACAGTAATGCAATTGCTAGGATTTTATACTTCAAATGTTCTGAAGTTATACTTCAATTTATTAAAATTGTATTTCTTTTTTATGAAATTATGCTTCATTTGTCAACCTCAAGGGTGCAGTCGAGGAGGAAATTGGTTCAACCAATGCATCACACAATGAATTAGCTCTAACTAGCAACTCAATTGATGTATGGAGGAATTGCATATATGGGAAGAGTTCGACATTCAACAATGCTCAAGAATTCAGAATTATGCGGTGTCTACTTTGTGATTATTTAAATACAAGAAAAATGACAACAAAAAAATCATAGCCGTTTGCAGTGATGAAAATTGCAAATGGAGAATCTATACATCCAGGCATGAGGCTGATAAATTATTTGGCATTTGAAAATACAATCTAGAGCACACATGTGGTAAGACTAATCTTCAAACAAGGGGACATCCTAAAGCTTATTCCACTTGGGTTGCTAACATTATAAAGAATAAATTGAGATCAAAGCTATGTTATTGGCCCTCCACCATATTGAAAGATGTCCACAGAGAATATGGTATGGAACTTAGATACCATAAAGCATGGATGAGTAAGGAATTAGCCATACAAGATATCCATGGCGCTAAGAAGGAATCTTAGGATAAGTTGAGGTAGTACTATGATGTTGTGAAGAGGACAAACCCTGGAAGTAGTGCAGACTATGAGATTGACCCAATTAGTTAAAAATTTCATGGGCTATTTATATGTTTCAGTGCCTGCCTTATTGGTTTTTTCAAGGGATGTAGGCCATTGATATTTTTAGACAAAATCCATATTAAAAATAAATACAAAGGATGCTTACTCAGTACTGTTAGTAAAGATGCTAATGATGACTTATTCACGCAAGCATATGCAGTTGTTAACTCTGAAAATGATATTAATTGGGAGTGGTTCTGCTTTAAGCTAAGAAGTGTCTTAGATTCTCAATATCTACTTGGCTTGTCAAGGTTCATTTTCTTCTCTAATCGACATCTAGGTCTTCTTAAGGCCATCCTTATGATATTTTCGGTAGCCACCATGCATATTGCTTGAGATACTTAGTAAATAACTTTAAAAAATAAGTAAGTATACTTTATCTTTGTTTGTGAAATAATTATGTGAAATAAATTCTAATTCTAAACATTTAGCATATTACTGTTCTATTATTTTAAATTCAAGTATTAAGAAAGTACCCTGTACATAACAAGAAACATTGGTACTCTGTTTTTATGAAAGCTGCATATGTACCTATGAGGCAAGAGTATACACAACATATAGACAGCATCTTGGAGTTATTGTCACTTACCAAAGACGTTATTATGCAGTCTGACCCACAATATTGGGCAAATTCCTTATTTAGTAGAGATCGATGGGGGGGAATAAACAATAATCAAGCAGAATGTTGGAATAATTGGGTTAAACCAGCTCGATTTATGCCAGTTGCAGCCATAGTTGATCACATACGTACATAAATAATGGTTATGATGCATGATCGACGAGAAGAATCTCATAAGATGGTTGGCCAAATATGCCCCAAGCAAGAGAAGAAGTCAGCAATCAATCATATGAGTTCTCATAACTTAAAAGTTGTAATGTCTAGCAGTTAGAGCTTTGAGGTGATTGAGCAAAGCAAATCGTATGCTATAGATTTACATGACAAGGTTTGTTCATGCAGAGCATGGCAAATTGATAAAATACCATGTAAACATACGTGTGCCTGTATTAAGTCAAGGTCACTTTCACCGTATGACTTCACCGATCAACACTACCGAGTTGAGATGTATCAACAAGCATACCAAGTAGTGATAAACCCTATTCCTACATTTGATATGAATCTGCTCCATCTAGATAATGATGGACTCATTAATGCACCTGATTGCCGATCTCAACCTAGGCGTAGAATAACACAGAAAATTCCATCACAAACTAAGAAATGTGTAATTAAATGTAAAAGATGTGGAAGAACAGGGCATAATCATCAAACCTGCAAAGAATCAGTAGATTAGTTAAATTTTGTACTTCAACAAAACATATTTTATACTTTGTTTGTTTCGACTTTGTACTTTATTTTCTTCAAATTATACTCAAATTCCCTATTATGTTTTAGTTCAATTGAAGTGAACTTCAAAGAAACACATTTTATACTTTATTTTTTCTTGGTTTGTACTTTAATTCCATCAAATTATACTCAAATTGTCATTGGAATCGAAGTGTATTTCAACAAAACACATTTTATACTTTATTTGTTCTAGGTTTGTACCTCAATTCTATCGAATTGTACTCAAATTTCCTACCTCGTTTCAGTTGAATTGAAGTGAACTTCAAAGAAATATATTTTACACTTTGTTTTTTCTTGGCTTACACTTCAATTCCATCAAATCATACTCAAATTGTCATTGAAATTGAAGTGTACATCAATGAAATACATCTTATACTTTCTTTGTTCTGGGTTTATACCTCAATTTCTTTGATTGTACTCAAATTCCCTGCCTCACTTTAGTTGAATTGAAGTGAACTTTAAAGAAACACATTTTATACTTTATTTTTTCTTGATTTGTACTTCAATTCCATCAAATCATACTCAAATTGTTACTGGAATTAAAGTGTACTTCAACGAAACACATTTTATACTTTGTTTGTTCTAGGTTTGTACCTTAATTCTTTTGAATTATACTCAAATTTCCTATCTCGTTTTAGTTAAATTGAAGTGAACTTCAATGAAACACATTTTATATTTGATTTTTTCTTGGTTTGTACCACAATTCCATTAAATCTTACTCAAATTGTCGTTGGAATTGAAGTGCACATCAATAAAACATATTTTATAGTTTGTTTGTTCTGGATTTGTATCTTAATTCCTTCAAATTGTTCTCAAATTCCTTACCTCGTTTCAATTGAATTGAATTGAACTTCAAAAAAACACATTTTATACTTTATTTTTTCTTAGTTTGTACTTCAATTCCATCAAATCGTACTCAAATCGTCATTAAAAATGAAGTGTACTTCAATGAAACATATTTTATACTTTTTTTGTTCTGGGATTATACCTCAATTCTTTTCATTTCAATTGAATTGAAGTGATCTTCAAAGAAACACATTTTATACTTTATTTTTTCTTGGTTTGTACTTCAATTCTATCAAATTATACTCAAATTGTCACTGGAATCAAAGAGCACTTCAGTGAAACATATTTTATACTTTATTTGTTCTGGGTTTGTACCTCAATTTGTTCGAATTGTACTCAAATTTCCTACCTCGTTTTAATTGAATTGAAGTGAACTTCGAATAAACAAATTTTATACTTTGTTTTTGCTTGGTTTGTATCTTAATTCTATCAAATCCTACTCAAATTGTCACTAGAATCGAAGTGTAGTTTAACGAAACATATTTTATACTTTATTTGTTCTAGGTTTGTACCACAATTGCTTCGAACTGTACTCAAATTTCCTACCTCATTTCAATTGAATTGAAGTAAACTTCAAAGAAATATATTTTACACTTTGTTTTTTCTTAGTTTGTACTTCAATTCCATCAAATTGTACTCAAATTGT
>JACGDI010005765.1:393343-431738 GCA_014898725.1 Jacaranda copaia
TTTGTTTTTTCTTAGTTTGTACTTCAATTCATCAAATTGTACTCAAATTGTTATCGGAATTGAGGTGTACTTCAATGAAATAGATTTTATACTTTGTTTATTCTGGGTTTGTACTTCAATTCTCTCGAATTGTACTCAAATTTTCTAGCTCATTTTAGTTGAATTAAAGTGAACTTCGAAGAAACACATTTTATACTTTGTTTTTTCTTGATTTGTACTTCAATTCCATCAAATTGTACTGAAATTATCATTGAAATAGAAATGTATAATAACAAAACATATTTTATACTTTGTTTGTTTTGGGTTTGTACCTTAATTCTTTCAAATTGTAATCAAATTCTCTGCCTCGTTTCAGTTGAATTGAAGTGAATTTCAAAAAAATATATTTTACACTTTATTTTTTCTTGGTTTGTACTTCAATTCCATCAAATCATACTCAAATTGTCATTGGAATCGAAGTACACATCAACAAAACATATTTTATACTTTATTTGTTCTGGGTTTGTACCTCAATTCTTTTGAATTGTACTTAAATTTCCTGCCTCATTTCAGTTTAATTGAAGTGAATTTCAAAGAAACACATTTTATACTTTGTTTTTTCTTAGTTTGTACTTCAATTCATCAAATTGTACTCAAATTGTTATTGGAATCGAAGTATACTTCAATGAAACACATTTTATATTTTGTTTGTTTTGGGTTTGTATTTCAATTCTTTCGAATTGTACTCAAATTCCCTACCTCGTTTCAGTTAAATTGAAGTGAACTTCAAAAAAACACATTTGATACTTTGCTTTTTCTTAGTTTGTACTTCTATTCCATCAAATTGTACTCAAATTGTCATTGGAATCGAAGTGTACTTAAACAAAACACATTTTATACTTTGTTTGCTCAGGGTTTGTACCTCAATTCTTTCAAATTGTACTCAAATTTCCTGCTTCGTTTTAGTTGAATTGAAGTGAACTTCAAAGAAATACATTTTATACTTTATTTTTTCTGGGTTTGTTCTTCAATTCTATCAAATCGTATTCAAATTGTCATTTGAATTGAAGTGTACTTCAATAAAACAGTTTTTATACTTTTTTTGTTTTGGGTTTGTAGCTCAATTCCTTTAAATTGTACTCAAATTTCCTATCTCGTTTCAGTTGAATTGATATAAATTTCAAAGAAATACATTTTATACTTTATTTTTTCTTGGTTTGTACTTCAATTCCATCAAATCATACTCAAATTGTCATTGAAATCAAAGTATACTTTAACGAAACACATTTTATACTTTGTTTGTTTTTGATTTGTACCTCAATTTTTTCGAATTGTACTCAAATTCCCTGCCTCGTTTCAGTTGAATTGAAGTGTACTTCAAATAAACACATTTTATACTTTATTTTTTCTTGGTTTGTACTTCAATTTCATCAAATTATACTTGAATTATCATTGGAATCAAAGTATACTTCAACGAAACACATTTGTTTTCCTTATTTTGACAATTTTGAATTTAATACCTTAATATTTTTACTAATATTGTTGAATTGAAATTGTTCAATGATTTGAATTTTATATCTTCATAAATAATAACCAAATTATAAAACTTTGTGTGATTTTTATCATAGAAATAAAATTATATTGAAATTTTAATTTTGTAACCTCTAGTGTTCAACCGATGAATGTTGTCAATCGTGATAATGAAATAATTCTTATGCTTTCAAAGATGTTCACAAATGAGAATTTGATGATAATATCCACAACATCATTGGTACAAATACGTACTTCAAGTGGCATGATAATTTTAAAATATTGTATATGACAATCATTTTAATTATTGGAGATTAATTTTTCAATAGCAATAAGTGTACATCAAAAGAATATATTTTATACTTCGTTAGTTCAATATTTGTACTTTAGTATGCCAAAATTGTACTCTAATTCACTAGAAAGTTTCAATCAAAATGAAGTGAATTTTAAAGAAACACATTTTATACTTTCTTTTTTTAGGGTTTGTTCTTCATTTTAATCAAATTGCATGCACAATTTCAATGGAACTGAAGTGTACTTCGATGAAACATATTTTAGACTTTGTTTATTCTAAGTTTGTACTTCATTTTTTTCGAATTGTATTTAAATTCACTGGGCATTTTTAGTTGAACTGAAGTGTACTTTAGTCAAACACATTTTGTACTTTACTTTATTTAGATTTGTACTTTATTTTCTTCGAATTTTACTCAAATTCATTAGGCATTTTCAATTGAACTAAAGTGTAATTCAGCTAAACACATTTTTTACTTTACTTTGTTTGTGTTTGTACTTCATTTTGTTTGTACTTCATTTTACACAACTTGGCTTCCCAATTTCAATGGAACTGAAGTGTACTTTAGCGAAACACATTCTATACTTTACTTTGTTTGGGTTTGTATTTTATTTCCTTCGAATTGTACTCAAATTCACTGGCCATTTTTAATTGAATTGACGTGTATTTCAGCCAAACACATTTTATACTTTACTTTGTTTGGATTTGTACTTCATTTTCTTCGAATTATACTCAAATTCACTGGGCATTTTTAATTGAACTGAAGTGTACTTCAGCGAAACACATTTTATACTTTACTTTGTTTGGGTTTGTATTTCATTTCCTTTGAATTGCACTCAAATTCACTGGGCATTTTCAATTGAACTGAAGTGTACATCAACAAAACACATTTTATACTTTGTTTGTTTTGAGTTTGTACTTCATTTTCTTTGAATTGTATTCAAATTCACTAGGCATTTTCAATTGAACTGATGTATACTTTAATGAAACACATTTTATACTTTACTTTGTTTGGGTTTGGTCTTTATTTTCTTCAAATTGTACTCAAATTTACTGGGTATTTTCAATTTAAAATATTACAAATGCTTGATGGAAAACTATACTTATATACAAAATAATATTATATACAATGTATGCTTCAATTTACATATGTATTTACATATGAAGTGTGATTCAAATCCTGACATTTTCATGACTTAATATTGTATATGACATTGTCGCATGGTATTTGTCCATGTTAATTATTTCAGCAGACCTCAAGAACTCGAGGGTGTCTCTAGCAAAATATTCTGCCTAAAGGCACATAAAGACACCATAATCTACTGTACCCTTTTGCTGTCTGTTTTTTTTTTTTTTTGCCTCATTAATTCGTCCACACAACACCCCAATGAAAGCCTTATGTACGGAGAATAGAATAAAGCCAACAAAAATATTAAACAGTTGTTGACTCCCTACTTTATGAAGAAATCACAGGAGAAAGAAGTAAACTTACAATGGCAGTAGCTGTCGATATGTATCTGGCGGCTATTATTGAATTCATATATAAGACAAAATGAGTCGAGGTGTTGAGAACAACCAAAAACCAATGACCATGCCGACAAATCAGTAAGATTATGTAATGACATTAGTTTACAAGATCCAACATGAGGTCTTCCAAATCTTTAAGGGTGAAAGAGTTAAGTGTAGGTATCATCTCCATGAATTCTTCATCTGTTATATCCTTCAAGTTGTGTCCCTCGAGTTTGTCTAATATGTTAGCTTATGAAGTATAAAATAAATGGTTATACTCATAGGAAACATAAACTAAATTAAGTTAGGAAACCACCACATACCTGCGCTATTGCAAATGTAAACCACACATTGTGGTGACACTTGTTGCCGAAAGATGGGCTACATAATATCGACATGTAGCAGTCCATTATGTCATTGGTAAGATCTCCTCCAAATAAGAGCTCACAAAAGTTTCTTCAATCTAGAAACTGTCTTGCTCCCTCCCAGAAAGTTACCCTACACAATTGTAATACAAGCTCAGACACCAATTTATCCAAATGAAAAATAATGAACAAATTTTGTTACCTCAAATTATCTCTTCTAACAAAGTTGTCGATGACTTCTCGCTCTTCTGCTGGAACGAGTTCATGACCTCTATAATCTGTCCTCTCTTTATAAGGATCAGATGCTTCAATCTTTGGGTTGGTTGGTTCTTTTGCCACCAGGATTGGACTTGGTCTCCTATAGTACAAAATACTGCACATTAGATACAAAGTGTTAACAATTAAAGTATAAAAGGCAGCACATTAAGTACAAAGAATCAAGTATTGAAGTACCCCTTAATGAAGTAAAAAATATACCAACATGGAGTACAAAATCCAAGCACATTAAATACAAAGTATCAACTATTGAAGTACAAAATATAACCAACATGGAGTACAGAACGCAAGCACACAAAGTAAAAAGAATCAAGTATTGAAGTATTCCCTATTAAAGTACAAAATATACCATCATAGAGTACAAAATCCCAACAAATTAAGTACAAAGTATCAACTATTGAAGTATCCCCAATTGAAGTACAAAATATATCCAACATGGAGTACAAAAATCATCCCTATTAAGTGTAAAATATCAACTATTGAAGTACAAAATATAGCCAACATGGAATACAGAACTCAAGCACATTAAGTGTAAAGTATCAACTATTGAAGTATTCCTTATTGAAGTACAGAATATAGCCAAAATGAAGTACAAAACTCAAGAAAATTAAGTGCAAAGTATCAACGATTGAAGTATCCCTTATTGGAGTACAAAATATGCCTACATAGGGTACAAAACTTAAGCACATTAGGTATAAAGGATCAACTATCAAGTACAAAAGATCAGTACATGAAGTACAAATATCCGAACATGGAGTATAAAAGAATAGCACATGAAGTACAAATATCGCCAACATAAAGTGAAAAAGAATAGCACAATAAGTACAAATATCACCAACTTAGAATACAAAAGACTTAGCATATTAAGTACAAATATCAACCAATCAAGAATAAGATATCATTACATTTATTACAAATAGATAATTTACAAATGAAATGCAAATAGCAAAAACTTAAAATATTAAGTAGTTGACAACACCTTATCTTCTTGTTCTTTATTTTCTTTAGCATGAGGATGAGGACAAAGGACCATAGGTCATTGTCACTTCTTTTGCTCTTTTAGCTGGTGTGGTGCTTGGGGGGCTGACAAAATTTGGAGTTTCTATTTTAGCTTTCTGTCTTCTCGATTACACACATTTTTCACAATTGAGGACATGATATTTGTCACTTCAATCTCAGATTCCTCGAACTCAACCACTTGAATTGGTACATAAATTTCTGTCTTCAAAGGTTTTGGGGGAATCTGAAAGATCATGACGGTGTTTTGTTTGACTTTCTTCATCCACCGTGTTTTCAGATTCATTCCTTTCTTTTTGTGCATCATCTACCAAATCAAGTCCCGCCTCATGTACAAACTCACCAGCTTCCTCTTCAAGTTCCTCCCCTTCAATCTTGTGCTCAACTAGATGCTCCTCCTTAACTTGCTTCTTCATTGCCATCATATCGAATGAAGTAATTTTTTCTTTCAATAATTTAATTTCTTCAACTTTAGCTGCAATAATTGCTTTATATACTGTATGATCACCAACATGGACTTTACTGATGGCAGTACTGGTAGCCTCTGATTTCTTGATCAAAATTGCCAATTCTAACTCCTCTGGAGCAAGGTTGAGGGCTACAACCTATTACAATGAAAATAATTATCAAATTCAAATTCTTATATAAAAAGCTAACAATGAATTATTACAATTATTACCATTTCTACTGTAATTTATTTCAATTTATTCTCCGCCTCTTCCATATTATATGGGAGTTTGCTATCCTTCCACTGGTAAAAGAGTGGAAACTTAAACAAACTCACTAGTAAAGCCAGTGAAGGGATGCATTCATAGACCCATGCTTGTCATTCATAAATCAAAAAATTATACTCACCTAAATATAAATATAATCAATGTTATTAGAAAAATGAAGCAAACACTTACCATAAAACTAATTGTGCACCCGTCAATGTATTTCTTGGTTTTTTCTCCACCTACTCCTAAATGGTTCTTCATATCTTGGACAAGAAAATTGTATGCAGCTATGCCCCATGCATATAGATCAATTCTAGATAAATTGTCCAAGTATGATAGAAGAAATCGTGAAGTCCAATAATTAGATGTTGGAAATAGAAAATAATTAAAACTAAAAAGTATGTACAACGTACAAAACTTATTCAAGTCCTCCTCACTATCCTTATATACATACTTCTCAAACTTTTTTACTATTTTAGATATAGTAATATTCTGCAGCTTTCTAGAAAAAATGCTGTCAAAGGTTGAAGACTTTATCTTTAATGTTATATCAACAGATTGCCCAACATATGGAAACCCTAAAATCATAGAAAATTCAGCTACAGAAAAAGAAACATCAACTCCTTCCGAAAAATGAAATGACAACTTTTTTGGGTCAATTCTCCTAAGTATAGCTTCAAGCCAAATGAAGCTTGAACTTAACTTGGGCATATCCATATATATATAGAAAGGGGTCTTCTTCAATGCATCAAAATGTTTTAACCCCATCTTGGATTTCATAATCTCCAATTTACTCTGAAAACATTGCGGGGAGCAACAAGAGCAGACCTCATAATATCTTTGCTTTGCTGCAATTAGATAAAGAAAAATTAGTATAAACAGATAATAAACTAATCCTTTTAGATAATGTGTAATGAAAATTTGAATATTTTGTACTATAGATGCTTCTAAAATGTACTTCAGAAACATATAATATATTATACTACACATTTAGTTAGGGTATACTTTAGGCTTAAATGTTTTATACTATAGATATTTCTAAAATGTATTTCAAAAACACATAATATATTATACTATACTTTCAGTTAGTGTATACTTAAGGCTTGAATATTTTATACTATAGTTGCTTCTAAAATATATTGTAGATACCATATTATATACTACACTTTCATTTAATGTATCTTACAGGCTTGAATATTTTTTTACTACAGATGCTCTTAAAATGTACTTTAGTTACACTAATTATATACTACACTTTTGCCTAATGTGTACTTCAAGTTTGAATATTTATACTATATTTGCTTTTAAAATGTACTGTAGGTTATATACTAGACTTTTTCGTAATGTGTACTACAGGATTGAATGTTTTATACTACATTTGCTTCTAAAATATACTATAGGTTATATACTAGACTTTTCCCTGTGTGCTGCAAGATTGAACGTTTTATACTACATTTGCTTCTAAATTGTGCTGCAGTTATACAGATCATATACTACAATTTTGCCTAATGTGAATTGCAAAGCTTGGATGTTCTGTTCTATAAATAATACATTGCCACTTTCAAATAGTTTTGCCATATAATTTTACCATATCCAATTTTAGGTAAAAAGACGTATAAACTCCAAAAAGGTGAAGTTCAACTTTTATGCCCTTCAAGTACAAATCAGAAACTTCCCATCTCACAAGAAAAATTTTATGTATATCAAATCAGTTCAAGTGTTTAACGACTAAAAAATGAATAAAAATCATAAACACTGAAAAATCAATGACATTTGAAAATGCAAATTCAGAAAACATACATGTGTTTTTTTTGCTCACTTCTTTTTGTACTCGACTTCTCTTCGTAGATGGTTTTCCTTCCATTGTCGCAAAAAAATGGCAGAAATTTTGGTGTCTTTTCTTTTTCTTTTTTCTTTTCACTTCTTTTTCTCTCGTTCTAGCGTCGATGGCGGAGGAAGAATGGTTTTGCGTCTTTTTGTTTTCACGCCTTGAGAAGTCATTTTCAAGCAGAAAAAAAGGTGGAAAGCATTCTTTTTAAAGATAGAAACACATTTCTTAATTATTTTTGTTTTTTTTCTAAATACAAGGGTATATAGGTCTTTTTAAGAGATATGGGGAGTGATTCCTAACTTTTGTGAAAAAGTGGGGTTTAGTGTGTCAAAATTCAATTGGGGACTGAACACTAAATTTGAAATAGGATTAGAGATTTTTTTCTAAATAACCGTTATTTTTTCAAACAATTATATATCATATCTTCAATTCAAATTTCAAAATTACACAACTTTTAATATAAAAACACTGAACATCCAAATTTATTTTATTTTCACAATTATATAAACCTACAATTTTAAACAACATATTCAAACACAACTCCATTTTCAAAAACACATTTTCTAACAAACTTTTTACTCTGTATTTTCATTAGAAAATAAAAATGGCTCCAAAAAATGAAACCAAATGGACCCTTAGTCATTTATATTTGTCCTGCCAAAATATAGAAGGTGAATTATATCCCTACTCTCCAAAATTTGGCTTAATTATAAAAAAAAAACTTCTAATTGTTTTAAAAATTATATTTACTTTTTTAATGTTTGTCACCATCCAATATTTAATTCATGTTGGTCACTGTTAGGATTTTGACTAGATACCATTAAATCATATGGGGAAAATTTCGAAAATGCCTTTATTGTATCTGACCTCATTTTTTTATCAAGCTTAACATTTTCTTGGACAAAAATACTCTCAATGGTGGCATTGTAAGATTTTAAATTTTTTAAGAGTTTATTTGTAATTAATATTTTTTAGGATTAAAACATACTTAATTAATCAGTATTTTAAATTACATACTCAATAATATTAAATAATAAATATTTAATATAATTAAGTAAAAGTATTTATTGATTATAAATTAAATAAAAAGAACTTAAAAGAAGGAAAGGTAAAGAATTTTTTTAAATTTATTTTTTAAAATTATTTGTAATTAATATTTTTTAGGATTAAAATATATAATTAACATTTTAAATTACATACTTAATAATATTACATAATAAATATTTTAAGTTACATAATTAATAATATTAAATAATAAATATTTAAAATAATTAATTAAATATATTTATTGATTAAAAAATAAATAATCAAAAATTAAAAATTAAAAGGATAAAGACAAAATTTATTAAAATTTATTCTTTAAAATCTATTCATTGATTTTAAAGAATTTATTCTTCAAAATTTATATAGATTTAAACAAAAAAAAAAAAAAAGACCCAAGCCAAGCAAGGAGCCAATCATTTGCCATAGCCAAGCCATGACCGGCCCTAAGCCATGACTAGCCCTTGGCCTTGGCAGCGAGCAACCGGGCAACATCTTGAGGTGGGAATGATGGTGGCAATGAGGTTTGGTAGGTGGTGGATACTGTATTTTATATATAGATATATATAATATGTATACATGTATGTTTTTGTTCTATATTTATATATACATGTTTATATATACACCTTTATATTATAGTAAGATAATAATTTAAATTTTTAGTTTTTAATTAATTATTTTATTTTTAAAATAATAAATAAATTTAATTAAAATATAAAAGTAATTCACTCTTAAAATTATTAAAATTATGTTATATAAGATAATATTTTTTATTTTTTATTTTCACTTATGTTATTTATTTGTTTCCAAAATTCAATAAACTATTTATATATGTGTACTATTTTGTCATTATTAAATTAGTAACTCAATATTAATAGAAATATATTATCTAAGGTTATAAATTTAAATTTTGAAAAATTGAAGGTGATAAAAATATATCAAATAAGCTCTCATAAATCTAAAAATATTACAAATAGGTCCAAGTGTATTTTTGTCTTTGAATATTTCTATCATTTTTTTCATTTTTTATTTTTTTAATTTTTAATGAAGGGTATTTAGGTTATTTCATACTTCATGTCAACATTACATTTTAGTTTCAAAGTTTAGGGAGTGAGGTAAATAAAATTTTCAATACAATAAGAGTTTTTCTGTAATTAGGCCAAATTTCAGAAGATGTGGATTAATTCATCTATATATATGTATATATCACAAGTTAGGACATTAAAAAGTTAAACCAATAATTTGGTTATGTAGCACTTCCAATTTGGCAATTTGAATATATATTCAACTTGAATTTTACAAATCTATATTATTAATAATGGTCTTGATCTTTTATTGGTGTGCTTTGAATAAACTTTATTGAATGCCCTTATCTTTGTTTAAAATTTCTATTTTACCTAAAATAACCATCATCACAGTACTACCACTCCACCACCCTACTACCACCATCATATAATAATCCCATCAATTTTACATAGATATACTTAATTCTATTTCTCTGCAATTTTTCTTTTTTTGTATTGCTAAAATTTTCTTGATTAGGCATGATTTATCCCATGTAATTGTTTTCGAACTTTTATCTATACTATTTTTAAATCTACATGAATGAATTTGTTGTCATGTTTAAGAGTTTTTTTTTTGTCTTTTTATAGCAATTATTTTAAATCATTTGGGCTTAAAAGTTACATCATCTCAATTCAGTAAGTTTTTACTTTTTTTAAGTATAATAATTATGAATTTATTATGTATGTAATTTATGTATTTAGACATTTTGTGCATGTTTATCCATACTATTTTTCAAAAGCTACATGAACGAAATTATTGTTGCCTTTATATTAGAAATATTAACTGATTGATTGTCTTTATATAATAAATAAAATTAATATTTATATTTGATATAATACTAATTTTTAAATAATGTTTGATATTTATTTACATAATAAAAAAATATTACAATAATATGATAATTATGAGCATACAATGTGTAGGTTGTAAATGGCTCTTGCCATGTAAGTTGTAGTTATGAAATTAAAAAAATTAAGAATATTTTAAGTATATTACACGAGAAAGGGTAGGGAATTTATTTGATAACATTTTGATATATTCAAGAATTTATTTGTTGCTCTGTAAAAGAAAAATGACGGATGAGTTGATTTTTATTTCTAAGTTACATCTTCAAGAAGACTTCTGTTTTTGGTTCTATTACTGTTGAGCTTTTTGACAACGAGCTTCTGCCCTTGGAAACTAAAGTTCAGATATTAACCATCAACCAATGCAATAATACTTTTTTTCCCCCAAAATGCAGAGCACGTGGAAACAACGCGCAAGAAATAAGTAAGGCCATGGCAAATAGTTAACCAAGTTGCTGCACTTTGATGATTGCGTGATAAATAGTATGTGAAATTAGTGCAACCAGCCGGCTGAGGGTCAAGTACTGCTGAACTGTTCTCCTGAATAAATTTGGCTAAACTGCTGTAGGTCATAGTACCATAAAAGTATAGCATATATTATATGGCTTTGCCTTCGTATGGTTGCTAAGGGGTTTGTATGCTGTGGATTATATAAATAGGCTCTTTTGTTCGGATGTTTGGGGTAGTAAAAATGATGACAGTGAGTGTATATCTATACATGCCCACTAATAAGAGTGTTTACAAACTTAATACATAATTATGAGCAACACGACTTAATTAAAATCAGCGGTCGCTGGACACTCAATATTTGTGCATTCTGAAAAATTAAAAATTAACTGCACTGTAAAGATCTGACATCAACATTCAAATGACTTAAAAATATTTATTGCAATAATAAAAAAAATCCATTAACACAGGAGAAAAACTCACTCATGTGGCTTTAAAATTTTTTTAAATAACTATTGGTCGATTCACACTCTATGCACGTTCATTTAAAACAAGTGAAAATCGATGATAAAACTTCAAAAACTCAAGTAGTTTAAAATAATTGCTACAAAAGAAATAATGAATTGACACCAATGACAAATTCATCCATTAGGCTTTTGAAAAAAATTATATGGATAAAAGTAAAAAAATATTTTAGGTAAATGAATTGTACCCGTAGGAAGAGTTGGAAATATGAAAAAATTACATATAAATGACGTATAATCATGTATAATCTTTCTTTATGTAGTAGTGGGGGGTAATAGTAGTGTGATGGTAGTTATTCTATATAGGTATGATTATTTATAGAAGATATGAGGGAATTTCAAGAGAAGTACATGAAAAGACACCGAAAAGAGGATAGATTTTTTATTAATAGTATAGATAAAGAAAAAAGCTTAGATGGGAGAAACCATACATGCAGACAAAAGTTGACAATACGAAAAAATGTTATAAAAATGAAAAAAATTATAACCATATATAATCTTCATTGTGTGGTAGTTTTGGGGGTAATAATGGGTTGATAGTTGTTTCAGATAGGCATGAGGATTAAAAAAATAAAATAAGGGTATTTTATGAAAAGTACTTAAAAGCATACCAAGATAGAGTAGGTTTGTTATTAGTAGAATAGAAGTATAGATTATCTAAATTTTTATATCCACTGAACGAAGTAATTCAAGCTATAGATTGATTTAGAATGAGCTAAACCTACCATAGTAGATAATTAATATTTATATTTTTATATAATATTAATTTTTAAAATGTAATATTTATTTATATTTTTACACAACTAATAACAGAATATTATAGTAAAATGACAATTATAAGTACAAAATTTGTGGTTTGCAAATGATACTTATAATATAAGTTGTAGTTATGAAAAATCAAAAAGAAATAAGAACATTTAGGAACATTGTGCCAAAATATATCAAAAAGGGGTAGGTAAGTTATTTGAGAACATTTGGATATATGCAAGAATTTATTTATTGTTCTGTAATGTTCGTTTGAAAAGAAAATGAAAGACAGGTTTATATTTATTTCTCAAAATTTAAGTAGTTTTCAAGATTATGGTTTCTTACATTTTCTTGGTGGTCAATAAGGTGCTAGGATGTTAAATAGTTGGAATATACAAAAACAAAAATAGCAGCTTTTCATTATATCTCATGATTCAAACAAAAATAAATTAAAATTTTTAATAATGTTGTTATAAAAAGTGGGGGAAAGGAGAAAATAGTTGAAAAATAGTAAAAATGATACAATTGAGATTATGCTTATAAATGCTCAATAATAAGAGTATTTATAAGCAATTGTCATTTGACACATAACTACGGTTGAAATGACTTAATCAAAATTATCCAAATGTTATATTCATTGAATGAAATATTTCAAGTTACATATTGATCAAAATGAGCCAAACCAACTACAGTAAATAACCAATTATTAGGTAAAAAAAATTTCATCCTATAAATTTGGCCAATTTTTTGTTTTGTCCTATATCTAATACAATTAAAAAGTTAGTCTTATAAATATAAAAAAGTTTGCACATTTAGTCTGATTGTTGTCGAAATTGAAAAAGTTGGCAAAAAAATCTAACCTAGCATGTCAGAATATTTTGAAATTGGGGATTTTGCTTAGTTGGCACCAATGTAGGTGACTAGGATGTTTTTTAAACCTTGTTGGCATTGTAGAACCCTTGCTTAGTGGATTTTTTGGGAAAAAACTCCCTCCACTTTATACTTTTACCCTCCAAAATCATAAAACCATTTTCCCACCATTTCATCCCACAATAAAAAGCATCGATTGCAAATTGGAGAAGATGTCATCCATTGAAGGTCCACTAACCTACTACTACTATGGAAGGAGGCCTTGCATTAGGACATCATAGACCAAGGAGAGTCCTAGTTGGAGGTTCCATTCCTATCCTAATCATAAGGTAAAAGACAATATGTTTTCTCTTCTAATAATTGTCTCTCTTGCCATTTTCATTGCAATTTTTTTCTTCCTATCTTTGCTCTTTGCTACATTTTTTGTACCTATCTTTGCATATTTTTTCTTGTTTCTACCATTTTTTATGTCATTTTTTTTCCATTAATTTTTACTTCCATTTTTGCTTGGATAGAGAAGAGGTTGTAGTTTCTTTGCTTGGGAAGATATGCCCATGTGTGCTAAAGAAATTACAATAATTCTAGGTTTTTGGCTAAGTGCTCACGATATGAAGCTGAGATTGAGGAGCTAAGAAAGACTGAAACTAATGTTCATCACTTGAGGGAATATGAAGATGGGGTTCATAAATTAGAGCAAGAAATGTCTAAAGATTTCCCTTGCTATTTCTTGGTTCTATTTTGTGAACACTTGGTTGGGTTAGTTTAAGAGATATGTAGATATGTAGGTTGCTTTATGTTGTTGTTTGCTTTCTTCTCTTGGGGGAATATCTTTTTGTTATGTAGCGTGCTTGCTATAACGTGCTTGTTTTCCTTTGGTTGATATAATGTATGTCGTATGTTGGAATTGTACAAGTACCATCTTAATGTTCATTTGGTATATTTGTATTTGGTACATTTTGATGCACAAAGTGTGCTAGATGAATGGTGAATGAACAAAATAGACCGACATAAAAAAAAAAAAACAAGAACAATAGTGGAAACTAGCCAAGAAAATGAACAACCAAAACATTACTCCCAACTCATATAAAGACAAACACTTTCATTCATTCATTGCTCAATTAAACATCATAAAATTCATTACAATTACTTAAGCTGACAAAACATTACAATCACAATCACAGTCACATCTTTCAAAAATAAAGTTCCAATCATTCTAACTTCACAAACTAACAAACAAAAGATTGGATGTGACTTGAACTTAACAAAACAATAAAATAAAACCATTAATTGTGTTCAATCTCAATCAAAAATAAAATTCCAATAAGTTTAGCTTGATAAAATCACAACCACCAGACTACATATGATACCTTATAAAAAACACAATGTTCATAGCATCTTCACTTCTTTCATTCACTTCTTCCCCTTTCCATGATCTCTCTCATTCTGAGCTTTTTTTTGAGATAGTATACTAGATAGAGTAGATAGTGTAACAAACTTCCTATTGCCGTTAACAATGTTATGGGTTTTTCATCTTCATTCTTATAAACCCCTTTTTCTGTAATGGTGGTGGTAACATGGTATTAGCCTTTCTTAGTTGAGTGTGCACTTAACAATCTTAAAATTGCTTGAACATTTTAGGTCCTTTACTTAATGGTATATCTTGTAAGAATGAGCAAGCTGACTAAGACAGGTATTTTCTGTAGGATTTGGGATAAAAATGAAAAGATACCTTAGAAATCAAATTACAAAGTACATTAGCTAAGACATACGAGTAGCTTACCATTCTTGGTGGAGCCTACTATGCAGAACTAGGACTTATGCACTAACTCACTTGTGATGATAAAGCTTGCTATTTCCTTGGACTTCTCCTAATAGGTGCTTGTGGGATTTTTGGCTAAAAAGAAACATAATATGTTAGAAATCAAATCCTAAAGTAGATTAACTAAGGCATAAGAGTAGCTTACTATTTTTTGTATTTTTATGCCCAGTATGTTTTCATCTTGATGTACTTTTGTTGCACTTTTTTTTCTCACCTAAATTATAAAACCATATGCCAATTAGGACATCATACATTGACAATCAATTTTTACAATCAAATAATTAAAGATTATACTTGAAGCTTCTTGCTTGGCAACTTAGTATGCCTAATGACATTTTTAGGTAATGCTTCAATGGTAACTTGACTAAATTCATCTCGTTGGCTTCCAGTTGCATCTTTATTCTCAGTCTAAGCTTTAGTTGGGTTGTCAACCTAACTAACTTCCTTGTTCATGTCTTTGCAACTTCTTGCATTGTGTCCAGGACCTTCATACTTCTACATTTAAAAGTAATCTGCTATCTCTTTAGATTTTTCTTATACTTGCTAAGTATAGGCTTTCCTCTCATTTTCATCTTTGTCTTATCCACAACCTCATCAATCTCTCTCTCTCTCTCTCTCTCTCTCTCTCTCTCTCTCTCTCTCTCTCTCTCTCTCTCTCTCTCTCTCTCTCTCTCTCTCTCTCCTTTGATGGCCTTCATGCACCTTGGTACCTTTGATGGCCTTCCTGCACCTTTACCAAGGTTTGGAGGTAGAAGAGGGATGAATTTTGACTTGTCCTACTCATCTGTCCCATTAATTAGCACAATGATAGATTGATACACCTTTTTATATGTCTCAACCTTGTAGTATCTATGACTAAAGTCCTATATCTTCAAACCTTGGCACAAAATAGCACTTATAGCATGATTGTAAGGGATTCCAATCAAATCCCATCTTTTACAACCATAGGTCTTCTCATCTAAATCAACATTGTGTTAGGAGCCATCAAAGTAAGAAATTTGATAGTGTTTATCATCTCTTTGTTGGTATGTAATCAACTTGCCTTTCAATATTTTTTTCAATTATTTTCTATATTTTTGGATAGAAAAGACCTTTCCACTTTATTGCCCTGTCTCTATTTATTTGAAGCCTCTTTATCAAGTATTCCATTATCCACTCTAACATGCTGACTATAAACTTCTCTCTAGCCTCTAGAATATTACTATTGAAACTCTCACAACCATTATTCAGCGGCATACCACACCTACAAGTTGTACCAAAATGTTATATATTCCACTTATATGGGGGTTTAACATTGAGCCAAGCTGCAACTTTCTTATCCATATCATGCAAATCTTTCATTCTTCTAAAGAATTCATTTGGTGTTGTGGCTTTAATAGCACTCTAGATGGTATTTTTAAATGTTGCTTCCCTAAATCTATCATTTTTAAAGTTACTGTGTAATTACCTCAGATAGAATCTAGGATTTGCATTAGGGAACATATAAGGCTTGAACAAGTCCCTTTTTTTTTGTCTAACATAAAGATCTAAATAGTATCACACTCTATCTTAAAGTCTAGTTTAAGCAAAGTTAAAACCTAGTTCCATATGTCTGCATTCTCCTTATCCACAACAGCATAAGCAACAGGGTATCTACAGTTGTTAAGGTCTATTCCTACTACAGTTAACAACACCTCTATGAAAACCCTTTAGATTATATAGCCATCAACACCAATAATTGGTCTACAACCAACTAAAAACCCAATCTTCTAGGCTTGTAGATATATATAAAACTTATCAAATTTATTCTCACCATCTGATTTGTTAGTGCCTAGTATTACTAGTGATCCTTGATTGGTTCTTTTAATTTCATTGGCATGGTCTTACAGAAATCTGTACTTATTATCAAGATAATCCTTCAACAGCTATAACGTCTTTCTTTTGGAAATGTATGCTTGATGAACTTTTATGTCACATTTAATATCCTCAATAGCATAACCTCAAACCCTTTCATACTTCTTTTTGGGGTAGATTTAAACTTATTCAAGTATTTTCCAAATAACCAATTAGGCTTTTCATTTTTTACACGAAATGTTTGAGCACATTTATGTTTAGGGTCATAATCTCTAATTTAGAAATTTGATGCACCAACTCTCTTTATAGCATATAATCTCCACTTGCACTCTTTATCCACACATTTAGAATACATTCTGACTTTATCATTCTTTATAGTTAAGGCCTTCTAAGATGTGCTCCATAAAGGTGGTTTTGTTGTAGATAAGGAGTTAGCAAAAAAGAGAAGAGTTTCACCTTAGTTAAGGAAAAGGAGAAGAGAAGACAATTTCATCAAGAGTGCTGAGATGAGTTCTCAAGGTAAGGTTTTCTCTCTATTTTGATCTCTTTGACTTATTTCTTTTGTCTTAGTTTTCTCATTTGTACATTCTATTAGAATTTCTTTTTGAGTTAGCAAGAATTTCAAGGTCTTAATCGAGTTAAAGAATGTTTATATCTAATTCTCAGTTAAGTTTAGGAAATAAGTCTTCAACCAAATAGTTGGATGGAAATAGAGGAAGAGTTGATGCAATGGCCCCTTGGCCAACAACATGTTGTCATCGGGTGTCTACAGTACTCAAGGCTGATTCGTGCTTGTGGGGGTCATCCTCTATCTGGTGTTGCAGCATATGTTTATTCTCTTTTTGAGGTGTAGTCAGTCCAAGCCTTAGGAAATTTGGAGGAATTTCTTAATGAGAGTAAAACCAAAGAGTCATTTCCATTATGTTATTCTAATTCTGAAGAGAAAGGTTCTTCCAATGAGAAGTTTGAAAGAGTTTTATAATCTCTCAAAAGAAGTAGAAGTTAGGTGTTTAGTCAAGCTAGAGAGGTTAGATATTTTGAGATATAGGGTTTGTGATTCTAATGAATTCAAATTTATTCTTTTCTTTCCTAAAAATATTATGATGTCGTCTCTTAGAGTGTACTTCACAATCTTTAGTAGTTACTTTATTTATGGGTTTTCTCTTTTTTTGACCCTCTTTTGCTAGATATAGTGCAAAGCTATGGTATGTGTTTAAGTTAATTTGTGCTTGACTTCTTTATGTCCTTTGTGGGGTTTAGACAATATCTAAGTGAATTAGGCTTACCAATATTTATATAGTTTCACACCTTGTTTGGGGTGTGCAAAGTGTTGAATGAACCTTTCTTCCATTTTTACCCTAAGTCAAACAATAAGGTTTTATATGAATGAACCTCATAAGTAGAAGATATTTCTCTCTTTGATTCATTCTAGTCAAATCCATCGTGACCTTTGCACAAATTTTATTGCAGTAGGACTGTGTGAATTTTCTTTCAATGTTACTTACATGTTTCTAGTTATTAACTAACATATTTCATTTTTTGATTTGTGGCTCTTACTTATTGTATACTTATTTTTATATGTTTCAATGATTTGTTTGTATATTAACTTGGTTTTTTCTCTTTTTATTGGTAGGAAAGAAGATTGACTTTGCTGAGATGCATGATCAGATAGCAGAAGGAGAAGTGCCTAAGAAACATATGACAAAGTAATATCCTTGGGAGACACTGTCGAGTGGGTGTCGACCTAACCCCTCCAGTTGGTAGCCTAGTGAGGTGCACACCCTGCTAGCTCTAGCAGTGGGCATTTCTACTGTAAGTGATAGGGTTGAGGTGTTACCCTTTGATCTTAGTGGAAAGCATGCTCATAGATCTACTACTTTCATTTTTATGCTAGTGAAGGTAAAAGATTAGTTCGCTATAGTTTGCGGCGAAGTTGTGGGGTGGATTCCTACTGGAATCTTAGTGGGACTATTTATAGTGTTGATTGCATATAGGGTGTGGTATGCGAGTATGATCAATAGAAGTTGGAGCTATTCTTTTCTTTCTAGTTAATCGAGATAGCTGCTGGTAAGTTTGACCAAGTATGAGTTCACTTTTTTAATTATCTTCATTACTTCTCTTCTTTGTTGCTTTTCATTAATCTTTTTCTTTTTTTCTTTTTACTTTGGAATGTTTTTGCAATCTTTTTTTATACAGGGGTGGAACTTGGTTGAGCTAAATATCTTGCAGAGTAGAGATAGCTTTGTCCACAATGAAATATCTTAAGGAAGAAATTGTTAAGGTAGTTACGCAATGTAGCTAGAAAGAAAAAGAGTTCACTCAGCTACTCAAAGAGCATGAGCGCTTGAAGGCAAAGCGTATGAAAGAAATAAAGAGTGGAGAGAATTTATGAGTTTTGAAGCTAGGAGGACCTTGATCTACGCCACTCATGAATGAGTTGCCAATGATTTTAAGGCTTTGATGAGCTTATTGAGGCAATCAAAATGGAGGTGATGGTGATTTGTGAGTAGGTGGTTCAAAGTTGTTGTTGCATTTTGGGTGAGATAGGGTGATACACTAAAGAGGATTTATTAATATTGGATTCTACAATCCTGATCAACATTAGCATTAGGGAGTCTAAGAAAGGTCCTAACAATAGAGTAGAGGTTACAATAGAAGAGCCAATAGGATTGGCTTTGCAGGAATAAAGACATATAGTTTGGGTAATAGTAGCAAGTGGGATTCATATTTAAAAAGTTTTTTTGTACCTTCTTTTTTATATTGATGTTCACTTTGGAGGCTAAGTGTTGACCGAATAACTTTATGTTTTTCTCGTTTGATTTTTATAAAATTCTCTTTTTTTCATTTACTTTGTGTGTGTACAAATATATAGTTAATTGTATGACTTATTGACTCTACGTATTTGCACTTTGAGGAGTTGAGGAATGAGATACATGAAAACGTTATTATAAGTATTAAAAAAAAATGGCTGTGGGGGTTTGCACAAGCTACCAAGCTTGGGTGCTTTATGGGATGAAGGCACTATACTAGGGCAATTGCTGGGTGTCTAGTGCTAGGGCACCCCCTTGTTGAGTCATTAGAGGGTGTCTTCTTACTAAGATTGTAGTGTTAAAAAAATTAAACTGTTCATTAAACTGAAAAACTCATCGATTCACGGTTCAGTGGTTCAACTATTAGTTAGACCATAATTGAACTATAATTGAATTGTGATATCATAATTATGAAATATATATTTATATTGTGTATATTATTTAAAAGTTAATAAAATAACAAAATATAAAATACAAGGAGCTTAAATGATATTATCAAAGTTCATAATCCAAACGTCACGATTTATATTATAACATGATCATTAGAATTTAAATCTCTCAAGTCTAAAGTCTAACACAACAATAATTTAGTGATAGGGAATCACTCCTTATCATCTTCTCCATCCTCATCAAGTTTTCATGGACTTGGTTGCTATTTCCAACACTAGTACCAACACTAACAGCAACATCATGTGAGTTTATCCCACCACCAAAATCATATTCTCAAAGGAAGTTAAATATAAATCTTCTTTAGAAACACCACATGATAATTGCTCTTCTTCATCAACTACATAGCATAAAATTAAAAAATTATAATAGTCCAATCTACTAACTAACTAAATCTACATCAGACTATAAAAATATAATACATATACTATGTGGCCTATTTCAAACTTACCCTCTAGAGGATGTCATTGTTGTTGATTGAGTTTTGAAATTTGTAACTCTTCATAAAATACTTTTCCCAACTCTTCACGACTAAGAAAAGGTTATTCTTCTTCCTCCACAATCCAAAAATCAATTTTTCCTATGTTTTCATAGTTAATTAGGTCAAAGTCCTTTTCTTTTGCGGCAATTATTAAGATATACACATGAAAAATAGATTTAAGTGTAGTCTAAAATGAAAATACTTATATATGTGTATATATATCCAAATAAGTATATATATATATATATATCCAAATAACTAGCTTACTTGAGCTTTGTGTTGTAGTGAATATATACAAGATCATTCAATTTTTGATGTTCAAGTCGATTCCTTTTCTTAGAATGTATCCACTTAAAAATGCTCCAATTTCGTTCACAACCAGAAGAGCTACTTGTTTGTCCAAGAATTCTGATCGCCAGCTTTTGCAAATTTGGTGCACTATGGCCAAATAATCTCCAGCATTCATCTTGACAATTAGAGAAAGAAGAAAAAATATGTTCATAAGATTTTCAGATAAAAAGATAAACACTAAATTATTAATCAAATATGAATTGAAATATAAAAACATGCCCAGGTTCAGTGGTTTTGCATGAGTTAATGGCAAGTTCTAGTCCAAAGGTCTCTAAATGATCTCAAAACAACTTTATTTCCTCAATGTATTTTATTTTTTTCCTTGTGCCTTTTGTCTCAATCATATCATACACTCCATTCGTGATTTCAAGTTTTTGGCAAACAGAATGAGTGATCATATTGGAAAGTAGAATTTAACCAACATGCAACAACGTGGATACTCTTCAAATGCTTATCCCATCTCAGATTCACAAGCTTTGTGTATTCACCATACAACTCTTTTCTATTCGTAAAAATAGCTTTAATTCATTTTCTAACACAAATCATACCCTCGTAAGCATATCCCATAGAGGGTTTTCTATCCCCATCAACAATAGACAAAAAATGCATCATAGGTTCTACAATCTTCACAATAACATTACAATAATTCCAAAATTGTCTACTTAAAATTATAGCAACTACTCCCTTTTTTTTCTTTTCTCTAAAAAGTCTGGAATCATTTAATTGTTTGCAAGTCACCAAAGCTCTTAAATCATACATGTGTTGACTTATATTTTTCAAAGTAAGGAAAGTAATTGCAAATCTTGTTTGTTCGGGATGCACAGTCTTTGTCTAATTAGGATTTTTTCTCAACCACCTCAACCAAAAAGTATAATTGTACACTAACATCTATATCTTTTAGGCTTTTTTGGCAAGCTCAGATACATTTTATCTTTTAGCTATATCTTTCATCAACAAATTCAAACAATATGCTGAACAATGAGACTAATTTATATAGAGTACTCATCACTAATCAATCTTCCCATAACCACATAATTAGATTTATTGTCAGTTACCATGGGAGCAACATTTTTCACACCAACCCATTCAATGACTTCTCTAAACAAGCTAAATAACATTTGTGCATCTTTAAAAGCATTAAATGCATCAATAGATATAAAAAACACAATTCTAGGTGGGCAATAGATAAGAAAGATGATTATTGATATATGTCTACCATCAGACCGACCATCACCCATGATTGTTGAACCAATTTCTTCACAAATATTTCTAAGACTATCAATAAACAATTGAACCTTTTTCTTTCCATCTCGTAATAGTAGAATACGAAGATCATAGTAGGATGGAACCTTGAATCTTGGTCTAATTGCAATTGATGCATTAAACATAGCCTAAAAATAGGTGGAATTTACAACGTGCAAGTGTCATAAAAGAACTTAGCTATAGTCATGTGAGCTTTAAGTAAGCCTCTTTCAATGCCAATGCACTTTTCAAGGTTGGTTAGGAGTTTAGAGTTGTCTTGGAGTAAAAACATTAAGAATTGTTGCAGCTTCTTTACCCTTTGATTCTTACATAACTGTAGCTCTACCATGAATTATTTTTCCTCCACCATCCTCTATCTAATCAAGGTCAACACATTCAGGGGAACCAACTCCGTCATAAAAACCATATGAATTTTTAGTCTCAAACTTGTCTTGTGCTTTTCTTTTTTCTTTTCATTGACACCTTTAAGTGATTCTTCCACTTGATATCTAATATCTAGTGGAATAGATTTGCAATGTCTAATATCACCTTTCTTTCCAGCAAGATATTATTTCATTCTATTTATGCTACCTCTTTTAGTTATCAATCTACAATAAAAGAAACCAAAACTTTTGAACCTTCACAAGAAACTCATAGTGAAATATGGTTCCAGGCAAAGTCATTTTTTCCATGGACTAAAGAAATTGAATTATTAGAAGCAATAGATTCAAGTTCAAGCATTCATAAAAAAAAAATCAATTCTTACAAAAACTAGTAATAAGAAGATTAGTAAGAAAACAAAACTTAAACTTAACTAAGTTGAGTTAATTAGCAAGCATATTACTTTCCTATAGCACTAATCCTTTTTGACATATTATCAAACAGATAGCATGCACAAACTAGAACTTAACTCAAGTATGTTTTATCTTTTTAATTAAGAACTCATGTTACCAGTTATCCATCTCAAAATTGATAGAAATAAACATTTATTCAAGAAGGAATTGCAAAAAGCCAAAAATTGAAGAAAAATTGTAGGAAAGATTGCATAGTTTAAAGCTTAAGCATTTAAGTACATATGAATTCTTTTTTCTTAGATACCTTATCATGGTTCCAAGAGAATGGTGCTTAGTGGTTCGATGAATGCTAAATAGTTGCCAAAATCCAAATCTGTATTGGCTTCTTTTTTCTTTTTTAATTTTAGTTAAAAATAGGTGTCTATGTGGTTTGAAGAGGATTACAATTGGTAGCCATGAGAATGCTGAGTAGCAAGGGGCTTGTGATTGGGAGAGATGGCCAGTGTGCACAATGCATTTGGGTTAGGACTTAGGACACTAGGTAAGCAGCAACTAAGGCAATGGCGTTTAGTTTCTAACTCCATGGTAGTAGAAGATTTAGAATGGGATTTTTTCTTGTATAAATTTGATTGAGTATTTTGAATAGATTCTTAAGATATACTTTAGCCTTAAGAGTTTGTACTTAGGCAAAAAATAATAAGAATAAAGAAAATATTAATTTGTCAAAAATTAAATGGAAAAAAACAATAAATGAATTGCTCGGGTTCAATTAAATGGTGAGCAATTCACCATTTCAAATGGTCCAACCATTGACTTGAATGGTTTTAACAAAATAAAGAAATTTTTTTATATTTTCTAATTTCACATAAAATTGAATTGGTTAAGCGGGCCGTTGATGGTTCAATCTATCTGACCATCTAGTCTAATCTAATTTTTTAAACAATACTGGGGCATATAGGCATCCACAAGGTACCTAGGTGGAAGAGTGTTTTTTCTCATGTGTACATGATTTTTTATCAAATTTTTTGATGACGCAATGCTTTCAATGGTCACTTGGGGACTTAGAGAATTTTAATTGATCAAGTACTAAAGTACTTTAGTGTATTTATGAATATAAAGTGACTATGAGAATAGCATGTGATAAAACTTTCTTGGGAAGATGTAAAACCTCCCTTTGTTTTGGCATCAATCTGCCTTGTGTAAAGTGGATTCCTTCAAGAGCGGAACGTTAATTATGTGCTCAAATTGAAAATAGTCTAAGTATTGATATGAGAAAAGATGTATTCATAGATTTTCTGAAAGGCCTTGCAGAAAGTGCGTAACAACGTATAAAGTTGCTGGACCTAGAGATTTTCCTTTAAATATTTGTTAAGTGGTGAGATGTTGCCACCATTAGCGAGTATCTCTAAAATAGTTGTCTTGTACTCCCAAGGGAGCTAATAGTAGGCTTTTCTAGAAAGTGGCATATACTCTTAAAGAGAACCGATTGTGGACTTTTTTTGAGAATGCCATATACTTCCAAAAGGAGTCAATAGTGGACTTTTTTAGAGGATGCCTACCATTTACCTCCTAGGGGAGAGGGGGATAGTGGGATTACATCAGTTACCATGTACCCCAGGAGAGTCTTTATAGTGTTTTTACATTCGGTGACTACGATATACTCTTTGCGATCCTCGAAGAGCCTCATAGTGGTCTTATGTCTAAAACTACTCCCTGCAAAATTTAAAGTCATAGAATAGGTACAATAATAATAGGGGCATAAGAAAGTTCGCATTCATTATAGAATTATTAATAGGGAATTGGTGTCATTCCTTGAGTTGTAGGCTTTATTCAAATTTAAAAGAGAAATAGAAAAACATTTAAAAGTAAAAAATACTCTTAAGAGAAGTAGAGAATGCTCTCAAGTGTAGCAATTTAGTTAGTTAGGCTAGCATCTCGGTGGGTGGCTCTTATAATTAGAGTAGTTTTGTGCTGAATCTTGAATGACTTCTCTTGAGTTATTCTAATGACTTATGTCATGGGGACCAACTTCACAAAGCAAAACTCCTTCCTCAGTTGCGAACATTCTCTAGATGGATCCCTATGACTCTTATTTTCTTTGCTATATGGTTGTTCCTCAAAGAAGCTCCTTCTCTCGTTCATGTACTCGCTAAGGTGTCCTTACTAGACTAATGCTTCAATTTTATCTCTCAAGTTCTAACATTGTTTTGTGGCATGTCTGCTGAGACTATGAAAGTTGCAATATCCCAAAAATTTACTCTTGTTATCTTTTTGCACTAAAGGCATCTTTGGAAGTGCATTGGGGCCACTTTTTACGGGTCACTGCGTCTCCAAGTACTTCAGGTTCTTTAGTACTTCTTTCATCTTTGAGTGCCAACTTTTGACTTTTTCTTTAGTAAGGTTGATAATTGATGTTCATACATGTTTTAACTTCTAAATTTTTTCTTTCTTAATGGTGGCATCACCTATCTTGGTGGGTCTTTTAGATAGCATCATGAATGTCCTAGCAGTGAGGAGGTCGCCTCACCCGCATAATGATGGTTGGTAGGATTTGGGTGCTTGCTGAGTTGCGAATAATTATACTTATTTTTCTCAACACTTGGAGTGTTTATGAGATCATGTGGCTCCTGCATCATGTACTCTCTAAAATGCCCTAACTATATCAATCTCTCGATATCATGCTTTAGGTGTTTTACCATTCAATAATGTGTTTACAATGTTAGTGGAAATGGAACCATTTACTTGTATTCTTATCTCTATCTCCTTTATCATCTTGTTTAGAAGATGCATCACATAGCCACGCTGTAGAGCTCAACACAGAGCCTTTTCTCATGGAATGGTGAGTGGGGTATAGGTCATAATACTCAGGATTGGTTACACTCGTGTGCCTTTGGCACTTTGCTTTGATTGCACTCTTCATTGGTTGGTCAATGTTCCTTTTATCTTAGCGAATGCCGCGGGTAAGGGCAAATTTCCTATGTCATCTAGGAGTTGTGGTGCTGGCACATGAGTCCACCATTTAGTAGCTATAGGTGTTGATTTAAAAGGCCTCCTTAGGAGTAGGATTGGGAAGTCTTGGACTAAAATAGAGAAAGAGTAGTGAAGCTTTGCTTAGGGTCGATCCTCCAGGCAACTAGCTATGGGGTGTGGGAAAACCCTCATTCTCATTGATAACGCTATAGTAGCTCTTCTACACATTGAATGATTGAATTGACCAAGGTTTGTGTAGTAACACTCTCCAATAGACTTGCTAGTACATTTGTAGAGTTAACAATGCCATGAAATCTCCAAGTAGTGACGTCTGGTTTATAGCAGTTCTCTTTGATGGAATTCATACACCAAAAAATAGCTTTCGTATTGCTTGTGAATGTGCCTTTAGCTAATAGCTCTCGACATCCTCTAATGCTAGTGCTACCTAGGTGTTGAAAGAGCGAACTATAGATTTCCTCCTGCATGTTTAGCTTTTCTTTTTCTCTTTTTTTTTATGAGTTTTCCATAGACAGTGCCAAAATGATGCTGAAAAAAAATGGAGAGAGGTCTTTTCAAGAAAATAGCGTAGTATTGGTTTGTCTTTTCATAAACGTGTGCAGAGAGATCTATCCTTCTCTAGAGTTTTTTCCCTCTGAGAAATTTTGCAAATGGTTTCTTATGTCCTATTTCTTGCCAGGATTTGATATTTATAGATTTCAGTTATGATGGGCTTCAATCCAATTCTGTTTTTTTTGCCCTCTTTATAGGCTTGCTTTGTCTTTTGGTCTCTCTGGCCAATTCACCTAGTTGATTAATTTTAAGGTTAATTAATTATTTTTGGTTAAATTACCAAAATGTGATTAAGTTCAATTTTAGTCACATCAATACCTTAAAAGCATTTTTATATACTTGCAAATTTTGTATACGCATGGATTTAATAGATAAGGACTTAAATATTTTTGGCCAAAATTGCACTTCAAGTGTGTAATTGCACATGCTAAAATCCTTGTAATATTAAAGTTAATGGCTAAGTAGATTAGTAGTCTCTATGAAGTTTCATAGTGTAGAGTACGGATAGCAACATAGAGGGTTAGGTTGGGGATCATCGGTCCTAGTTCCATCCCTACATCCCAAATTGATCTCCATAATTACCTCCATACCCGATGAGGGGAGCACTCTTTACCATCCCAACATCTAATGGAGTGAGGACTTTTGCAAGTATTTTCTATTTATCTTTTTTCATTTTATCTTTTACAATTAATTTAATAAAATATATAATTGATTAAAAAGCCCATAAACTATAAATTTATTCAAAGTAACTGCAATTAAAAGTCAGTAAAAGTAACATGTGATTAATCTAAATACAATAATAAAATTAAACTGAATATATTTATAAAGAATTACATCCATCAATTTATTCACCCTCTTCATCCTCGTTAATCCAGATCACATAAGTCTAAATCAGCCACCATGACTCCTAGTTAATAAATAAAATAAAAAATTTAACATAATTTAAAAAATTAACATAAAAAATTTAATATCTGTTTGGGTGGGTTCAAAGAGGGGAAAAAGTTATACCATATCCATGTTCACTTCCTCAAGGTCAAAGTGGGTATTTCCTGTACCTCTTTTCTATACCCAGTCAACAAGTTATTGAATTGGAATTGGAATGGCCCAATACTCACGAATAATGAGTTAGATTACCGTCTCTAATATAGAATTTATAATGCAGCTATTTACAATAGTATAAACAATCTGTTCCGTCCACAATTTGTGCTTTGTTAGATGTCACAAGTGGTTTATTTATAGCTATAAAAATATTTAGTAGTTATTTTTTTTTGTCCACATGTTAATCTAAACTAGAATAATTAAGAATCTTAATTTTGTTAGTTATGTATACGATGACTAGGTTATGGAACGGCTATAATAAGAAAGCAATGATCAATTGATTAGCATGCTTTTATTTCTCCACCACATGTGGTTTTTTAATTGGCCTAACTCATTATCACACACCAAATCTAACAATTGCATGAATTAACATTTAATCAAGTTACAGTGATGTGCTCATGCATGTACATATATTTTAATTGGAATATGTCATGACTGATAGATCTCTTATGATCAAGCTCATGTGATTATAGATTTCCTCATGAAACCGCAACTATGTATGACTCACTCGGTCAACCTCCTAACCAACTATCATATTGATCTGTCAATTCTTACCTCTAACAAAAAGAGATACCACTTCCTTCTTCTTCTTCTTCTTCTTCTTCTTCTTCTTCTTTTTTCTTCTAGATGTAGCAGCTGTATGAAGCTATTTCACCTGTAGTACTTCTTGCTGAACCTATTTAATTGAAGTCTAAAAAGGCTCATTTAGTTACAGTAGTCACAAAATTCCAGTATAATACTTTAACATGCATCATTGTTTGTTTGTTTTTTTTAGTTATAAATTGAGATGGTTAAATATATTTGCCTCTCTTGTGAAATAGTGAAACTATTAATTTTTTCTCATTTTTCATAATAACATAAATTTTTACTCTCAATTTACCATTCTCTTATCAAACTTCCCCTACAGTAAGTGTTCATAATTTTCCACCAAAACATCAATGGTCGGAGAAGATTAATAATTGTGATAAATTTAAAGAAAAAGGTTCCTTTAATTATAAAAGTATAAAGTAAAAAATTAATAATTTTCCACCAAACCTATATGTTCGGACAAGAACTGTCTCTAGTAAATAGAATGACTCAAGGATAAAAGTGGTTATATATAAACCATTTGTTTGTGATCGGTTTGGAATATAATTTGCTATTACAAGTTTACTTAGAGTTGAATATGTGCTATGCTATGTTATGTCTTCTAAGCCCTGCGCAATTGCTAAGTAGAATCTTCAATATCACTTTTTTAACTTAAAGCTCAAATTCTCTCTCGCAGTTTTTTTTTCCCCCAATAAATAAAGAAGCATTAAATTCAGTCCAATTTTACCCACAAATGAACTTCAAATCCAATTCAATTGGCACATGAACAACTTTTAGGGCGCCGAACCTATATGAGATCACTGGTACTATATCTAGATTTCATATAAAACAATGATATCCGATTGGTTTTTCCAATAGTAATATAATTGAAACATATACGTAGAACAACTTTTGCCTGAGCTTTCTTATGCGTTAACATAATCATATGCATTAATGCCATTCATATGGGGATTATTAAAAGTTGGATTGAAAGGTTAGATTTTAATCAATTCTTCTAAGCATGAAAACTTAATATTAAAATCAATTTCATCAGGTGAATGAAAAATTACAATATTATTCAAAATAATGTGGTTTGTTAAAATGAAAATGAGAAAAGTAAAAAAATTATCCATTCCAATCATAATTACAAAAGAAAGACATGATTATATGAAATTACATAAATGATATGAACATATGTCAAAAGACATGACTATTTATTAAACATAACTTTGAATTAATATTGTTGTTATCTGTCAACCTTTAAAATTTTAAGACACAACAATCAAGCTATGCATAAAATAATTAATTTTTTGAAAGGGTAACAACATAGCTAATTGATCGGTTATCATAATTCAAACTCTTTACAACCTCTTCATATTTAACATTTACACTTGTGGAAAGGTAATATCTTGATATATTATATATAAAAATATGCAATCGTCCCGCATATTATTCTTACTTTTATTTTAGTAAAGAACATAATTGTGTGAGGTTTAAAATGTTAACAATAATACGTGTAATGATTTTTTATTAAAAAAGATTTCAAAGATGATTGAAATTTCATTTTAATTTCTCATTGTTCATCACGTGTTCACTTAATTATTGTTTACTTGGTTGGATGTAGATGATTGCAAAAACGTAGCACTTGTAGATTGTAGTCCAAATTTATGATTATCAATTTATATAATAATAGTGGTAGAAGAATGAATTGATGTGAAAATTGAGATCACTTTCAAATTGGGTTCACTTGAAAAAGGTAAATTTTTTTTTACACATACCCTTAACTAGTTATAATCACATTTTATGAAAAAGAATATAAATTCGTTATGTACTTTAAAGAAATTCTTATATACATGTAAAGTTTATACATAAATTTAATAGATTAGAACATAATATTTTGGGTGAAAATTGCACTCCAAATGTGTAAATATCAAAGTTAATGGCTGAGTATATTAATGCCCCCTATGACGTTTCACGGCGTAGAGTCTCGTAGAGTGCTGCCATGTACAATTACATTGACAGTACCGCCCATGCATACAGTATGTTTTGTTAGATATTAGAAGTTTCTTTTACAGCTATATGGTTAAAGTTAAGAATTTAATTCTAGTAGTTATTGTACTTTTTTCACATGTATAATCTAAATTAGTACGACTAAAACTCCTAACTCGATTAGTTATATATACTAGCAATTGTGGCACATTTGATGTGTGTGCTAAGATTTTTATACTATTAAAATACATAAAATAATTAATTATTCTTTTATATGTTACTTCAATATTTTCAGTATATTTATTCTAATTTTTAGGATAAATAAAAGCAAAAATTAATATGAAATAAATTATTAGAAGAAAATAGAAAACCAATAAATAATAGCAGAAGAAAAAAACTAGAAAGAGGGAAGAAAATAAAAGAAAACTATCTTATCATTATCCTTTGATGTGGAGTTAATTTTTTCAACTTATAAAATAACACACCATGAAGGCCCTTACACTTTATATATAGTATAGATGGTTACTAAATTATGAATTGGCTACAATGCCAAAGCAATAAATTGGTTACCATGTTTTTTTACCCCATCGTGCTTGTGGTTTTTTAATTGGTCTAACTCATTATCAAACATCAAATAATTTATACATGAAACCACCCATAAGTCCAATATATTTACCATTTAATGTTCTAGTGAAATTGTGGCGATGTGCTCATTTAATGTTGCATGTAACTGTGATTTAATTGAAATATTCTATGATCGTTAAATCTTTTTTGATCAAGTTCATATGATAAGAGACTTCTTCACGACATGTGAATTGCATATGGCTCAGCCCATCATCCCACATATTACAAAATCTCTTGTGATTAAGTTCCTAAACAGCTACTATATTGATCCTTGATGAACAGTCAATTCTTACTTTTTAACAAAAAGAGGCACTTTTTTTAAGTTGCTAGATGTATTTCCTATACGGATTAATATTATTAAATTTAGAATTTATTTCACTTGTACTTCTTGCTGAACTATTTAATTAAAGTTTAAAAATGCTTAATTAACTTATAGTACTCTAACATGCTTCATTATTTTTTCAATTGAAATGGTTAGGTACATTTACCTCTCTTTGTGAAATATATAAATTATTAATTTTTATTCTCATTTTTCACAAATATTTCAAGAACTTTTCCTCTAAATTTTATCATCTCACCAAACTTCCCCTACCATAGGTATGATAAAGTTGAGCGAAAATTCTTGCCATTATGAAATAATAAGGAAAAGATAATAATTTAACTATTTTACAAAGGAGGTACACCAAACGAGCAACCTTGGAGATATTGACGAGTCTACTGAAAAGTGTCATTGCTATATTCCTTGTCAACGCAGTTGTTTGATGTGTGGAGGAGCCACAAAAATCCTGCTACTTGAAAAAGAGGACCTTGTCCTCTAAAGTGGCATAAGGAATAGGAGCCAACCCTTCTCAAAGGCAGATCGCAGGAATGCGGTATGTCAAATAGGCAACCCTCCATTACACATCCCTTACAATCGACAAGGCGAAGATACTTTGGGTCGTCACATTTTACAAGGCTTGATAAAATATGCCCTAATAGTTTTAGAAAGTTCAAGAAGGCAAAAATTCCCCAAGTACTCATATCATAGAAGAATATTGGAACTTGAAAGACAAATCGAGGGGCTGATTCGACAAGGGTACCTTAGTGAATATGTTGATGAGCAGAAAAACTTTATCAAAGAGCAATCAAGAATTATAAAAAGAAGAGCCCAACAAACACTCACAGCTCGGAGTAGAGCCATACACTACCCATAGGCATGACACTAGTTCCTATAATAGGAGTCATCAAAACAACTTGGAAAGTATTGTCTGGAGCTCAAACCAAAACACTGTCACTTTGGAAAGAACTAAATTTCCTGCTACTAGGACCAACCAAAAGCACCGTACGAAGTTGTGGAGAAAGAAGAATACACCAATAGACTTCAAACCTCTAAGACCATTATTGTGGTCTCCCAGAGAAGTCGTCCTCCACATTGCTTTAATGCACCCGCTATCACTTCCTATTTCTTCTCAGAGTATTTTTATTCATTTTTGTGTATAACTAAATATATATCTTGTTTCAAATAAAGCCTACCCTCTAGAGAATGGTAAGTCTATTTGTTACTAATGTTTTCATGAATAAATGTGCTTTCTTAACCTTTTAGTGTTTTCTCTTATACCTTTGACCTTTTGCATGACTACACCTTCTCATCTGAAGTGTTTGCCAAGATCTTTAGGCGTAAACTCACTATAGGACCTTTGGGAGGTACCTGGTAGCCACCCAATGTAATCTATTATATGGCCCTCCAAGGGCACATAGTCGTAGGCATATATCCATTATGGGTCCTTCGAGAAGCATATGGTATCCACTCTAAAAAAATCCACTATAGGTCTTTTGGGTGGCACATTCAAGCAATGTAGGGGGTAGTCTCCAACATGAATACCATGAGGAAACTGGTGTCCTACAACATATCTTTTCACTTATCTCTATTATTACTGTCTTGCAATTCTTTAGTCTAATTTGTCTTAGAAACACGATTTTTGATGTTCTTCATGGTGATGGCATAACACTCTATAAGTGCTCTTAGGTTACCAATAGCTTCTCTAGTTCTATTTGACATGGGGAATTTTATGTCCATATCATATGTTGAAATCATCAATTGGAATAGGTTCAAAGTGGGTCTCTCTAATATTGCATTATATGCAAATGGGGTCTTGATTACCAGGAATCTCATCATCTTCATTGGCCTCTTCTAGTGAGTACCTAAAGAAAGGGATGGTGGTACTTTTCCTAGTGCCTCCATTGTAACTCTCATGAATCTAATGAATGGGTGTTGATCTGCTATAGTAGTGTGTTATCCATTTCCAGTTGGAGAAATGCATCGTGAAACTATTTGTTTACTGAGCTACTATTATCTACTAATATTTTCTTTACATAGAAGTTGGCAAGGGATATAGAGATCACTAGTGCGTCATTGTTGCCTCCTTGCATGAGCCCTATATTCTCATCTCCAAAGGTGATACTAAGTGTTAGTAGGCATACCTTAAAGATTTCCAAGATGGGATCCACTACATAAGCTTTTGCTTGCCTCACCGCTTGCATTAGCACTTTTCTGGCATTTGTGAAGTCACCACTAACCAATCATCCTGAGATTACTGAGATGACCCTAGCTATGGGGAGGTTCTTAGAGTCATGTTGGTGTTGATGGTCCATAAAATTTGTACAATCATCAAGTTATTATTGGCAGTCTTCGCTACCTCATACTTGTGAGCTCTTTTTATGTCTGGACAGCCTCTGTGCATATATTTCTTATGTTGTCTTCTCTGAATTAATCTTTTAATTTCATCTCTTAGGTGTCTACACTTGCCCTTAATATGCCTGCCGTTATGGTTGAAATGGCACCACTTATCTGACTATGTCTACTTTGGATCCTCTATTATTTCTGCGAAGGTCATTGAATGAGACCACCCTGTAGTGCTATTGTCAAAATTTTTGCTGTGAGAATAGTGAGGGGTGTGTATGTGGTGAGTGCATGGCAAGGGTTATGTCTGAAATCTTCTTGCTTCTTATTGTTATTAATCCTTTTATCTCACGCTTTGCGCATATGGGCTTTCTGTGTAGTTATGGCTTTCTCAATCCTAATATATTTCTCAACTAACATCAGGAACATTTTTAGAGTAGCAGGAGGTTTCCTAGCAATCGACTTAAGAAATTTTATGTGCTTTCAAGTTTTATTGGATAATATAGGGGATCTCATGCATTGCTCTAACGAAGCAGTTAAGGTAAGTTCTCAAGGACTCTCCATTATTCTGCTGGCGGTAAACATGTAAGGTTGCTTTGGGGTATCTATTATTGGTGGAGAAGTTTTGGAGGAAACATTATGCCATAACCTCCCATCTAATGGTGGATCTAGTTGGCATCTGGTTAAACCATGTTAGAGCATACTTTATGAGGGTGGTGTGTGAGAGCTTGTGATATGTAGCTTTGCTCAAGTTTTAGAGCTCCATCCTTGCTAGAAAATTGTCTAATTGATCCAGAAAGTTTGTAATACCATCAAACTTTGGTAATTGAGCTATCTTTGTTTGAGGAAAGAGTACTTCCACCAAGATAGCTAGAGAGAAAGGATTGCACCTCGAGAGAGCAACAATTCGAGGATGATATTAGCTCTTTGCTCCTCCTAATAGACGTGGCACTAAGAAATATGTTTGGGCTCTAGTATTCGTGGTGCACGCTGGGTGGAATCCACTCGGAGTGAGAGTGTGTTTTTCCTTGTTAGGGTAGAGAGTGAGGAGTGGGGATATGTCTAGAGTTAATTCTTTATTCAATTCTTTGTGGGTAGGATGAAGCGCCTCAACTCTAGTAAGAGGATTGTTGCAACTTCAAAGGGTGGTGCTCTTTAGCATGTTGGGTGATTGCCTTGGTCATTGCTACAGCAGTGACGTTCTTCAACAAGGTCTTTAATGCCTCCTAGGGTATGGGCAAAACAAGATCTCTGGAAAGAGGTGCCTGTTGCACAAGCATCTCCTTTAGTGCAAGTTGTGTGCTTGGAGGTGGCTATTGTACCCGTTTGAGGTAATGCTTCAAGTTGGTGACTTTCCATATTTTCTAATGTCAAGGCCAGTTGGTTGCCAAAATTGTGAGCTTTTAAACTCATCTGCATCATCAACATTCCTACTTCGTCCTCCAAAGTTTCCATAATAGTGCCAAAAAAATTATTCTTTAAAATTTATTAAATAATAAAAAAAAGACCCAACCCAAGTGAGGAGCCAGCCACTAGCCATAGCTAGGCCATGATGGGCCCCTGGCCACGGCAGCGAGCAATTGGCGACCTGGCCATGGCCGGATAGCATCCTGAGATAGGGTGAGGGTGGGGTGGTGGGGGTGATGTATTTTATATATATGTATATGTCTGTATACATGTATAATTTTATTGTATATTTACATAAATATGTTTATATATGCACCTTTATATTATTTAGACAATGATTAAATTTTTATTTTTTAATTAATTATTTTATTTTTAATAATAAATGAATTTAATTAAATTCTTAAAGTACTTCACTCTTAAAATTATTAAAATTATGTTGCATAAGATAATATATTTAAATTTTTATTTTCTATTTTTACTTATTCTATTTATTTATTGCTAAAATTTAATAAACTATTTCATATATGTTTACTATTTTATCATTATTAACTATGTAACTCAAGATTAATAGAAATATATTACCTAAGGTTATAAGTTTAAATTTTTAAAAAATTGAAGTTGATAAAAATATATCAAATAAACCCTCATAAATTCAAAAATATTACAAATAGTTCCAAAGGTATTTCTGTCTTTGGATATTTCTATTAATTTTTTTATTTTTATTTTCAATTTTTAATGGTAGGACATTTTGATCATTTCATACTTTCCATCAGCAGTACATTTTATTTTGAAAGCTTGGGAGGTAAACGTAATTTTCAAAATAATAAGAATTTTTTGTTAATTACACCAAACCTTAGGGGATATAGATTTAAGTGACCCAAAAAAAATTATTTAAACTTTGTTAGTTATTTGACAATAGGTAAAAATTCTGATAGGATTTGGATAAAAAATTTAAGTCAAATATAAGAAAGACATTATTTAGCTCTATTACATTTATTGGCACTTTTAGAAATAAATACAGACAGTCAGACACGGCTTTCCAAAACTTGAAGATTTATAGTGATTTTTTCACTAAAAAAATATGTTAATAAAAGATAAAATAAAGATAATTTGGCGTGATTCGATCTCCAAATAATTGAAGGTATTCTGAATTGACTATATACTTGTGTGTGTGTGTGTGTGTGTGTGTGTGTGGATAACGTGTTATGCATTTTCTTCTTTTAATTGAGTAATTTATTAGTACTACGGTATCATTATTATAGTCATGCAGTAACTATGATTTACAAATAAGTATCCTTTAAAGTCAAGATTTTCTTATTTAATAGATACAGAAGCTGGCTTAATTTGCTGATATTACTGAACAATTAATTTTTCCTCTTCCGCAATCATTATTTGTATTTTGTTGTGTGAAGCTATTGATATATCAAGAATAACAAATTACATATTATATATTATGTTCACATTATAAGCTTTAGCGAAGTTTTAAACTTTTACTGTAAAGAAATTAGCATTTAGTAGCATTAATTTAGTAATATTTTATAATATAATGACACAAAAAAATAATACGGCAATAGTTGTAAAAGAATGTTGTTGCAATTTAATATTTAGTGGCATATAATTATTAAATGACAAACAATAAAATGAAATTTGATTAAAATACTGAGATAAAAGTATTTTAAAGACATTTAAATAGTGCCACTAATTTTGTTTAGAAAAGTACCACTAATACTAGTTATGGTGTCATTTAAAGAAAAATGTAATAAAATATATAGTGACGCTAACTTATAGGGAGTTTCATTGTGTTTTTATTTTCAATTTTTTTAACATTTAAAAAGTTAGTTAGAGTAAATGAATTGAAAATAAATTTGTATTTGAATAGTTTGTTGGGAAAATAATGATTATATAGGGTTTAGTAGGTTGCTGGTAGAGAAAGATAGTAACAATGAAAAAGAGAGAAAAGATATATAGATTATTGGAAGAAGATGTGTAAGTTACTGAAAAATGTGTTTTGAGATGAAACTGAGTTGATAGATTAATAAAAATGATAATAAGTTTTTGATAATTTATTTCCAAATAGTAAGAATAGCTGAAAATGAAAACAAAACATAACCAAAAGTGAGATTTGTAGTGCAATGATACACAAAAGTAATATAATAATAGTCGTAAAAAAATGTCATTATTATAAAATAGTTAGTGACATTTGATTATTAGTGATATATAAAATAGTGGTATTTGATTAAAAATGCTAATAAAAATATAATTTGAAAACGTTTAATTAGTGCCACTAGTTTTTCTGAAATATATCACTCATATTTAGAAAAAGTGCCACAACATATTTAATGATATTAAATTAGTGATATTTTGTCGTGCAATGACACGTAAGAACAATATAGTAATAATGATAAATGAAAATCACTATAATACAATATGTAATGACAATTGATTAATAAATGATAAATACAAAAAATAGTGACAATTAAAAACATCAATGTAAATATATTTGCCATGCATTTTTAGTAGTCATTCAGAATTTTTAATGTATAGAAGTGAAAACGTATGATATACACCCAAATCAACTACGCTTCTACTATCTTCGCATATGTGACGTCTTTTCAAAATCAATAGTCATTTCCTCATTATCCCTACTAAAAACAGGAAGCTCAATTAGATTAAAACCCCCGATCGAGAACTTACTAATGAGCCGAGTCGAGAAGTGGGATCTAGCTAGAAACTAGAATAGAGTAGGTTGGGGGGTGGGGTTGAAGCAACAATAGAGAGTTTTTCCTCAGATATAGTTGTGACAGCTCATGAAATTCTTGCAGCTCGCAAATTGACTGTTGAAGTAGCCAATTCACAAAGAAACCTGTCTTCCAGTTAGCCCGTCACGTTAATCACGTTATGCTTCTGCCTCTGTCTTCTTCTTCTTCTTCTCCTCAGTCACCAATTTTTTATTAACTTTTTCCCTCTTTTATTAAAATTTTTTATTGATAAATTGTGAGATTTTTGACGTCTATGAGTGATAACCCACCAATTTTTAAGGTCAAAATTAATGACTTTTAAACTAATGATTTTGTCTCATTAAGGAGATATTTATTAAGTGGTTATGTGCCAAAAATTAATAAGGGAGTGCATGAGAAAATTGGGAGGTTGTTGTATAAATATGAGGGATACATTCATGCATTGTTCATTAGAAAAAAGCATACATCATACATACACATACATAACATTCATTCTACCATAAACACAGGTTCTAGTCTATTAAGGTTAGCAATCTAGGCAATTGGAGTGCATCCTTTGTCTGGTCGGGTTGTTGTATATTGGGAGGTTGTTCATTGAAATTTCTCGTGCACTGTTGGGAGGCAGATAAAACCTTAAAGAAATTGTGTTTGTGCAGGCCTTGACTAAATTAAAGTGTAAACAAAATTTAAGTTCCTGGTTTGTTTCTTAAGTTTCTGCCTCTTTAATATCCTATTCTCGTAACCTGTATTTTGTGTTAGGCGTTTCTGTTATTATTTATGCTGTAGTTTTATTCCTGCATATTTGATAACATACATTGGTGCTAATATTTTCTAACATAAATAACATAAAAGATATGCCTTAGTGATGCTGCAGTGAGCGGAATGGTACAGAAGTCCGGTGGATTGAGTTGATATTGGGCTTGAGTTCTGCAACAAGAACAA